>CM066253.1:238544-557357 GCA_033675135.1 Frankliniella intonsa
GGGTTGACGGCGACGTTCTGGCTACCGCGACGTGCTGGGTCCGTTGCAGGCTTTGGTTCTCCCGGCCAGTGGTTCTCCGGGTACGGCCTGCTCGTCATCTTCGACGTCCTGTTCCTGCTGCTTGACGGCTTCTACAACTCGGCCATCGTCAAGTCCCTGCTGCGGCCCCCGCCCCCCTCGGTGCACAACGTGTACGACCTGCTGGACTCCAACTACCACGTCGCGCTCACCAACTGGTGGCTGGCCGTCCGCAACTTCCAGGTTGGTCGGCGGCCGCGTGTCAGGGGCGGTAAAGTAGGCAATGAATAGCCCAAACTGAGTAGAGTCCAGTGCTTGCCTAACAGGCAACTGGGACGGGGAGCTAGCACGCTGAGGCTGGAGCGCCTGTCGGGTAGGCAGTCCCGCCGCGCTGGCGTGCCCGGCGGCCCGGCCCGCCCGCGCCTGCCAAGGATCGCTCCCGTGCCTCTGTCCTTGTCGCACTCATGGGGCACTGCCACGCCCAGCACAGGGCTCTGCCATGAGTGCGACAAGGACGAAGACAGGAGGGTGGTCCTCCGAGTCCGTCGCCTGTCCCTGTCCTGTCCTCCCCGCAGAACGCGTCGCCCGGCCTGGAGCTCACGCTCTACGAGAAGATCCAGCCGCCGGCGGGGCTCGGGTTCCTCCCGCCGGTGGGGCTGTACCGGGTGCTGCTCAAGCCGCTGCACGCCATCATCGGGCCGGAGGAGTCCGGGTCATTCTTTCTCAACTCACCTGGGACCCCGAATTCGATGTCTCCGATTTTGACGAAACTTTTTTATTTTGTTGCCTTGGTAGCATAGACCACCCCAGAATTTTTTCCGATTTTTTGGTTGGCCCTGTAAATTTGAATAAAATATTTAACATAAGGATTTTAAAAAATCACAAAAAAATTGGTTTTAGCCAAAGGTTGAATGTATCGGTCGATTTCCTTTCTTTTCGTCGTACTGAAAGGAAAGAAACCCACAGACATAGTACAAGTCACTTTTCCCGGAAAATAGGGGCCAAAAACGGGGTAAAGAGTCAGTTTTTCGCAAATACCCAAAAAATGCATCCGAGTTTTTTGACCGTAATTTTTTGAACGAACGGTCTCATAGTGGTCTCTTACCATGAATTTTATTGGATTTGGCAAACGGAAAACAGCTGGTATAAAAAATAAAAGGTGCATATTTTTAACTTTGAAGTCCATTAGAATCGCCATTTTCAATCTTATTAAAATTGTCTTAAAAAGCGTTTTTGTTCGGCTTGTAAAGACGAATCGATTGATATAAGCGAAAGTCAATTCGGAGAATATTGACAAATTGGGGTGCAAAAATGGGTCGATTCTTTACTCTTCTCCGAATTGACTTTCGCTTATATCAATCGATTCGTCTTTACAAGCCGAACAAAAACGCTTTTTAAGACAATTTTAATAAGATTGAAAATGGCGATTCTAATGGACTTCAAAGTTAAAAATATGCACCTTTTATTTTTTATACCAGCTGTTTTCCGTTTGCCAAATCCAATAAAATTCATGGTAAGAGACCACTATGAGACCGTTCGTTCAAAAAATTACGGTCAAAAAACTCGGATGCATTTTTTGGGTATTTGCGAAAAACTGACTCTTTACCCCGTTTTTGGCCCCTATTTTCCGGGAAAAGTGACTTGTACTATGTCTGTGGGTTTCTTTCCTTTCAGTACGACGAAAAGAAAGGAAATCGACCGATACATTCAACCTTTGGCTAAAACCAATTTTTTTGTGATTTTTTAAAATCCTTATGTTAAATATTTTATTCAAATTTACAGGGCCAACCAAAAAATCGGAAAAAATTCTGGGGTGGTCTATGCTACCAAGGCAACAAAATAAAAAAGTTTCGTCAAAATCGGAGACATCGAATTCGGGGTCCCAGGTGAGTTGAGAAAGAGTGACCCGTCCGTCTACAAGAGCACCGAGATGCTGACCGCGGGCCAGGCCTGCCGCCTGCACGAGCTGGAGATCACCCCGCCGCAGCACATCGCGCCCCTCGTCGGCCGCCACTGCGCCTTCGCCGAGCTGCTCTACGCCGGGTGGGTGGCCGAGGCGGAGGTCGTGGCGGAGGTCGTGGCGGAGGCCGTGGAAGGACGTGATGGAGGCCGTGTTGGAGACCGTGGTGGAGGCCGTGGTGGAGGCCGTGGCGGAGGCCGTGGCCTTGGTGCCATTTTGGGGTCACACGCTCGGGGAGTAGTTTTATTATAATAATCTACTATCATCAACAACCATTTGTTGGTACCCATCAGTCTGAGTCTGAGTCCGGCGTAAGGAGACCGCGCGGAAAACGTATGTCCCACTCTATTAAGTAGGGACGATAGCCGACAGGGCACTTTGCCAGTGATTTTCAGAAACACCTGTCGGAAAGCCTGCTGGGCTGCAGTATTCAGGTGGTGGCGCCTCTTTGATGATGGAAGGGGAGTGGTCAGGGTGATGACGTCATCAGCGGAATTCCCTCCCCTCCTCCTGCCCGTGTGTGCTGGTCTCGCCACGCGCGCCTCGCCTCGCCTCGCCTACACTCCGCTCACCTCGGCGCCTGCGGGCTGGCAACCCAACTTACGCTACACAGCAGTATACTCAACACCAGGGTTGGGAACGTTACTTTAACGATGTAACGGCGTTACAGCGTTTTCGTTAACGTTAATTAACGTTATCGTTAATTCGATAAAATTTTAGGTGCCTGTAACGATATCGTAAACGCGTTACTTTTCGTCCTTAACGACACAACGGCGTTATCGTTACTTTTCGTCTGAAAACTGCTGCTGCTAAGCCAGGGGAGCGAGGTGACTCCGAGGCAGATGATTCCGCCTTTCCGATCAGATGCGGTAAAATCTTGCTATTCGAAAGGCGTTAATAGAAAGAGGGACTATTCACGCCTCGCCAAGTTGTTTTTGAAGTACTACAATACCCTAGGTGTTGACCACTTATGGCTGCAGTGTACACATGAGTACGTGAGTACAGGAGTACATTAGATTTCAGGGGACAATTTCGGAAATTTTCCGTAAATATAGGTGCAAACTGTGAATAACATGCATTCTTGAACATAACATTGAACAAGTATGGCTAAAATTTAACTACATTGTCTGAAAATTGTCGCTGAGTACAGATGAGTACAGCGTGATGTGTACACATTAGTACAGGAGTGATCAACCCTCGACAATACCTCTCTCTCCCACCAAGCGCCAGCGTGGAGAGGTTTTTTCTCAAACAGTGGGCAGAGTTTTTCAAAGCTGCGAACAGGCATGTGCGTCAACACAAGCCTGGGAAGTTCTATTGAACGCGAACAAGATGCTTCGGGGTAGACGCCGGGATAAATATTTGTCATAATTTTGTATTAATACGGTGCGTTATGCCTATGCCATAGCCTGAACTGTGCATATCTTTGTTTTCTATGAAGGTTTACTATTTAATTAGTAAATTTGATTTCTTGACATATTGAACATGACTCGCCTGTAGTCCTTAAAAGCTTTGCATGGTCAGCTTATTTCTCAGCAGTAGGCGACCCCTAAAATCGATTAAACGTTAACGCCGTTTAATCGTTACGTTTAACGATAACGCGTTACATTAATCAGGACCTGTAACGTAAACGTAACGCGTTACTTTTGGTCCTGGTCAACGTCAACGTTATCCGTTACTTTTTGAAATTAACGTTCCCAACCCAGCTCAACACTCGCACAGCCAGCCGAAACTCGAAACTCTTTTCTACGGCCCTGGGGGTCTCAGCAGGACGCTGCACGCAGACACTCAACAAAGGCATAAAGATGACCTTCAACTGTGCAGGTTGCCTGGACCGATATCCCGTCACCCTTATTTCGCTACGTCACCCACCACCGCACGAGGTATTTGCGGGTATTTGTTTCCAGTAGCAGCGGATGAGGAGGGGGGTGAGGTTCGCGTTGTCCACCGGGCCGGACATGGCCCGGCCCAGCTTCGGAGCGATGACGGGACGGGGGATGAGCACGCCGCCCTGCCGATGCCGCTGGGCGACTAGGGACTTCCCTGCGACGCCCCTAACCTAGGCCAGCAGAGCGATCCCCCTGCCCGCACTCGTCGGCGGACTCCTTGAGTGCGAGAGAGACAGACTGCTCCCGCCCACAACGGCAGACTCCATGAGAGCGAGAGAGACAGAGGGACGAGTGCGGGCGGGCAGACGAATCGGTCTGCAACCCCTATCCGCTATTCAAAGGTCCCGCGGTCAGCCACAGCCTCGTTCGGCTGCTCAGGGTCTCAGACTCAGCGATCTGCGCGGGCCGCACAGACCTGAGGGAGAGAGACAGACGGACGCTGTCGAGAGAAGGTGGACCTGCCACCTGCCGAGCGTCAGCCCAGCCATCAACAGAGCACAGCGGCGGGCGAGCACCGAAGTTCGTATGCGTCCGAAAACGAGACGTGTGAGTGAGATGCTCGAACGGAGCTGCAGCTCCCTCTCACGTCCACATTTCGCCTTCGGACGCATGCCGGCACCGACACCCGCCTGTCGCTGGGCTCCGTCGCCTGCCCGGCCAGCCCGCGTAGGTATTGAAATTTTTCATGACACAGAAATAGCCTCACGCGAGGCCAACCCGAAATCGGACACGAGTCATAGCAATTTCTCATACTACTCGAACAGTGGACCAGAAATGTTGTCATACTCACCGCATAGCCTCGCGAATGTGACGCTGTTGTTCATTCAAAAGAGATGGCGGGTAGGTGGCGGGGGACCGGAGAGAATTTCGCGAATTTATATTCGGAAATTCCTACAGCATTACCATTAATTAGGATTAATTTGACTTAATTGTCATTATTTTGAAATAACGACAAATTAATCCCAATTAATCGTAAATAATTTTATTAAATTAATTATTCATCTAAATATTTCCAAATGATTTAAGAATTATGGTGATCAACCGTGCATAATTAGTCTAAAGCCATCCCCTGTTTGTAGAATCTGTATTTAATAACTATTAAAATAAATATATTTTAATACAATTACAGTTTTGATCAAACGTATCTATATGAAACGATGCCATCTCATCAAAATTCAATCTATTGTCAATATGAATAAAATTTCTTATACGATTTTGATGATCTCAAAGAAGAAAGAAATAGAGGACCTGACACGAGAAAATACAGTTACATCTATATCTCACATCCCTAATACAAAACAGTTCATGGATTGGCCAAATTGATTAACTGCATGAAATGCTACTAAAGAGACATTTTTCTAGGCAAAAATATTAACGTCTGTTTACATGTTGCATTCTTAGTCTAGGGAGTACTCTGGAATACCAAGTGTGGACATGTATTCATTATTTACGGCATACTTACAGGTATTCAGTAAATAGTGTGTACATGGCCATGGATGCAGTAAATAGTGTGTACATGCCAAGGTACACACTATTTGCTGAATACCTTGGCATGTACACACAAAAAATCACAAAGAAATTACGTGTGTACATGCCAAGGTATTCAGCAAATAGTGTGTACCTTGGCATGTACACACTATTTACTGCATACATGGCCATGTACACACTATTTACTGAATACCTGTAAGTATGCAGTAAATAATGAATACTTGTACACACTTGGTTTTCCAGAGTATGTTTGCATGTGGTTCATGCCAAATTAAGTAATTGGTCCAACATAATATAATAAATGAGTTAATGTAAACTATTATCACAAGACTCCACAAAACTAGAGGCTATATTATAAAATATAAGCAAATTGACATTTCAACAATAATTTATTACCGGGAATGAAACAGTCTGACAAAAAGTATAATGAGCACCACATAAAATTTGTAATTTGATTTTGCTATTAAAGTAGTTCAGAACATTACAAAAGAAGAAATGCCTCATTGTACTTTGTGAAAAAAAAATTGCTAAGACACATGAGACCATTTGCAAAGGCTGTATCAAGTTAAGGAGATCAACAGATCAACACATCAACAGATGTATATATTGGTTTTAGGATTGTATTTATGCGATCTGTCATCGTTCACTGTAGCAAAACTCGGTTTATTGCGAAATATGTCCAAATAAATTCCAGAAAAGCACAGAAACAGTTCTAAAATGAATCTGTAGATCTGTTGATGTGCTGATCTGTTGATCTCCTTAACCTACACAGCATGATACGTTTTAGGATTGTATGTACGCTATTCTGGAATTTATTTCGACATATTTCGCGATGAAACGAGTTTTTGCTACCGTGAACGATGACAGATCGCTAAATACAATCCTAAAACCAATATATACATCTGCTGATGTGTTGATCTGTTGATCTGTTGATGTGTTGATCTGTTGACCATAACTTAAAAGTAAATGCAAAGGTTACATAGTTGGAACCATTTGCTCTGGAAGGTGCAATTTTAAACATTATTTAAAGGTACCTGCTAGGTTTAATGTTTATAGAAAAAATACATTACAGCTGCAAGTAATACTGATTATGATAGTACCTCCCTTCATCCCCAGATTACAAGAAATTGGAAGAAAATCTGAAGTGAAGAGTGAAGAAGGGGTATCAGTTATTAGACAAAATGCTTTCCCCATACTTCAACAAATAGAGTTGAGAAATGGACCACAAAACAAACAAAAAACAAGGGAGAAGAAAACACAAAATTACTTTTGTGGTAAAATGGGCACTCGTTCTTTACGACTCTTCCAATAGTAAGAGTTTAGATGTGCAGTGTAACATCTTAAAATGATTGCATCTTTATCACAGAACACAGAATACCTATAGACAAAACACTTATACCAATTGAAACTGGAAATGCTGGTCTTGCTAGCATCTATGAAATTTGTGTACTGTTTTGTATGATGTTGGGCTCTGCCCGACGTCCGCGTTGGGCTCAACCCTGGCCGCCACGCCTCTCGGCCGGCCATTGTCACCGGCCAACAATACATTACGTGCAGGCGGGACTTAGAAAATTTCCCCAAGTTTCTAGTTGTATTAACTAAACTCTGAAAAATGCTAGGAAACTTAAAAAAGTTCTATTAATAAAACATTTTTATTTATTGTTGAAAATGGCAAAACTGTATTCAGAATTCACTCACTTCCTCTACTGTACGTTTTCATGATGCACCAATAATGTGTGGTGCTGGGACTTAGAATGAAAATCAGCCAAATTTGTTAAGAGTTCTCAAAAAAATACTATTAAACTCAAAAAATACTTCATAGTTGGTAGCAACACCAGCATTTCCAGTCTCAAATGGTATAAGTGTTATGTCTGTAGGTATTCTGTGTTCTGAGGTGATAATGGAATCATGTTTAGGTGTTACACTGCACTGAGAACAATACTCGTTCTACTACCACCTAGAAGGTGAAGGTGGGTGGTAAAGAACGAGTAAAAAATTAAAAAAGTACAATGAAATCTGCTTATAACGTCTCCAGCTAATAGCGGTCCCTCTTATACCGTCGCGATTTCCGTGCACTCAGAAGACTAGTTACATGTAAAAATGTCCGTTTATAGCGTTTTCAGCATATAAAGTTGTTATTTCGGCGTAAGTACGGGAACGTTTTGAGCAGCTTTTACTGTATTCAGTTTTGAAATTCCTTCACATTTATAATTATATAAACTTTGATTATAAGCTACAATGGATTGTAAAAAAGATAGGTAAACATTGCAAAGCTTAATTAGCAACAAATATATTGATCAGCTATCTACAACTCCATTCACCTTTTCAACTAATATATAGATCTAATCTGAAAAATCTATCAAATAAAAATTAGAAATCACGAGTGAACTAATGAATAGTTTAAATCTTAAATAGGTATAAATGCTTTTAAAAAGTTCAGTATCTTTTAAGAAGTTTTTACTTTGACTTGCGACTAGTAGGACTGTCCGGTGGAGTCAAAGAGGATGATCCAAGACCCTTACTTGCCCTCGAATTCAGCTTTAGTGGCAACTTTTTTAGTGGACGAGGAGATATTCCATGTAAGGCTTCGACATGATCCACTGCACCAAGACAAAATAATAAGAAAATAAAAATATTGGACAAGTAAAGAATAGTGTCTACCTGTGATTCACTTACCTCTTAAAGGAATGTCCTGTAGACCAGTAGTTGACAACCGAGGAGATGGATTTCTATGTGAATCTAGTAAGGCAGCTGCCAGCTGAGAACTATGAGCACTGTTGCCATCTCTTTCTGGATAGTTTTGTCCTGTAGGAAAATGATTTCGTGGTGACGATGATAATATATTCATACAGTAATAATAATGATAGTGTATTCATAAAATCATTAATTTGGGTTAAGATTGCTTCAGTCCCACCTGATACACGAATAGGATTAGAATAGAATGTTGCTGATCCTGGAGCAGGGGAAAATACATGTCCTGTAAACTCCTCATAAGTAGTAGCATCTTTATGATTTTTGACAATGGTGTCAAGGGATTTAGCCCTATCTTCATAACTGTAAAAGAACAGGTTAGATTAGATTCCCATAATGATCAATTTGGCTTGAAGAGGGTATGTTTCTGAAAATGTACTCACTACTGTTGATAGAAAGGCAATAAACTACGCATAGCACGAGATGCACTAATGGCTGTGGCCCTGACTAAGCCAGGCAGAACACGTTGGTCAACAATAGCTTCATTGAAGAGAGGTCCAAAGTAGGGTACCTGGCAAAGTGGATATGTGGGAAAAAGAAATCAAAAAGGTTACAAAATGATATGCATATGTCAATGATTTTTTAAGAACATGAAGAAATAAAAAGAAACAAAGGAACATTACCTCAGGTTTTCGAGTAACTTGCACTCTGAAGAGTTTGTGCGGAAGGGGATAAATAACAATTAAAACATCACAAAATTCTGTAGGTATAATGCCTCGTCTGTAATCTCTGGAATGTTCTGACCAAACAATATGTACTTCATCATTCCCTAAATGCCGAGTCTGTAAAGAAGTTCACAGATATGAAAAAAAACTTTGTAAAACTAGAAAAATGTAATTGTAATTGCCTATATCTAAAATAAAAGTCTAGTAAAAGAAAATTTATATGATTGCAGCTTCAATATATTACCTTCTGTAGTAAGGACTCTTGACTGGACGAGGGCATGCGTGTGGCAACATGAAAAATAACTTCAAGGAATGAAGTTGCATAGTATGGAGCAGTATCACCAGTGCTTTTATTCCGCTGCAGCCCCCCTAAAAATCCTGTGTGGGATTCTAGTTCCACCTAAACAAGAAAGTCCAGGAATCTCAAATTAATGTTGAAAATATATGTGCATCTAACAAATCTTGACAACCATACATTCATGCAAAAAAGCTAGTATTTGTAGAAAAAAAGTGAATTTTGCCTTAACACCTACTCAAAATGGGGAGTTAAGGTATATGAGACACGCTTACCTCCCAGGCAAGGCCCGCAATGAAATCTTCATATGCTTGACTTCCACAAGTGTTGGACAGAACAGAGTTTTTGTCTTCCTGACCTTCAGCAACATAAATGACTGCTATTTTGTGGGTCTCACGGCAGCGCTACAGCAAGACGGAATACATGTATGAATAACATTGAGTACGCATTACTAAAAATAAAGGCTCCAAAGTTGTAATAAATATACCTGAGAATCGAGGTTACGAAGCTCTCGCAGAAGTTTCTCATTTTTGGACAGTAAGTTGAGTTGAGACCTACGTTCCCACCCTGCAAATCCAAGCTGAGAGAACAGCAAACGGCAATGTTGGAAAGGTGATGCTGGGGGCTTGTGTGGGGGACGCTGAGCCCATTCCCCCAGCATGCTGAACAGCCCAGAAAGCAAACAAAATAAGATGTGTAACATAATAAAAAAATACAAAGGATACATAGAAAACACTTACGTAGCATGTGAATGATGTTTCTGTAAATATTCCTGTTCATTAAACCTCTGGTTCAAAATGCAGGTCATAACTTCTTGCTCAAGCTCAGCAAACAATGGAGGGGGGGGAGCAGATGGGAGGTTGCGTGGCGTGTCTAATGATTCCAAGCACTCTGGGCTGGTATATCCAATATATTGGAGCAACTGGTAAAAGAAATGCAAACAGATCAATAAATTAATATAGGATGTCATATAAAATTTTAAACTACACAAACTAGGGTATAAATAAATATCATTCTGCGTAGTTAAACATACATCGTCCAAATTATCCATATCAGCTGCAGTGTTTTGAACTGTGGGAAGTACATGAGGGGGCCGGTGGCGTAAAGTGTGTTGTGGAGGAGTATGGCTCACAAGGCATGATGCCAAAATGGATTCCTCCATTTTTGTTTGAATGGGAACTGACAATGGTCTTCGCGGAACCACTGAACTTGGTGTTGTTGCCAAAACTGACAGCCTTGCCCCAACATTGCCTTAATTGAAAATTAAATAATAATAGAAATGCACTTGAATGTTGTCAGTAGTTGCAAGTTTAGAAGAGGACTCACCTGATGCTGGGGCCCAACACTTAAGAGACGAATCAGCACTGTCTTCAGGACTGCAATAAAGAATAGATGCATCCCAGCAAGCTTTACCGCTTAGATCTCGAAGCAGTAACCTCACTTGGGAACCAGCTGTTGTTAACCCTGCAGTAACCCCACCTCCGGGAACTTCCAATGTAGGTAACTCAACCAAGGATAAGAGTCTTTGAGAGCTGAGCACTAGGAGCTAAACGGAGAAAGCATGATAAAATGGCACAACATACAATATATACAATGGCTAAAGATTCAGCCAAAGTTCACAAACCTGTATATTGGGAGCTGAGAAAATTTGAACATTCAGTTCATCTGGAGATAAGCCTGGAACATCATCGTGTTCCACAACCATAGATGACAATCTTGCAGCCCCAATCGCCATTGGAAAGTGACCAACATGATTTAGCATGTGCATAAGGACCTATACACATAAAATCAGAGACAAGGAAAAAAATTATTATTATTGTTATTACATGCTTGTATTTTGGATTATAATAAATTTCATACATTCAAATGCCATAACACCCTACCATTTTTGCAGCAAGTTTAACAGTCATTCCGCAAGGCTGTCGATGGGCATATGTCTCTGGTGGCATTGCAGAACTACGCCGACCACCAACCCCTCCACCACTAGTTCCTTCTTTAAGATTATCAAGTGTGATACTTGGGTCAAACTCATGCAGTAAATCTGATTTAAAATGGGATTCAATTGTGTTCACCCCACCTCCTGTGGAACCTCCACTAATTTGAATAAGAACCTATAACAGTAAAATTACAGTACATATTACTGTACTTGGAATAAAAAAGAAGAGTATGGCTTGAAAAATGAGGCATGTCCACTCGTACCTTAAAAACTTTATGCAATAGGCTGCTTGAATCCTCATTGGATTTTGACCTTGTAGGTTGAACAGAGAGCAGAACCTCTTTAGGCAACGCCATTACCCATTCCCCCAAACAGAACAACAGTGAAGTCAGAAGTCTTTTATCCCGCTCTGACATTTGGACTCCTTCTTGGGGTGTCAGTTGAGATAATGTAGAAGCAATAACCTACATAAAAATGTTCAGTAAAATGAGTGATTAGCATTGAAAACAGAGAAAACTACTAAACCCTAATAGTCACATTTACCTCTATAATATGACATGGAATGTCTGGGAAGTAATCCAGAAGTGTGGAAACATGATCCGCAAGGAGAAGAATGATATCTGATGCAACTTGACCAACAGTACGGTGATTAAACTAGATTTAAGAACAAAACAAAAGAAGAAAAAAGAGAAGAAAAATAAAATGATAACAATGATAATAATTACATTAGTTACAAAGTTAAACCACTAAAACATAACAAAAGGATTGTATATTTAAATAGCATAAGAGCATGTGAACAAATATTTACTTCAGAGAAAGCTCAAGCAAATTAGATTGAAAGGCAATTACAGATAAGGTTTCAGCACTGTACACTGCAGTGAGTGGGCCACTGACCTAGGCTGCACTCCACAGGCTCAATAGGGGAGAGTCTTGTGCCTTGTGATCAAAGTGCAGGTGCCACGGCAGATGCATTTGCTCCATTAGCCCTCCAAAATCAGGATGCTGATTGTGAGCACCTCTGCGTTTGAAAGTTACTTGCGACTACCCTGCTACTGAGCCTGAGGTAGGCAAGAAGCAAGGTTTTCAGGAGTCATTTACCCACAAAGAGATGTTTGCACATCCTATCTTTTGTAGCAGCTATCCTGACCACAAGCTGTCCTTGTCCTGTCCCTATCTTCAATCGTAAACCTGTGGAGTTTATCATAGGCCACTCTCTACCCTGCAGTGATTAGACGACTTGTTACCTTACTGATCAACATCAACGTAGATTTATCACTACACAAATAGCAATCATGCAAATATATACAGTGAAACCCGCTTCAAGCGTTGCCCGCTTAGCACGTTTTCCCGCTTAATGCGTTGCAAACTAAAAATCCCGGGGTGGTTTACCCACGTAAAAGCGCGGCCCGCTTGAGACGTTTCCCGCTTGAGACGTTTCCCGCTGAGGATGTCGCGAAATCGTGCAAGTCGACCCCAACGATTTGAGCGGGTTTCACTGTATTGGGTTGTAATACTGTATATGGAAAATTGTAAATGGAGATACCAGGTTGGTCTTGATTCCTTCAACTTTCAAAGGAATACAATACAAATATTAAACACAAAGTACAATTTAAGGATGGGAACACACACCCACACACACCAAACCATCACATGTGCTAACATGCTGGACATGAACCAACAAACATGCAAAATGCAATAGAACTACCTTAATCACCAATGCACTTTCAGTTGAATGATTTCGATAAGTGCACCTCTACAAACAAAAAAAAAAAAAAGTTGTAAAATTTTGTACATGTTTGCCAGAGTCCATCAAAAGTCTAAAACTATTAGAGAAAAGAAAACACTAAAACCAAAGCCTTCAAGTAATGTTTTAACTTCAATTTGCTTGTTGAACAGAAACCCAAAACCTACAAAAAGCTGTAAGTTTAACACTGCCATGCACTCCTTGATGTGAATTGTGTAATGAGACTACATTAATTAAATATTACTTTAATTTAATGGCAACATCATCTTTGATGAATTAACTTACCCTTAGAGCAAGGAGTAGCACATTAATAGCATCTGGCATTTTAGGGTGAAAAAAGCGCTGACCATCTGTGTTGGCTGGGTTACTTAGTTCTTGATACAAATAAATACCAAGAGAAGAAAGTGCAATGCATCGGGCGAGGCCTGCTGGTTCTCGTTTTCCACACTTAATAAGAATGTTAACAATATGATCCTAAATCAAAGAATAAGAATACAGAGTTACAAAAGATTTGTACAGGTATGTAATAAGTATTTCAAAAAGGGCCATATCCAGATAAGATAAGATAAAGACTAAAGGGTTTACCTTCGCATCAATACAAGACATGATTGAGTAGTCTACAGCATTTGGCTGTAGAACAGGGAATGATGATAAGTTATTTGTTAAACATAACAAAGCTCCCAAAATAGACATAGCTTCAGTTCTTGGAGTCTGAAAACAAGGTATGAATGTATTTATACCACATTGTATTTACATAACAGCTTAAATGAAAACATAGTTGAAGACATACATGACGCAAATCTGAAGTAGAAACTATTGTATTTGCAGCATGGATAAAGTCCAGCAACAGCAAGGAGTAGCCAGGCAATTGCAATGAGAAGAAACGAGGTCCACAGAACTTCACTAACGAGTTCATAATGAACTAAAAGAGAGGTAAAACAGATTGATATAACAGTAGGATAAAATAATAAGATAAGAATTGTATCCCTGCAGATATTATGGTGCAAAAAAAGGGAAGTTGCAGCCACCTGATCAGTTCCAATCAGCCCATGGTGTAGAACACTATAGAACTGGGTAATATGATCGCGACTTAATGGAATGTCATGAGGTGCAATTGTCATATTGCATAGAAGCCGACAAGCACTAAGTTTTCCTTTTTGATAGCTGTCAGGTAACTTTAGGGCCTGAAAATAAAGTAATATACAGTAACGTTTAGAGCAGCATAACTTCAATGGCTATTTAAAGAAAAATTTACCTGAAAACACCAAGGTGCAATGATGGTAATGGGCGGTACCAGATCTGGTGGTGGTGGAGTAACTAAGTTGTCTGAAGATACACCCTGATTTAATCTAATCTATAAAGTAATTTGAAAATTGATTCAAGTCCTTTAAATTCATTATGAGATACAACATCTTTACTAAGACAAAACCAGACCACTTACCTTCACCATAGTATCATTAAGATCAACTAAATAATCAAAGACTTGTGCATGGAGGGCTGGGTCTGCCAACCTGTTGACATCACCAAGAGCACCAAGCATTCGACGCCACAATACTACAGCGACATCAGGAAGCCAGCCCCTTTCTGCACCACCAGCCATAACACTTCGCTGCTCTACCCTCCCATCTCCATCTCCATCTCCAACATCTGAAACAAAAATAGAAAAAATGTAAAGAAAAATATTTTAAGCATGGAATTGACTTCTGAAAGATAGACAATGAGTCAGTACCCAAACTCGTTCCATCTCCTCCTATCACATCTATTTGCATGGGTGAATCTTTGAAAGAGTTGCTTTCAAGTCCACTTGATGGAGCTGGTGATGGTGACCTTGTAGCACACTCAGATTCATATAGAGGCAGAGGAGATCCTCCTGAACATTTTGCAAACATAACAATTAGACCAGCAGATCTGCATTACAAAATGTTTGCTGATCAAATTTTGAATTTAAGAAGCTACCTACCATGGAATCCCTTCAAAGAATCCATGGATCTGGACTTTCCCTTGCGCAAGCGTCTAGGAGGACATGATTTTACATTTGAGTATGCCAAAAGCTTTGCCACTTCAACTTCCACTGATGGGGGTAGAACTGAAACAGGAATAGGGTAGTGATAAAACAAGTTCAAACTTCGTGTGCTTTGTCACTACACATCAGTCAAGAAAGCTTAGTTGTATGTTCTTTTGGATTCAACTGAAGGCCACAGCCTGCCGTTAGATCCATTTTAGGAACAGGGACTAACAGTTACTAAGTATCAATTACCTACCTGGAATGACAACTGTATGAGAGCTTGATTCTGTTCTAGGAGTTCTGAACTGATGATGGTTATTTTGACCATTCTTAAGTAAAGAAAGATTGGTTTCACTTGAACTGCGAGGCAATGCAGCTTCTCCTGAGCTGTACATCCTTTTGCGATGGCTCTCACGGCGAGTCGTTATTGGGAACATAGCTGCACTTGAGTCTGAAATTTTAAAACTTGAGCTAAGAAAATATATTTTCCCTGCACCCACATCACAGACTATATATATATATAACTGACCTGAATTGGCAAAGCTGCTAGGACCTCCTTCACTGTCATCATGATGAGTTTGTATTGGAACTGTTCTCAAATTAGTTCCAGCCCTGTCTCGCAAACGCCTGGGTGCTGAAACTGCACTGCTTCTTCCGGAATCTACACTTGAAACTACATTATTACTTCGATTGGTATTACTGATGGAATATGATCCCACAATGCCATTTTCACAGTTTCCATTAGCTCCACCTCGTCGGCGTTTAGCTTTTTGTTCAGATAATCTATCTAAAGGTAAATCAAGCAAATCCAAGTTATAAACATGTCTTGCAAGAACTCTTGTCAATGTCTCTAATGTTTTCTGTAAAAAATTTAAAAAAAAAAAAATAGAGGGAAAACCAGTGAGAAATCAGTGGCAGATGCAATTTGAACTATGATTCATCAATATAGTATAAATAATAATTTATGTCTAATACATACAGCCCACTCTCTTATAAGTTCCTCCCACTGTGTCAAGGAGGAAAGAACAGCTAAAAATTGGTCCCAAAGACGGTTGGAAATGACTACATTCAGGTTTGCTTTAATCCACGTAACTATTAGAGTTTGAAAGATAGCGGGAGCTAGCTTTCCTCCCAATGTTTCCTCTTTGCGTTTTGGTGGAGTGCGACTCAATATAAGAGATGTAACTTGCAAAAGAACTACAAGTAGTTGCTCCCTTTAAAAGAAACAAAACTTACTCAACGTATTCTCATTAAGTAAAGATATTGTATCACAGAACCGTGAACTAGCTTACCATGTACGAGCTTCCATACGAGTATGCATAACCATATACCGATAAATGTTCAGAACCCTTTTACAAGCTTCTACCTGTTCTTCTAGCAGAACTGGAAAGTCAGGCGAGACCTCTAGAGTGAAGACATGTGCAGCATGTGTTATGAATACTTGAAGGAGGTTCTGAAGAGGGGAAAGAAACAATAATAATAATGCAAAGATTTATGCATGAATAAATGAAACAAGATTTATCATAGACAGACCTGCAGTCCGGCTCTCACAAGAAGATTTTCCCTATGAATAGCACCCAAGTATGAATCATTTCGTAGTCTTGTTTGACGATGAGTCTCCACAGTCTAAATAATAAATTTACAGTTTCATGGCAAAACCAACTACAGGATAGTGACGTGACAGTAGCAAAGGTACTCACATCATTTTGTGTCATTCCCATTGAGTTTCCATGAGAAGAGCGATGGTGGTCTTCACTTTTATTTCCATCAAGAGGCTCCAGCATAAAGGGGGGTAGATCCACCTGTATATCACAACAAAGAAAACATATTTAATATTTTTCTTTATCTCACCCCACTACTTTCTGTAAAAAGCAGTAGTGCAGAACCTGTCACAATCCACATCACCTTCATTTGAATCCAGTCTTTATAGACAGCAATAGTCCTACGGATTGCTGCAGCTTGAGACATGTCAAGGAGAAAGGCTTGACGATAAACTTCATGAATTAAATTTACATTGTCACGGCTAGAGTACAGAACTTCGCGCACAAGATATATTGCACTTTGGTTTGGATCTTCGCTGAAATATAAAACACACAGATAAGTAATGGAAATAACTTGAAAAATTGTAGCAGTAATGTAATGTGATATACGATACACCAAATACAAAGGAACACTACTTTAATAAAAAATCCTTTTACCTCAGAGTGGAATCTGACTGAGAAAATGAAGCAGACTGATTTGAGTCAGGGGACACTGCATCATTACTTGATATACCTGCTTGGCTGACACTCACACGCCTCAATTCAGTACCAGGAGAACGTTCTGAATCTTCATTACCAGTGATGCTGTTTTGAAAGAGAAGAACCAATCTTATTGACTAGATGTCTACATCAGTGTGGCAATAAATTCAGAAACCCGCTAATAAACAATAAACATCAGAAGCAAACATATGGAGCAAATACATAAAACAACCAACATACAAAAATTGGAAGAGAAGAAATTACAATCAAACAAATGGTTCAAGCAACTTATTTCTTCATATAACCAAGCACAAGCAACAGAAGACCGGAAGAAAACGAATAGTTGGCGAATGAAAGAAAAATAAAGAGCAGGAATTGAGTGCACATACCTGTATCCCTGTGCATCAGGCTGGGCAGCTTGAGGAGAAGGGTGCAAACTCGCTTGAGCAATTTGGGCAGCAGACATATGCGAAGAGGCATGTGATTGCAAGCTCGGGTGCGAGGGATTTGTTTGGATTTGCGAGTGCAACTGAGAAAGAGCTTGCGAATGTGAAGATATGGGTACACACCTGCTCGTAGGCGCAGTGGATGTAAATCCTGGTTCCCCCTTTTTCACTGCATGAGTAAAATTTGCGATCCATTTAATGAATGCAACTCGGCAGCTTGCCATAGGGTCAAAGCGTCGTCTTTCATCTGAGACATCAGATGCTTTCCTTAAGGTTGGTAGTTCTAAAACAATAATAATAATGCTATTACAAGGAGCAGAGACCAAATCAGTATAGTTTTAAAGGTCTTTATGAAGTAATGTGAGTTTACCAAGGTTGGGCTTGTAAAGACTTGTGTGGGATGAGAAGTCAGGAAATATTTGGGGTAGATAATACTGTTTAAAACGTTCAAACAAAAACATAAAGCACTTGTGCTGCCGTGATAATTTATCCCGCCATTCAATTCGTCCAACCTGAAACAGATAATTGTAAAGTAATGAACTTGAACAATAAATATCTGCATCAAAAAACACAATTCACTTATCTCTACCTGTGTAACAAGGAATTCCAAAAGAGCTTCAAGAAAAAAACATGACAAATTTTCTGGTTGTCTTTCACCGCTCTGAGGAGGGAAAACTGGCAAAACCTCCACAGCACACACTCGGCCTGGAGAGAAGAAAAGGGAACAAATTTATATAGTGGTTATCTTAAAATATTTTGAAAGGAAAATTCAAAACCATTAAGACAATGGCACCTTGGTATGCATCATGAAATGTAGATCCTTGTGCTGCAGTCTTACTAAAAATATCCAGACCCAACCCAGGGTATGGTGAGGGAAATCCTGGTACTAGTGTAGCAAACATAGCATGTATTGCATTAGGAGCCATATCTCCTAAAGATTGATACCATAAGAGGAAGTACCTAAAAATGAAAGAATAAATAAGACCGGGAACATATATAAAGAAATTTTACATTTGAATGAATACATACCTCATGGCCTCTCTTCTTAACTTCCATGAATTGCCAGGGTGGAGAAGTTTTGTCATAATTCGAGTTAATGAGTGACACTGCCATCTTCGACCGAGTAACTCTGGCAGAAGAATTAAGGCCTTCTCCAGAACTTGAAGCACACATTCCAGTTCCTCACGATGTGCTTTATGAACTGAAAAAGGGGGGCGGGGAAAGGCACGGTTTCACAAGATTTTTATGATTAGAGCTGTAAATAAATTTTAGCATAATGCTTGTAAGATGCACCACAAAGATTTTGTCGCACAAGAGCTGCAGTTTTGCTGAGCAAGGTAAAACTTATTTTAATAGAAAGATTGGTTGAGATGTTTCACCCAAAGACATGCATGGAATCCGAAATGCATGAACCCTAATGTCTAAAACCATAAGGACAGAAAAGTTTTATAACCCTACTGAAATAAAATGTTATTTCTCAATCTGCACAATTTTTTCTCTCTCTTTAAGTAAGATGTTACTGTATTCTGTACACTAGTCCTTCCACTCTCAACTTAAAACATTTAAAAGTTTTTTCACATATTTAAATTGAAGAAAACACTTGGTGTTTACACACATTCAGTTGTGGAGGATACAGTAAACAAACAATAGGATTAAGCTTAGTTTTTGGAAAGCAAAGACAAGCAAATCCACAACCATGCATTGCATTACTTACCCAGATGGAATGTCAGGTCTGGAAGAGATGCAAGAAAATGAAAAGAAAATATCAAAGTTATGTCACCTACAGCTCCTAGCTGAACATCTAAATGTAAATTTGCATGTCATATTTGTACTGAGGTTGTAGTGATGGAACAATTAATTTATAACACACACAAAGCAATAGCAGGTTAAAATCTTAAAATTGTGGAGGGCTTTGGAACTTAACCTTCGAGTGGGCTGTGACTGAAGAGCGGATATCTGGTTAATTTTTACTTGATTGTACAATATATACATGCAAGAAAACATAAATAACCAAACAAAATTAAAGAAAAAAGAGATAAGTATCTGATTACTTTTCCAAGATGGATGTTAGAAAAATTTTAGTGTTAAATGACATAACTAAGTTCTAAATAATCTAATTGTTATTTACCAGAGAGTCACAATTCAAACACTAAATACATTGTTTACATTTGATGGAGAGAGGGTAGTAAATACGAGTTTTATGACTATTTGTATACTGGGTTGAAACGTAAGTCAGACAAAGGTACTTCCACCACCACAAATACATGACACTTGAATAGTTAGGCAAAATTACCTCTTTGACGTAAATTGGTCTCTGCTATGATAAAGCTGTCATAAACAATACAGTAAATGTGACTGAAGTTTGTCTCAAAGAACTGACGTGCTTCTTCGACATCGAGATTTTCTGAAACAGACAAGACAATGCATTATGTAGGGCCCGTGAAAACATTGGTATCTATTTCAATAGTGAAGAGTAAAATCAAGGGTCATCATGACCAATTAAAACTGCCTGGATGTCATACTTGACACATTGCAAAGGCAAACTTTAATGGCAATGGCAACAACAATTCAAACGTTAGAACAGACAGGGATTAGAGGTAAAACGCAATCATTGACTGTAAAAGAAGTAAGATATCGTGACCTTACTTTAAGTTAAGCGTTTGACAAATACAAGCACGGCAGTGCTTGAACAACAGGCTGTCGATGTAAACATAACCTACCGAGAACAATTTTTAGGTGCTTTAGCCGAGTAGTTGAATCTTTTTTGAGATCCTGAACTTTCAATGTCGACTTCTTTATGTCAGCGTGAACTTTCTTCGTAAACATTATTGCTTGCCTACGGTAAAAATATGAGTGACATTTACAACCGAGACATTGAAATGTTAGTCTGTCTTAGAACCGAGGTGTGCCACATATTTCAAAACCTTGACAGCGAAACCCACTAATGTGCATTCGAACGCGGTCTTTATATCCTGGACATTTGGAGGATCCTTGAGTATTGTAATACTCAAGCAGGTCCACATTTACGGATCACTGTTGGACATATACCCTTTCGTCAATTTGGCAATCCCCTAAAGCAGTAGGTCGACTTCGACTATATGTAGGTAGCTTCGCACAGTGGGCGGCTCGATAGATTTGACTCCGTACCAGCGTTGTGGACATGCCGTAGCTGAGAGGTAGTCACGTATGAGAAATTCGCAAGTAACATATCACCTTGCATGCTACGATAAAACTACACTAGGAACTGTCAAGGCAGTGTAGCACATGTCCTTTGAATGAATTTTAATTAATAATTCTTGAAGATTAAGGATGTAATAATTAAAAACCTGCTCCAGGCGAAAATAAAGTCACAGTAGACCCGAGGGGTCCTTCACTCCGTTTAGTCATGTACAAACGGAAATTTCATCACTTTTTTCGTCATTTTCAGTCATTTTCAGTCACTTTTCGTCACCCAACCTATATTCAGTCTTCGTTACTATTATGTTTTTATGCTCTTAATTAATTAATAAAAGGCTAGGTATGAGAGTAAAAAGATTAGCTCCCATTCGTGATTAATTAACGAGTGATGTGGTGACAGTCGTGACAATACCCCGCGGCGCGAGGTCACATGTCACGGAGTATCGATTGGTGGCGAGTGAAACGTCCAAAGTATATCTCAACAGTTTCACTCCATTTTCTACGAAGACGGTACTGTGTGGGAAGATGCAAGAGGTTCCTTTCCCAACCATACAGCCTCACAATCAAACGAAATCTGAACTGTTGTATATAATCCATTTTAAGGTACTTGCTACGAAACTGTGGGATTTCCCCCGGAATAGATACGCGTTCCACGGGACGGTGCCTGTGCAGGCAGAGCAATTCTCTTTGGAAAATTGACTTGTTATACATGTTACATGCAACACGACAATCTCATTGGCCAGATCCTATTGTGGGACCGGTATTACAAGAGAGATCGCAGGCTCCAGCAGCCCGATCTGTCCAGATTCAACGCCACCTCGCCGGGGACGAGGCATGGAGTAGAGACGAGTGGGCGGGCGGGGTAGTTCGGCAGGCCGATCGAGGAAGGAGGGGAGGGCAGGGTAGGGGTGGGGTGGGGCGGGGTGAGGGTGAGGCAGGAGTCAAGCACCGGCGGGCGGCGGCAGCTCTAGGCCAGCTCCACTGGGCCCCGTCCCTTCCCGTCTCGTCCCGTTCCCGCCGCACCGCACCGCACCGCACCGCACCGCCCCGCGCTAGCGCTCCGCTCCGCTCCGCTCTCGCGCTCCGCTGTCAGTGGCCGGAGAAACGTGCCCGCGTCGCGTAGTCGCGTGCCGTACGGAGCAGGAGCGCGCTCTCGCCCTCGCCTCGCCCCGCATCTCTGAGTCACTCCACCCGCCTGGCCAGTCTCGCCACTTTGTAGGTTAGCCGCGCCACCGCCAAGATGAACAGTGGATATCTGGAAGTGGGGACCACCCCCAACTATTCGTACGTGTTCAACTTTGAAGAGGAGTTTGTCCACCAAGATACACGCGTGTGGATGTCCAAGAACTGGACATATGGCTTTTACTACGTCGGGATCTACATGGTGCTCATCTTCGGCGGCCAGTGGTACATGCAGAGCCGACCGCGTTTCCAACTGGCGGGCGTCCTGTCGGTGTGGAACACGGCGCTGGCGCTCTTCAGTATTTGCGGCGCCACTCGCACAGCTCCGGAGTTGTTCCACGTCCTGAGAAATTATGGCCCTTACCACTCCATCTGTGTACCCAGGTTAGTTGCCCTTCCAGCACTCCCCGCCCGGGCCCCCCCGGGGGTCCTGGGGGCTCTGGGGCGGGGCGGGGACCTGAATCTACCGGCCGATCTGATCCCTGCGCCGCCCCTCCCCTCTCAAATCACTTTGACACTTCCTTCTGTTTCGTAGTTCTATTCAATTAATTTACGTAGGGAGGTACTTTATTTCATTCATTTCGCCGTTATTT
Source organism: Frankliniella intonsa (assembly GCA_033675135.1). Taxonomy (NCBI): domain Eukaryota; kingdom Metazoa; phylum Arthropoda; class Insecta; order Thysanoptera; family Thripidae; genus Frankliniella; species Frankliniella intonsa. The sequence goes on from CM066253.1 coordinate 260,934, forward strand.
TTCGATTCTAAAGTTGTTTTTTTTTTTTTTTTCTGGACCTTTGGTGTAAGGTTAAGGCTGTGAAACAGAAAGTGTCATGTTCAAAAGGAAATTAAATTTTGTTTAGATTGCCTGCAGCAAGCCCTTAAAGATTAGCTATCCTTTTCAGAGCTGGAATTCACATCTTAAAGTCATGTCAAAGTATTATCATCCAATATTATCTCAAGTAAATTATCACCTTAATTTTTTTGTTTATAGTATAGAACTATATGGTTCTGAGCTGGCCATTATTAAATAATTTACTTGTTATAAAGAAATTTGTTTTAAGAATGTATTTTTGTAACAACTTTGTTTCCTATTTTTTTTGTTTCAGTTTTATTGAACAAGATCGTGTGTCTGGGTTCTGGACATGGATGTTTGTGCTATCCAAGCTTCCAGAGCTGGGAGACACGGTGTTTATCGTCCTTCGTAAGCAACCACTTATCTTCCTCCACTGGTACCATCATATTACTGTCTTGTTGTACTCATGGTACTCTTACACGGAATACACAGCATCTGCTCGTTGGTTCATTGTTATGAATTACTGTGTGCACTCTGTTATGTATTCTTACTACGCTCTGAGGTCTATGAAGTACTATCCTCCCCGCTGGTTTGCTATGCTCATTACAACTCTTCAGCTCAGCCAGATGATTGTTGGATGTTGTGTGAACATTCTGGCTTATCAGTATTTGAAGGCTGGTCAGGCATGTCACATTTCTTCCTTTAATATTAAGCTTTCTATTGCTATGTACTTTAGTTACTTTGTGTTGTTTGCAAGGTTCTTCCAGAAAACTTATCTGACCAGTGACAGAAAATCAAAGGGGACTGAACGTATCACTACCAATGGTGTAACTCCATCTTTAAAAGAAAAATCACACTGAGTTAAAAATTACCTATTTTTTCTCCATTTATTTTTTCTGAAATTGGACTAGAACAGGCTGGTTCTGTGAAGCCTCAAGAGTGAGTGATACATCTAGCATGAAGCAAACAATCTAGTCAGCGCAGCTCATTAAAACAAGCATAAGGTATAGGTTTATTATGCTAGTGTCTTTCTGTGTAAGGCTATGAACTTGTTAACTGCCTCACTTCAAACTGTCAAGGTTACTTTTAATATCCAATGACAACCTTTTAAGGGAGCTGTGGTGAGAAGGTCAGTGAGATTTTGGATGTTAAACTACATTAGCTTAATAGACATATTTTTGCTGCCTGAAGCTTAATTTTAGATTTTGTAAGGTATTTATGGCCATGGTGTCAGGATGGCATCAAAGTACCATTGTAATGGTACTGAAGTGGAGGTGTTTGCACCAAAAAACATAGTGATTAATTTTTAGAATGTTTAGTGTAGCAGTCTGTTATTGTTGTCTTTACATTCAAGGAAATTCCATTGGCTTGGTCCCTGTTTTATTTTGTTGCAGTTCTCTTAGATGACGCCCCTTCTTTCCTCTAAGTTTTCAGCAATTTGTTTAGCTATGAGGCGTTTGCGTTTCTTGCCAATATCATTGAAGGCTGTCATGCATTTCGTAGTTTAAATGTTTCCCAACAAATTTTATGCTTAGTATGCCTATAATTCAATTTTTTGTTCCATTGTTTTGTATCACTGTTTAAGTTGACTATTCCTTGGTGTTTATTTTCAAGGTATTAGACTATGCACAAGATTTTGCCAATTTAATGTCAATTTACAATGACAAGTACTCTTCCTTATCTAGATAATTTGCATGGATATCAGGATATTGGTTGAAGTACAATGCATGACAAAGTTGTCATTTCCCTTAGAACGTGTATTTTAACATTGACATTGTTAAAGTGAAATCCCAGTCTGTGTAATGCAAACTGTTTAATTCAGTCCAATTGTAATATTTGCATTTATTTGGCATTCCATGTGAATCTCTAACTCCTTTACAAAATCTAATGTTATCCAAGTCCAAGGCATCTTTCTTTTTATAGGCACAGAGGAATTTGAGTTGTATATCCTGTGCATTCATTATTTATTTTTAATAATTGTAAAATTTCTGTTTAGTCATGTTAAAGCATTTGGATACTATAAAGAGTTTATTCAATGTGTGTTTGTACTCAGTTTTGTACTAATAGCCGGAGGAAATGGAGCAACTATCTGTGAACCCTATAACTTTTTCCTAAGTTACCCTCTGAAGGATTGTGATCTTCCTTATTTTTCTTAATTACTTTACAACCAAAACTGAGGACACTATTCTCTCACATGTATCTTACCTTAAAAATTGGAAAGGAAACACAGATTAAATATTTTTTGTCATACCTGATATTGTTATGCAGGTATTGCTCAAATGTAAAGCTTTGTGATTTTCTGTGGATCGTACTTCAGAGGTGCCTGGTTTAGTGCACCTTTTGAGAGATTGTGTGATAATCCCTCTGTATTGTAACATTGGAAAACTATAAATTTAGATATTTTTGTCTATTCCCAACTACAAAAAAGAACTTTTCTTTTTAATCTATTGCCCTCAACATTTAAGTATGTAGTTAGCATAGAAAATGTAATTGTAGCAATTCAAAAGTTAACAATTTGTTTTAATGCCTAAAACTGATGCTAAAAAAAAATTAAGGCCTTTAATCTTATGTGAAGAATTATGTGTAAGAGCTTAAAGCTGTTGTCATAGCTAAGTAATTTCTTTTTCCTTTCTCTGTGATAAATGCTTGTACTGAGAGATGAGGTTGTACTTTTAAGTACACAGCCCTAAGGTTTCCTCAAGTTTGCCAATGTTTTTCTCAGGAGACTTTTATGCTCCCAGTTCATAACTAAAAGTTTAAAGTAAAACATTTTTGTAGGTGATGAAGCATTGTTTTTGAACAATTTTGTCTTTATTTTGCGGGTTTATAACTTTTACCAGTGGTTGATTTTTAACTTTTAAAACAAAGGAAAACTTGATCTTTTGCCTCCACAGTTTTTTTAGACGTAAGGGAATATTATTACTCTTCCTCAATTCATGTTCAAATTAGGAATCTTTTGTATGAATATTATTTAATGACTTTGTTATTGGTTTGGTAAGCTTGAGAAATGTGTGATGTTTTGTCATGTTTTTAATCACTTGTAATTACTAAACTGAGTCAAATATCTTATCTGCTCCCTTTGCATTGAATGAGTTGAGACTAAATTAATTAAAGAAACTTGTTCAAATCTTTCTTGCTGTTAGTGTTATCGATCAGTAATTTTTCCCTCCCCTTTACACAAACACCGAATTCTGGAAGTAAGCGCTGTATAGTCGGCTTTCAGCTACGCGTCCTGCAAGGTAACCCGTACCGTACACTCCTCTTCACCCGCCTATACATCATGCCTCCAATATCCAATAGCCAATCAGAAGCCTTGACTGTCTGGAGCCACGCATGCTATGTGCTGCTACACCGAAGCGAGAATTTGGCGTGGTTATTAGCTTACCAAATATTTTCTTTTCTTTTTTCCTTCTATATACGATTTGGAAAAAAACGGCCCAGAGGCGCCGTTCGCTATGAGCAAGGACTCTGCAGGACGGATCCTGGATTCACAGAAGAAAAGCATGTTGACACTTTCAGTTTCAGCGCGGAGGTTTCATCCCATACGCTTCAACACCGGAGCGTGACCACATAGTGGTCATGCCGCACTCAGTGCGTCAAGACAACACGAATTTAGGCAGTCTCGAATACTAGAGAAAATGTGAGGAAGGGACGGGCTCAGCATTGCGTCTCGTATCGTACGCACCGTGACCGCGCCGCGCGCCGACTCGTGTCACATTGCGGTTCTGAAAAATGTCCAGAAGCTTCGCCTCCCGACGCCAGTCGCAGCGCAGCCAGCGCAGCCCCGTCATTATTACGTTGTTATAAGCATCGCTGGTTGAGTTTTGATGGGAAGGAGGGGGGGGGGGACTTCTGCAACGCACCACACCGTCCCCGTGTCGCGCGGCGGAAAGATAATGATTCGTCGAGACGGTACGAGACGAGGTACGAGGAGTCAGCCGCCTCTGGTGGATAAAGCCCGCGCCGCCCCGCCCCGCGCCCGTGGGGCGCCTGTCAAAAGAGATAAGTGAATTGTAGCGAGCGACACAAAAAAAATATTAAAAAGTTGGTGGTGTAAGGCGCGGCCGACACTGGCGAGGCTGTGCGAGCGGAGCGCGCACGCAGGAGAAGAAAAGTGTCAGTGGCGGGGCGGAGCAGGCGGAGTAGCGAAATGCGTCATAACTGGGACAAAGGTGGACCGCAGACTTATCATGAAGGGAACGACCAGCCGGCCGGCCGGTCCGTGGGGAAGCCCCGGGAAGCCCCCAGAGGTAGCAGAACCAGCGAAACTAACTGCATCCTCACTGCATTACATGTCCCATCTGAAATGCGCGTAAGGCGCCCGAAATGCCCAGGTAGAAGTCGAAAGTCAAGGAAATGTCAAAGTGACGTCACTGTGACAATTTTTGTCACGAAACCGTGCTTTCTGTAAGACAGGTTGATGTCATTGTAAGATCAAAAAGGGACCATTGACACGTTTTTGACATCTTTGTTCTACCTGGGTGCGCATTTTGGATGGGACATGTAATGCAGTCAGGAAGGACGCAGTCTACGGCCAGGTGCCGTGCAGAGCGCTGCGCCCTTCACCGCCCCTCGCCTCGCCTCATTGTAAGTTTAATAGAGCGATCGGACCTCGGCTCCACTCAACGTGAGTCCACCCCAGCCCGCCTCGCCCCGCCCCGCCCCGCCCCGCCCCGCCCCGCCCCGCCCCGCCCCGCCCCGCCCCGCCCCCCCCCGCCCCGCCCCGCCCCGCCCGCCCGCCCCGCCCCGCCCCGCCACGCCCCGCCCCGCCACACCCCGCCCAGGCCCCCCCGCCCCGCCCACACCCCGCCCCGCCCGCGCCGCCCCGCCCGCCCCGCCCCGCCCCGCTCGTGGCACGACCCCAGGTGATGTCCTCTACTGGCGCGCCCGGCCCGGCCCGGCGGCAAGGTTGGGTCCCATTCCCCATGGTCTGCGGTGAACGGCCACTCCCGCACCGCTCCGCACGCTCGGCCACGCCACTTCATGTTTGGGGTCAGAAAGAGACAACTCTGCAGTACTGGCATGCGCGGCACCGCAGAGTCCACCTGGCGGGAGCAACAAGCGCGGCGTGAGCGTGGCGCGCCGTGTATACAAACCCGCCACCGCTCTCCACTCCCCCCCCCTCCCCCGCCCCCTACTCCGCGGGGGGCAGAGGGGGGAGTGCGCTACGGGGCTATAGGCAGCCTAAAATGGTGGCTTAGAGTACAGCCCAGCGTAGCAGTCAGGCACGCACGCTAAATTTTTATGAACTTCTGTGTGCATGCTGCTGTTGCGCATAATTTCAATGCATAACTATGCATAATTTTGTTAGTAATTATGAAAAATTTGACCCATTTGTTTGTAATTATGAAAAAAAATTATACGGAAGAACAGCATGCACGTAGAAGTGCATAACTATGTAGGGTTGAGTTAGAAAAATGTTCATAAGAATTTAGCGTGCGGGCCATATACACTTGATGGGAAGAGACTTTTTTTTTGTCCACAGAATGTGACATTTTTGTGCACATCTTCACCAATCCTGCAAAGGACTAAGTTGCATTTCTCTAGAGGACAAGTAAAAGAGTTGTCCATGCACTAATAAAAGCTTACGCTGATTTTCACTGTAAGCTACGGTGAACCCTGCAGCACTGCTAGGCCTACGGCGAATGTCATTTTAAGCTACGGTGAATCAGGGTGCATCACCGTAGCTCACGGTGAATTTTCACCGTAAGCTACAGTGCTACAGGGTTCACCGTAGCTTACAGTGACATTACCGTAAGCTTTGCAGATTTGCACCTGGTCAACACGATGTGCACAAAAATGTCAATTCTATGGACAAAATAAAAGCCCCTTCCCATTTAGTGTGCAGACGGCGGAGTGCACAGTGGCGCGCCGCCTCCGGGGGGGGAGGCGGTCCCCTAGCATGACGGATTACGCTACTCTCGTCGCGAGGTAAGGCGCTGGGGAACAACGAGAGAAGAATGCGCAGTGTTGACAGCGGATTGGCGAAATTTGGACGCAGAGCGGCGAGAAGCTTGTTGTACCAGCTCCAGCTAGAGGCCATGACCACGCCATCAGGCTGTGGCTGTGGGGGGTGTGAGATGCCCCTCCTCTCCTCTCCTCTCCTCTCCTCTCCTCTCCTCTCCTCTCCTCTCCTCTCCTCTCCTCTCCTCTCCTCTCCTCTCCTCTCCTCTCCTCTCCTCTCCTCTCCTCTCCTCTCCTCTCGCAGCAGCACAGTGCTCTCACCCCTCCCCTTACAATGTTTCGCGTACGTCAGAATGCATTTCCAGGGAAAACTCTGACCAAGCTGAGCGAGCGATACAGCAGCTTTATTTCGAGTGACAACTCAACGCCTGATAAACAAGTCTTCGTCCCCTGCAAAAAATCGACAAGTACATGTGGACTTACATGTAATTTTGTTATCATACTCCCTCTTTGGTTCTACGCCTGGTAATTTTATCTTGTGCAACCCATCCAGGTTAAACTTCCAGGGCTGGTCGCTGCCAGAGCGGTTGACACGCCATTTAGTGGGTGAGTGAGTGAGTGAGTGAGTGAGTGAGTGAGTGAGTGAGTGAGTGAGTGAGTGAGTGGGTGAGTGAGTGAGTGAGTGAGTGAGTGAGTGAGTGGAGTGAGTGAGTGAGTGAGTGAGTGGGTGGTGAGTGAGTGGTGAGTGAGTGAGTGGTGAGTGAGTGAGTGGGTGAGTGAGTGAGTGGTGAGTGGGTGGTGAGTGAGTGAGTGGTGAGTGGGTGAGTGGGGTGAGTGGTGGGTGAGTGGGTGAGTGGTGAGTGGGTGGTGAGTGAGTGAGTGGGTGAGTGAGTGAGTGGGTGAGTGAGTGAGTGGGTGAGTGAGTGAGTGAGTGAGTGAGTGAGTGAGTGAGTGAGTGAGTGAGTGAGTGAGTGAGTGAGTGAGTGAGTGAGTGAGTGAGTGGGTAGAGGAGTAGGGACGGCGCTGCGCTGACGTGACCGCCGTAGATCGTCGTTGCAGATGCATCGTTGCACTTCGGCACGTGGCGCTTCGGACACAGCCCGAGGTCCGGCCGGGCCCGGCTCTGCCCGCGCGGGCCTAAGTCACCCGCATTACCTTTCGCACGCCACGCTGAGCGCAGATGTGAACTCTGCTGGTGGCCCACTTCCGCACACCCGCCCAAGGCCAGGCGCTCCGCTCCGCTCCGCCTGCAGCGGGTGCGGTGCCTCCTCACCGCGTGAGCCTGGCTCGGCTCCCTCCCTCCCCTCCAGCGAGTCCCGCCCACTTTCTTCTTCCTTGTCCCACATTCCGTTACACACAACTCCACACACGTAACGCTATGGAGCGGGGCGAGACGGTAAGGCTCGGCTACCGTCACGCCTAGCCACCGGGCACCGCCGGGCACCGCCGGGCACCGCCGGGCACCGCCGGGCACCGCCGGGACTGTGAGGGTCCCGGCGGAAGGGGAGGAGCAGGAGCAGGGCGTTATCGAGGATTCAGCAAACACGTTGTGTGTATTGCATTCCACGCCCGAGCCGAGCCGAATCGTAGGTCGTCGATCTGATTTATGCAGCGAGCACTCCTTAACGTGCTATTCAAATGAAATAAATTCAAACGGTATTAGTCTTTTTGAAAAAAAATTGTTAACATTAACTGCGTTAACCTAACGACCTCTAGGGGACCCCACCATTGGGGGAGGGTGGGGCACCTGGAGACACTTGCTACATTTTCTCCTTTAGCTTGGAGGATTTTGATGCCAAACAGCCGTGCGCGGGTCGAGGTAAAAGCCTAAACTTAGTACTAGACAGATCCGTTTTTGTTTTTGAAATATCTCAAACCGGGAACACAAATTCTAACAGCCCGGAGCTACTGCTTTCACCCCCATAACTACCCCCTTCCCTGAAAATCGTCTACGTACCAGTTTACATCCTCTGATCAACTTAGCGTGGCGCGAAAATTCAAACTCTTCGAGATATCGCTGCTGTCTCCAGGTGCTCCTATCTCCAGGTGCCCCTGTTTCCAGGTGCCCCACCCTCCCCTACTTACTGCTCAATTAGCATTGTCTGCAGTTTATTACGCGTTTGAGAGAACCATGGCGCCAGCTGCACCAGCACGTGTATTACAACGCTCCCGAGTGATCACGCCGGCCGGCGTAACGTTGCCATGCTATCGGAATGGGTGTGCGGTGCGAGGCGCTGCTTGGATCATTTGTTACAATATGAGTTCAATTTATCGTAGAGCCGCGGGGGTGGAGGTTATCGCGGACTCACATTGTATGCCCCAGTGACTGATCTCCCCCCCCCCCCCTCCCCCCAACCCCATCCTCTGAGCGAAACGAAAAAAAGACTTTCGGCTTATCTGAGAGATTAGGCGCTTATACATTGATTTTTTTGTGTTGCTTTGCAAGTTTTACTGCCACTAAGTGAACCACAGTATGACGACTGAAGATCTACCTGCATAAACATGAACACGTCTCTGACGAAAGCAGAGCTCTCAAGAGTTTGGATTGAATGTAGCCTGTTTTCTTTGTACACACGGTAAGATTAATGTTTGATTCTTTTTCTTTTTTGGAAAAAGAGGAAAACATAAAAACAAAACTCCCTTAATTTGAGGAAAACTCCTCAGATTTTGAGCATGTCTCCTCAAAATATGTGGTAGTTTCCCACAGTTTTTGAGAAGACATGCTCAAAATCAGAGGAGTTTCCCTCATATTAAGGGAGTATTTTTTTAAAAAGATTTCCTGTTTTTCTCAAAAAGCAGACATTGTATTCACCGTGCATAGTTTGCGTGCCTGATTGGCACAACACGCTGAACGCGCCACACTGTTAATCAGAATCGTCACGTGACGATAATTATCGCTACGAATTGTTCGTCACAAGGGCTGAGATGAAACAGTCGTTACATCACATGAACCATTCGTCACACTGTGATGAACCATTTGTCATAAATGAACGATTCGTCGACTCATTTATCTCACCCCTTGTGGCGAACCTTTCAAGACTAAGCACTGACTTTGTCGTTGTGTGACGACTTAAAGTTTTACAGTGTAGGGTATGTGACAATCGTCAGTAGTTTTGTTCCGGGTGCGTTTTAGGACGTCTCGTTTGCCTAAATAATTGCACGACTAAATTTGTCGAACACAAACGTCCGTGTATCATTTTGATCCCCCAGCTCTGAATCTGTCTGAGAAAGTGATGGCTCGCTCTTCCACTTCCCACTTTGGCTAGCACTCACTCGACCGTGCTGAACGCAATGCATAACCGCATTCCGAAGCGCCCTCCCAACAGTGTGATTTTTGCGAGACGTTTTCCAGGCCAGCAACCTGAGGAAAAATCGTGAAAACATGCGCCTAGGGCCTTTATCTGACTGCCAACTATTCTGCTAATCTTAGTGTGTAGTAGTTTGCCACTTTAAACTGCGAAACAAAAGTTCTGCAGTTTAAAGTGGCGAACTTTTTAGTTCTGGAGTTTAAAGTGACGAACTTTTAGTTCTGCAGTTTAAAGTGCAGAACTTTTTTTTTAGTTCTACAGTTTAAACTGCAGAACTAAAGAGTTCGCCACTTTAAACTGCAGAACTAAAAAGTTCGCCACTTTAAACTGCAGAACTTTTGTTTCGCAGTTTAAAGTGGCAAACTACTACACACTAAGATGAGCAGAGCAGTGACGAAATGTATGTCATGTGACGACTGTTTCATTACAGCTCTTGTGACGAAATATTCGTAGCAATATTTATCGTCACATGACAATTTGGTTTAACAGTGTAGGCACCAGGCGTGTTTTAACTAGTTTTTCTCAGGTTGCCGGTAAATGTTATCGATGCGCGTTGGTGTCTCATTGATAATAACTCACTACTAGCTATGGTTTGTCGCAGAGCCGACAGGGGCGTAATTAGGGCTCTTGAAAGGGAGGGGCGATGCTTCGCGGGTTGCCTAACCGTAGGAGCAAACTTCCAAAATTACAAACGCGAGCGAAGCAAGCGGAAAAAAAATCCGTAATTTTTGACGATAAATGGACTTAAACGAGTGACATGTCACTTTAGGTGACTCCTATGGAGACGCTGCCATTTCACTACGTTCTATCAACCAGATTGATGCCAGTTGAATGCTTTCGCGAAATTAAGGAAACTCAAGCAAAACGCCGCGAGCGAAGCGAGCGAGAAATTTTTTTAAATTGAAATTGAGGTTTAGTATAGAAAAGGACACTCTCAGTTACTGTCAGTGACGAGCTCCGAGCCACACCGTGCCGCAACCAAGTTTTTCCCGAATTTTAGGCAAAATTCTGTTGTTTTTTTTCCAAAGCGACTTAAATTTAAGGGTTGTTTCCCGGATTTCCCGGATCGCTCTATACCCTTTTTATAGTGCTTAAGCGAGTGTGTCAGCACGGGGCAGGGATTAGGTCGGAAATTTTGGTCCCCTTCGGGGACCAAAGGGGGGGGGGCGGACCCCCCCCCCCTAATTACGCCTCACTGTAAAATTTTAAGTCGTCACATTACGACAAAATCAGTGCTAAATTTTACTTTTGAAAGGTATGTCACATGACAAAGGGTTCATCACAGTGTGACGAAAGATTCATGTCATGTGACGAAAGACTCATGTCATGTGACGAAAGATTCATGTCAACTGACGAGATGTATGTCATGTGCACTGGAAAAACAAAGGTGCTAAGTCCTACCTTTAAAAGGCACTAAGAAAATTTAGTGCCTTTGGAAAGGCACTAAGATTTAGTGCCCCAGGAAAGGCACTAAATTTTGTTAGTGCCTTTTAAAGGTAGGACTTAGCACCTTTAGCTGACCAGCTGCCTATACTCCATACATATTTAGTGCCTTTGCAAAGGCACTAAGATTTAGTGCCCCAGGAAAGGCACTAAACTTAGCACTTGATTTTAGCGCCCTAGGAAAGGCGTTGCTTAGCACCTTTGTTTTTCCGGTGTGACGACTGTTTCGTCATAGCTCTTGTGACGAAATATTCGTAGCAATATTTATCGTCACTTGACAATTTTGGTTTAACAGTGCTCTGAGAGCCGACCTTTGGCCGATAAACACGAAGGCCACTAGAGCCTCTTGAACGAAAGCAACGATTTTTTGCTTTTAGCGTGACTGGCACTGGCACGCATAAGGGTACGGAGCGCGTCACATGTCCGACGTCAAGTGCGCGTGCTTTAGGGTGCGCGCAGACGGTGGGGATCCCCGGCGGCGGCCGCGTACTCGCGGGACGGGACGGGACGCCGGCGCTACCAAGTTTTTTGTGGCAAAAGCACGCGATGGTGACCTAAAACTTTAATCGTGACGTGGGTATGGTTCCCGACGTCACACGGACGTGCGCGGGTGCTCGCTACACTCAGAAAAAGACTTAACCGTGTAGCTAAAAATTAGCTATATATGGATAACTAACTTTTGGAGGTACGTAGCTAAATATTAGCGATATAGTTAAACTTTTTGCTGTAGAACAAAGTTTTTAGTAGTACAGGTAACGTTTTAGTTGCATACCTCCAAAAGTTAGTTATCCATATATAGCTAATTTTTAGCTACACGGTTAAGTCTTTTTCTGAGTGTAGAATGAACGCAGTCTAAACTTTCTTTTACACCGCGATCTGAGAAAACCTCTGGAATGGAACACCCTCGTGCAGAACACCCTCACGGTAAAACTGGCGTCTTGGTTTTCCAAACGTTTTGGAAAAAACAAGACCAGGTCGATTTTCTTGGTTTTTAAGACGTTGTCTTGAAAAAGTGGAATAATTTCAAGACGATGTCTTGGAAACCAAGAGCAATGTCTTGAAAATCGACCTGGTTTTCAGGTCGTTAACGAAAGGTCTTGAGTTTTCCAAAACGTCTTGAAAATCAACAAAGTTGTCTTGAAAACCAAGACGCCAGTTTTACCGTGCTAGAGGAATTCATCTTTCCCGAAATAAACCCGGTTATATATTGATTAGATATGCCGATATGGTTATGTGGAGGTTGTATATTATACATATGGTCATATATACTGCAATCACTCCGTATATTGCTACGAATATTTCGTCACAAGAGCTGAGATGGGAGAGTCGTGACATCACATGCTTCTCGTCACATCACATGCATCATTCGTCACATCACATGTAACATTCGTCAAAATGTGATGAACCATTTCAACATTTATCTCACCCCTTGTGACGGAACTTTCAAGAGTAAAATTTGGCATTGACTTTGTCACTTTTGTCGTAATGTGACGGCTTAAAATTTTACCGTGTACAAGAAAACTTGTAAAGAGTACTCCATATTACACGGTACTACGCGATACCTCGTCGATATTACAGGGGAAAATCTACTATTTTAGAGCACATTTTCTTTTTTTTCTGCATTACGTTACGCGTAATACTGTCATATCAAGGTCACGTGAACGGGGAATTACAGAAGTGAATAGCCCGTCGGACTATACACTGAACAATACATTGATTACATATAGATTTATGTATCACGACATATTAAAGCGTTTAGGACATATATAGCATACATATGACGATAATATTATATATAAAATGCAAACTGTACCTAATCTTATACCACGCATATACTAGCGAGGACCTGCAGTCCTAATGCTGAGCTCGCAAAATCATTTACAGACACGTAGCTAATGGTTGTGACCGGAAATTTTGGATCCTGTCAAGCCATGAGCTTCGCTCGCTCCGCTCGCTCAGCAACAATCTATTCATAGCAACTTATTAGGGGGTCGTCACTGAGGGAAAATTTTTCACATGGCTAACTCAGTGCTGGAGTGGAGACACCACAGCCTGAGGGGATGGGAGGGGGGGGCCTCAGGTGGGGGCCTGGGGCTGGGCCTGGGTGTTCCCTGAACTTGACTTGGGTCTGATGTGAAAGTGTCTGGACCGGGTCCAACGTCCGCCGCGCCACGCCGCCTGAGCCGGACCAGCCGGGCCGCCTGCACCTGTGCCAAGCCAGGCTCACCGCCCGGCCCGGCCCAGCCTACACACTCACTCGAATCTATACTAAAACTACATGAAAACAAATGATAGGCTCAAAATTTCCGTTTTATTTCCGAATATCCCCTTCTCTCTACTTCACTCCACTCTCGCGGCTTTTAGTGGTACACCGACCGTATTTCGGGCCTTGATCCGAGGTCATGTTGCGCTAGGAATAAAACGTTTATAGGGCCACGGGTTGTGTATGTGTAGGCTTGTGGTAGGGCAAGTGTCGAGAGACAGGAAAGAGGGGAGGAGGAGACTGAGGAGAGGAGAGGAGAGGAGAGGAGAGGAGAGGAGAGGAGAGGAGAGGAGAGGAGAGGAGAGGAGAGGAGAGGAGAGGAGAGGTTTTGAACGACCGAGGGGGCAAACACTCTGTTAACGGACGTACACAGGATTACAAGATTACAAAGATTACACATGTTTACATATCTGATTATAGGTGCTAAATCGAGGGGGCCACAACTTCTGCAATCATGTGTTCACACCGTGCCGCAATCCATCCGCAATCCCTCTGAAATCTCCCGCAATCCCTCTGAAATCTCCCGCAATCCCTCCAAAATCCCACAAAATCCCCCTGAAATCTCCCGCAATCCACCTGAAATCCTCTGCAATCCTGCCTTCTTTGCAATCATGTGTTCGGCCAGAAGGGGAGTTGTGGCCCCCTCGTGCTAAATAGTTCAATATTTTTAGTATTTTGTGTACTTGGACGAGGGATTACTGTGGGATTACACGTGGATTACAGACTAACGTTTTCACAGGATTACAGGAGTAGGGGGTGGGTGTTGGCTCCCTGGACGACACCCAGGAAAGGGAAGTCTTGAAACAAGATTGTAGCCTTGAAGCAAGCGCTCCAGACCCATGAACTTGAATCAAGTTTTTGGACTTGAATCGATGAAAATATACTTATTTTAAGGTGGTTTACGTCCTGGAATCCAGTTCTCAGTGCAAGGCTCAGACAACTGTTTTCTGGATGGACTTCCGTCACGATAAGCTCCTCATACCTGGTTCGCGGGCCTCAGACCCGGGAGACCGCGGTCGGCCTTCCCCATGTGTCCGCGAGTGCGTATGCGACCGCGCGGCGGGTCGCGTCGTATCAATGCGGGGGAGGAAGGGGGAGGGGAGCGCCGTGTTTTTCCTGTGGTCAACAAAACCACCGGACGAAAGGCTAAGCGGAAGGTGTCACCGAATCCTCCCACGCACTACACGTCACAAACGGTTTCTTGATGTCCAAGGACCACCGGAACTATTCAAGGACGGGGGCGTGAAAACTGCACAAGGCCCTCCTTAAATCGTTCCGATGATCCTAGGACATCAATGAACAGGTTTCACCGTGCGCACCGGTGGCAAATCAATCGTACACGGTAAAAACAATGCCTGATTTCTGGAGGAAAAGGGGAAAACTTTGAGAAACTCTCATAACTTGAGGGAACCTCCTCAGATTTTGAGGCTGTCTTCTCAAAAATTGAGGAAAATTCCTTTTTTTTTTTGTTGTTGTTGTTGTTGGAAATGACGTCCTCAAAATCTGAGGAGACTTCATCAAAATCTGAACAGGAGGTTCCCTGAAGTTATGGGAGTCCCTTAAAGTTTTCCCCTTTTCCTCAAAAAATCAGACATTGTTTTTATCGTGTACCTTCCCGCAGTTACAACTCGCGCGTATCGAGTGTACAATCAGAGCAAGGTGCCCCTTTTGGAAAAGGAATGCTTCTCTTTACTTGAGCCATCTGACGATAAATATTGTTACGAATTGTTCGTCACAGGGGCTGAGATGAAGGGCTGAGAGATCACTTCACATGCCTCATAAATCACACTGTTCCATGATCTTTTAAGAACACGTAGCAATTTTTACTTTTTCCCTACTATCAATATAAGTGAACTTACAATTGAAAGAACGCAGCGCTGCAGAGAGCGCAAGAAAAGCAGATAGGCTAGTCTTTCGGAGCGGCGAAGCAGATAGGCTAGTCTTTCGGAGCGGGGAATCGGATAGGCTAGTCTTTCGGAGCGGCGCGTCAGATAGGATGATGTTGCACGGGCACGTCGCAAGGCTTATGCACAACAAAGTGCATAAGAGTTTAGTGTCCAAAGTGTCTTGCGCGTTCTTAGAGAAAATGCCAGCCGTCAGTCTTCGTACGTCGTACTCCCCTAGTAAATACGACAGAGCCTTCCCAAACGTGAAGGGGAACATGACAGTTTGACGTGAGTATGACGCTCGTTTCGAGGCAAACTCGACAATTCGCGGTATCGCGGGGAATCTACAATGTAGACAGGCACTGTTAAAACTTTTCAATGCTTCGCAAATGCAACATAGCAACGTCAAACTGGCATCACACTAGATGTGTTTAGTAGTTCTATCTGCACACAATGCAAACCCAAGTGCCCCATGGGAACGTAATGTCACATCGACGTCGAATCGATAGAATCTACGTCGACTACGTCGATGGGGATACATCAACCGACTGTCGATATAAATTCGATCGCGAAACAAAATCGATTGTCGATATCGATGTGTACACATGTGTACTAAGTAAGGGAGACTGGGGCACCAACTGTCAGGGGCACATACTGTCAAAGCGCTGGCCTGACCAGCCCGTTCGGTCTCACAGCCAACTTTTCAGTGAAATCGTAACCTCTTGACACCTTGACTTGATTGCGGCAAGACGAGTTTGACTGGTGTGGTGACGGCACACATGTGAAGTTTCAATGTGAACAAATTATGGTAAGTTTCCATATTTTAGATGTAAATATTCCACTGACACTCCCTTCTGGACATAGTTAGGGTTATACCTATCATTAAGATGATACTTTCCTACTTTCTGAAATTAAAATCACTTTGTCCCGATTCCGGAACTCTTATGTTAACCTCAAAGGGGGGCGGGTTTCTATAAACTTGGGTTGGGGCAGGTCCTGTCAGCGCTTGTCGGGGTACATACTATCACCCTAAAATCCACATTTCAAATAGAATACGCACTATAACTGTTGTAAGCGGTACCTGTTATTGACTTTTTAAGAATGTCATCATCTTCTATAATACTGTATTATTGTCATTTTTTTTTCAGATTTCAAGATGGTGAGATGTGCCCCTGACAGTAGGTGCCCCACTCTCCCTTGTCTTACGGTATCTTACGGTTGGCTCCGTAGCCTGCAAACATCTTTGGGAACTTCAATGGGGAACATTTCATCCGCAATGAAGTACAGTCGGCACTGTAAAAATACGTTACGGTCTGACCGTACACGAAAATTACGGTACGGATCGTAGGCATACCGTTACGCCCTGCGGGATTTTTAGCAGTGACGGTTCGGCAATTTACGTTTCATGACAAATGGTTCATCACAGTGTGATTTATGATGCATGTGAAGTGATCCCTCAGCCCTTCATCTCAGCCCCTGTGTCGAACAATTCGTAGCAATATTTATCGTCAGATGACGATTCAGTTTAACAGTGTAACACGCACACCGCATGACCCCGGGACCAGCCGGCCGCGACCAGAGAGATGGGGGGCAAGTGGAAGGGAGGGGAGGGGGCCTCACCTCATGGATCGCCTCATGCCATGAGTGGGGTAGCGTCATTCGCACTGGCGCGATAACCAGGCGACTCTGTCCACTCCGCGCCCGCGCCCAAACCACGCCACGCCCGCGATCCTCTCTCTCCCTCCCTCCCTCCCTCCCTCCCTCCCTCTCTCTCTCTCTCTCTCTCTCTCTCTCTCTCTCTCTCTCTCTCTCTCTCTCTCTCTCTCTCTCTCTCTCTCTCTCTCTCTCTACCTCACTCATTTGATAGCAGTTTCTAACGACAATAGACGAAATGTACTTAAACTTTAGTCGAAGCCTGCACAGTGCAAATGTTTCTATTCTTTATTACATTGTACGCCCAGTGTATCGCCACTGTGTTAACCGAACGTGTTCTGCAGTACCCGAAGAGGCAACAACAACAGAAAGAAAAGTTAATCAAGTTTTCATCTTTTTCCCTCCTGTCAGCTGGTTATATCCTATCACCCTCCCTCGACCCTTGCACCAAGCTGTCGATAACACCGACTACTCGTTACTGTCTTTGGCATAGAAGTGGAGGCTTCTTTCGACTCAGGTGACTTCCTGACCTGAAGAGGTTTATATATACAGACCACTCGAGGGCGGCAGGCGGCAGTTCCAATAGGGCAATACGGGAGAGGGGGGAGCCACCGGACTGCTAAAAGCTCACAGGGAACTGTATTGTAACTGGTGGCTAATTTTATTACTGTAATATTCACCGTGAGTATGCGCGCACAGGTGCGAAGTGGTATAAGGAGGGTCGATGGTCGAAGGTCGAGTCGAGTCCATTGCTAGAGGGTAGAAGGTCAGCTACTGAGAGCGCGGTAGGCAACCCGGTGGCTGCCGCCGCGTACACCGTGGCCTACCACACAGGCGTTTGCGTCTCCATCGTGCCTGCAGCCCGGTAGGCAACCCGGTGGCTGCCGCCGCGTACACCGTAGCCTACCTCACAGGCGTTTGCGTCTCCATCGTGCCTGCAGCCCGGTAGGCAACCCGGTGGCTGCCGTCGCGTACACCGTGGCCTACCTCACAGGCGTTTGCGTCTCCATCGTGCCTGCAGCCCGGTAGGCAACCCGGTGGCTGCCGCCGCGTACACCGTGGCCTACCTAACAGGCGTTTGCGTCTCCATCGTGCCTGCAGCCCGGTAGGCAACCCGGTGGCTGCCGCCGCGTACACCGTGGCCTACCTCACAGGCGTTTGCGTCTCCATCGTGCCTGCAGCCCGGTAGGCAACCCGGTGGCTGCCGCCGCGTACACCGTGGCCTACCTCACAGGCGTTTGCGTCTCCCTACATGGTGCCTGCAGCCCGGTAGGCAACCCGGTGGCTGCCGTCGCGTACACCGTGGCCTACCTCACAGGCGTTTGCCTCTCCCTACATCGTGCCTGCAGCGCGGCGCGGCACGGCCCGGCCCACCCCCTGGCATTCACCACGGCCCCAGACAAGCGAACGAGTTTCTGCGTGGGAAGACACCAGCTTCCGGGGTGCGGGCCGGGCCGGGCTGGGCGGTACAGCGCGGGGTGGGGCGGGGCGGGGCGGGGCGGGGCGGGGCGGGGTGGGCCGGGCCGGGCGGTACAGGGCGGGGTGGGGCGGGCCAAGCGCCCCCCCAAGGCCTGGCGATGGCGACTGACTGTGAGGGTGCTCGCGGGCCCAGCGCAGAGCCACGCAGAAAGGTCAGGGGCAGCCCAGCGCGCCCGCCACAAAGTTTAAGGTCATCAAGCGCTCCACGCTGCCCTGCTAGTGCGAGACCATGCAGGGCAGCTCGGGGTGGTGCGGGGCGGGGCGGGGCGGAGTGGGACAGGGCAGCACCCCGCCGGTCCGGACCGGACCAGACCCGACCGCAATGACGACCCTTACAAAACCGATTCGTTCCGAAAGCCGACGAGGACACTTCCATAATTTGCCTTCTGCCTCGGACAGTGCCTTTTTTATTGCGGACTAGTCCGTGCCGTGTCCTGCTCCTGCCGAGTCCGTACCGGACTGGTCCGCATTTTGACCTTAGCCCGGCATCGTCTCCCGGACAGGCCCGAAAGCAACCCGAGTGTGTCCGGACAGCCCGGTCATAATCCTGACGCATTCGGACAGACCGATAGTAGTCCGCAAGGAATCGGGTCGTCCGAAGTTCGTTCCAGAATGCGCTTGCAAATCGGATACGCCGGGAACAGTCCGCACAGTGTGTTGTACCACACACACACACACACACACACACACTACCCCCCACGCCATCTCCCCCGGACAGAAAGTGTTGGACACTTTTCTGAAGGTTTTTTATTCTACTTATGTTGTATTTCGTGTTGAGGCAATGCGCAGGTCGTTTCTTGAGCCCCAGTCCCCTTGATCCCCGCCCTACCTTGGGTTTTCCGTGCAACGCGCGCGCCGCGGGGTGCTAGGGTTCGTACCTGCCGGCCACCTGGCACGGGAGCGTAACAACAAGCGGCGGTTTTCCCATATTTTCGGCCCGGGGATGCATCTCATCTGCTGAGTTACAGGCCTCCTGGTCGAGCCTTGTCAGGACCGGGGAGGGGGGGAAAGCAGATCCGCCACCAGACTAGGACAGACCGAAAGCAGTCCGGAATGTCCGGGCAGCCCGATTAGAGCCCTATGCCAGCCGGGGTGTGGTCCGGCGAGGGCAGGTAGGATGACCCGCGGACGCTGGAGCAGCTCTCCCAACGCGTCTTAGTAGCGCAATGGTCTACGTGATGGCATCTCAACGCAGAAGTCAGTGGTTCAACTCCCCGTCCGGTAAGGTAAAAAAGTAAGTTACTATTGTAAACATGAACCTAAAGGGATGGTATGCAAGGGAAGGGCAAGGAAGCAGCAGGGAAAATGCGACCGTTGAAGACGGGTAAAATTCCGTTTTTTTCTCAAAACGCCCGGAAAATTCCTATACATGAGTGGGACTACTACGACACACAAATGGTACATATGTCACATAGGTGTGTAGGAAAATTCAGAGACATTTATAGGAAATTTTCTATACAAATCTTTTACAGTGGATTCATCCGTGGGGTAGCGTGGACAGTCCGAACGGGGTCCGTCGCTCGTCGCATTTTCAATAGGGCTGTCCGAAATCCTGCTAATTTTGTGGCCGGTGGACTGTCCGAAATCTTTCTGATTTTGTAACTTTTTTAAGTTTTCTGGAACAGTCCGATGCGTTGTGTTGGAACTGTCCGGCGGCCTACTACGGACTGTCCTTCGGACGTGGTTCGGACTCAATCTTTTTCATAAGGGGAGGCGGAATATCTCCGATCGCATCGCCGGGGTGTTTAGCAAAAGAGTTGCCAGTTGTCTTGTCACGTTTGTGATACAAAGAACACTAATGCGGCAACTGCCGCTTCTAAAATCAGAATGCTTATAGATAACGTGGCCGTCTGCCCCAAGCCGATAGTCCTTCGTGAGGTGGCGCGGCGTGGCGCGGAGTAGTGTCTGTGCACGAGGCCTGGCGACGTGACGCTGAGCGGCGCGGGGCGGGGCGGGGTGTGGCTGGGCGGGGTGGGGCGGGGCGGGGCGGGGCGGGGCGGGGCGGGGCGGGGCGGGGCGGGGCGGGGCGGGGCGGGGCGGGCGCGCAGTAGTGTCTGTAGCGCCGTGCCAGGACACAGGTGAGGTGTCTGCGCTGACCGGTCATGGTGCCTCGCGGTGCCTCGCGGTGCCTCGCGGTGCCTCGCGGTGCCTCGCGGTGCCTCGCGGTGCCTCGCGGTGCCTCGCGGTGCCTCGCGGTGCCTCGCGGTGCCTCGCGGTGCCTCGCGGTGCCTCGCGGTGCCTCGCCGTGCCTCGCGGTGCCTCGCGGTGCCTCGCGGTGCCTCGCCGTGCCTCGCCGTGCCTCGCTGTGTCGCTACAGCGATTGCGTAACAAGCACCACGCCGCCGACCTGGCCGTCGATCTGGTGCGCATAGCGGGGCGTCTATGGGGTGTTAGCGGGTGTTAGAATGGAAAGATGGCAAAGGGGATGAAGGAAGGTGTTCATGTTCAGCAATGAGAACGAACCGAAGGGGTGCCCAACTCCCTAAAATCGTGTTCACCAGATTACCGAATCATGGTGTCTACCAGGGGTTGAGAGATAACCAGGGATTACCGATGTATTACCAAGTATTATACCCTCGATTATAGCGAGATATTTCCAAAGAAGATACCAGAAGATTACCTGGGACTACCGGGAGATTAACGAGGATTACCAATGATTATTAAGAGACCACCAGGGATTACGGAAGATTACCAGCGATTACCAGAGGCTACCAAGATAGTACTAGGAGATTACCGGGGAATATAACGAGCACGAGAGAATATCAGTGGTTACGAAGGGATTACCAGGGATTACCAGGGGTTACCAGGGCTCACCAGGGAGCACCAGGGATTACCAGAGATTACCAGGGATTACCAAGTGATTATCAGGGATTACCGGAGGTTACCGGTTATAACCACGGACAGCAGAGAGATTACCAAGATTTTCGGAGTGATTTCCATGAATTACCGGTGGTTACCAGGGATTATACTAAGTCTTACCAGAGATCACCAATGAATACCAGGGATTACCAACTCTCTGTTCAGCGATTACCTCAGTTAGGCACCCTTTGGGACGAACAACCCACGCGTCTTTTTGCACGGCTGTTTGGCGGGCCGGAGCGCGGTGGCATGATCAACCGTTATTGCGACACACGCGGGGCGGGGCGGGGCGAGGCGGGGTACGGTAGGGCGGGGCAGCGGGGTGGGGCGGCGCGGGGTGGGGCGGCGCGGGGCGGGGCGGAAGGGGAGTTCTCGCGAGTGCCCCGTCCCCGCCTTGTCCCGTCTCGCGGCCGCGGCCGGTTTGTGGCGTGAGGTTCGAAGAGATCGGCTCTTCTGTGTAGCAGGTCGCCGCGCCCGGCCCGGACCGCGCCATATACTGGCCAGGAACTTCGTTACTGCCCACGTCTGCGTAATACTGTAGTTTACTATTCTTTACTAATAATGCCGTCTACCTATCCCGGACTCCACTCCCGGACAGCTTTCGCAAATAAACGCTTCCGGGCGATCGCTTTAACGTTTGGGCCATCAGCTGAGTCGGCCGCCACCGCCTGACCGACCGCGATGTGGTCTACCTGCGTGGACTGGACATGACATGCCACAGCCATAGAGAGCGACCGACCAGATAGCACAGCGCGTCTATCTGGCGATCACCAGTCAAACGTCCGGCCGGAGTCCATTCCAAATAAAAGCAATCGAGACATGTGCTTTTTATATTTCTATATTCCGCCTCTTTGAGAGCTATGACACTTAGCGAGGAGCGCGTAGCGACAGCCGACCAGTGCTTGACTGTGGTTATCAGAATGTCGCGATGTAGATCAACGATGAAGACCAAGCTAAGCACTGTGAAGGATCAGCAACTTTTTGTACGGGTGATAAGAACGGTGACTCTGAGTCTTCATGCGAATTCCGTTATCCACCCACGCGACAGCTCCCACGTCCGCATAACCACTGCGTGTCAATTATCTTTACATTTTCATCATTTTTTTTTTTTTTAACCCATGTTCTAAATTCGAAGGCTACGCAAATACAAAAATAGCCTCTGACTAAATACGTCATAGTAAAAGAGGCCATGTAAACGCCAATACGCACAGAGGAACGCAAATTGTTAAGGTCGTCCGTAGCTCCCACTAAACCCTTATGCATGATTTTTGCATCGTTATGCACGATTTAACACAGCCATAGTTATGCACAAATTTTTATGCATAACTATGCACACATTGTACATAAATATGCACAAATTTGTGGATAAGAGACAGAGCTAAGCATAGTTATGCAGAAAAAATTGTGCATAGTTATGGTTGCGTAAAATCCTGCAAGGCTTATGCACAACAAAGTGCATAAGGGTTTAGTGTGTACACCGGTAAACCAAGTGTGCAACTGTTCAACGCTCAACACTTGTATGTGCGCAGCTTCCAGTCTAACACGTGCAGGTGTGCATGTGCAGCTCGGCAGTTGTGCGGTTGCAAGTGTCAAACTCGCCAGTTGTACGCTTGTAAGCGTTCAACTAGACAGTTGTGCACTTGCAAGTGTTGAACTTCCCCGTAGAACTGGTGCAACACTTCCCTTTTTGAAAACTCGCAAGTGCACATCTGTCGAGATAAACACTTATAAGTGTTGAGCAGTTGTACAATTAGTTTAACAGTGTAGGCCCTTGTCCTTGCTGCCTCCGATACTAATTTTTATCCAATCACTTACAAACACTTATCCACCTACACTGTTAAACCTAATTGTCATGTGACGATAAAGATTGCTACGAATATTTCGTCACAAGAGCTGTGATGAAACAGTCGTCACATGACATGCATTTCGTCACTTGACATGAATCTTTCGTCACATGACATGAATCTTTCGTCACACTATGATGAACCATTTGTCATATGACGAATCTTGCAAAAGTAAAATTTAGCACTGACCTTGTCGTAATGTGACGACTTCAAATTTTGCAGTGTGTACGAGTTAACATGACCCTGTAAACCACTTAAAATGGTTTGACTAATAATTTGACTAAACTTAATGTTTTCTTAATTTTTTTTTCATAAAACGAGTACCTGAAGTAGAATAATGAATGCAGTTTGGCTCTATTTAATAGCGTGGCATAGCGGTGCCCGGGTCCGGATGTCACGTCCCCGGACAGCTAGCGGTAGGCGGTGCTGTTACCGCGCGAGCGTCCTGCCAGTTTTCGCGAATAGTCCATCCTGTCAGGAATCAGCACGCCATTGAGACAGCTTATAATTTGGCCCATTTAGCCTCGCCACATTTTGGTCACGTGGTCTCAGTTCTCGCCCAACGCCCTAAGGATAGGCAGACCCCTGGCTCCGAGTCGCCGCGGGCCTGCCTACCTACCAGGGGGCCGGCCGGATCAAGCACGGAAAAAACTTCGTCCTGGTTTTCAAGCAGCCCCGGAAACCCCGTGTATTTTCTCCATAAGAGCTGCTTGGTTTCTCCAAAACTGCTTGGAAACCAAGACGTCGTTTTCCCCGTGAGGAAAAGTAAGCGTATGAACAAGAATCACACACGCGCGGCTCCAAGGTGAGGATAAGGTGAGAGGCAAAACGGGAAGGAAGGAATGCCACGAGTACACACGGGTCACAACCATTGCAACTTATGACTGTAATTAGAGTGGTTTCAATTGCGATGGAAATCAGTGCCAAGGTCAGGTCATGTCGAAGCGACGCTAAAGTGTTCTGCAGAATGTATCACACGCGACGCTAAGGAAAGGGTACACTAATTTATACTAATTTAAGCACAGTCTTTAGACTTTAAGATACTGTACTCTCAGATTCCCTATGGAGAGTTATGTTTCTTGCTATCAACGTATTTGTGCAGTGATAAGGTATCAACAAAATTGTTAATTGGTACCAACAAATTTGTTTAGTGATTATCAACAAAACCATTTTGTTGGCAAGAGAAGTGTATAGGCTATCAACGTTATTATTGCGAGTTGATAAATTTGTTTACACTTAAACAACGCACAAATACGTTGATAAACTACCAACAAAAAAGTAACTTCGGGATTGAGGGTGTGGCATCCAAAGACACCCAAAATTGGAGTCCAAAGACAACATATTTTTTTGTTTTGCGAGAAGACGCCAACGGGAAAAACGTGCGTCACACTTGCAAGTGCGACTCCTGGACAGGTCGCATCATATGTGGTGTGACCGTAGTTTTGGTTACGTTTCTGATGCGACCTCATATGTGAAATGCCGTATACTCTGGAGCTTGCGTCGCATCACATGGTGTGACCAAAAATGGTCACACCATCAATTGATGCGACGCATACTGTTAAAAGTCTACGAAGAGTTTCTTCGTAGGGCTGCGTAGAATTTTCATGCTGTGCAAACTACGAAGAGTTTGCTTTGCAGCCAGCGAAGGATTACAATCCTATTTGTAAACTGCAAAGAGTTTTCACATTCGTTTTTCCTGTATATACTGTTTGAGCAAGAACCTTAGTTCATCTAGTAACAAACAAAAGCTAAATGAAATGTGGTAACTGAGTAATTGTTATAGATGAAGATATAAGCGACGAATGCTGTTACGTTAAATTATGTGTCTTTGGGGCCACCCCCCCCCCCCCCCCCTGCCCCCCTTTTCCTTTCCTTTCCCTTGAAGTGTACGCAGGTCGACCAGCCGCTTCCCCAAACGCTCACGTACGCACTCGGGGCGACCGTTCCCCTCGCGCTGTACTACCTGAGCTGAGCACACCCACCCGAGACCTTCCGCTGCCAACAGCCGACAGCCCTCGCCACGGGGCCCGGCCGGCCGGGCCGCAACACTGGGAAAACAAATGTTTAGTTCTGCACATCAATTGGTGTTTAGTTTCAAATGTGCAAAAACTAAACACTTGCTAGTGTCGAGCTGAACTAAACGTCAACTGGTGTGCACTTGTTCTACACTTGTGGAAACGTTTAGTCAACTGCACACCATGTGGTGTGCAGTTTCTCGAAGTATCCTATTGTAACCATATGCCTCGGGTAAGTGTCCAAGTGTGCTTTTTGTGTGCACATTACGAAACGTTTAGTAACGAGACATTACGTGATGTCTAGTCATGTCTCTACACCAGATAGTGTGCAAAGTCATCAACTCGACACGTATAAGTGTGCAGAAACTGCACATTTGTTTTACCAGTGAAGTCAAACAGATCACCGTAAGTGTTTTGAGATTCATTGACACTGTCGACGTGAATCAAACAAGACGCGGGGAGCGCGGAGGGGAGGGGGAGGGGGGCTAAATCGGAGACCTTCAAAAATGTTTCCAGTCTGCGAGTCGTCTGCTCAGCAGCCGCGCGTCACGCGCCGCGCCACGCCGCGCCCGCGGGAGCGGGAGGGGAGGGGTTGATGACTGGCGGTGCGGCGGTGCACACCGGGCCGGCCGCGCTGGCCGCCACGCCTCAGGCACAGGCTGACAAGTGCATAGCCATTTATAATGGAGGAGCACGCGTGTAGGAGGAGGACATGGACTGGACATGGCCCATAGCACACACTAAATCCTTTTGCACTTTATTGTGCACAAACATGCAGGATTTTAAGCAACCATAAGAGTATGCACAATTTCATGCATAACTATGTACAATTTGTGCATAGTTATGCACAATTCACTGTAAATCAAAAGGTCAGACATCTTGCCCTATAGGGGGTGAGACATAACTGTCTGACGGAAAAAGGGTGATACTCCAATTTATGACCGAAAAATGGTGATATTCCAGATACCGAAAAAGGTGATACGTTCTGATGTACGACTGATAAAACTGGGTGATACACCGGTAAAGGATGATACTTTTATAAGAAATCTAAATTTGTCAATATTTCCACTTTTGAATTTTTCGGTCATACATTGAGTATCAATATTGGGTCGATATTTGTAAGTATTGACTTTTTCGGTGAGACTTTATGTATCACCGAAATTTGGTCAGATGTCTCACCACTTGATTTGTAAAATATTGATTTCAATATCATAAAATATGTGAAATTGAAGTCAAATTTTGCATGTTTATGCACAACAAAATGCATAAGGGTTTAGTGTGCACGCGGTTGAAAAACAACAAGCGAGGTGGATTTCCAACTGCGCCACTGCCTGCCGTGTGCCCTCGATTATTGCAAGCCGACACCAAAACATTAAAAGTTGGAGTGTTTTTATGCCGTTTGAACCCGATCGCATTATTTTTTCATGTACAATGTGATACTAAAATAATATCTTGAACTTTTCGAACGAAACACTTTTTGAACAGAACACGCGGCACCCATCCACAGCCGCCTGATTCCCCCGGTAGTCTCCTGCCGCCGCCACCGCCGGGTCGGCCGGGTGGACTGAGGGTGGCTGCCTGGGCTCCCCTGGACGTCGTGTGCCCGTTTCACGTGCAAAAATCGAGGTTTCACTGTACCTCTCCTGGGAATCCCAGGGCATGTTCCGAAAAATCCCAGGGGCAACGCCTTGGGAAATTGTCCTACTTCTGGAAATCCTCCATTTTCACTGGGAACCCCAGGAACACTAGTAAAACTAGGGCGTAACCTAGCGCCTTTCATGAAGCGTGCGCACTTCTTGAAGCGTACAAGAGCTCATGCACCATGCACCCCTTTTCTCCTATCTAAATACATGGGAGGAATTTCCTTGGAGCGTAGTTGTACGCTTCAAGAAGCGTGTACGCTTGAAAAAGGCGTACAACTACGCTTTAGTTTTGCCAGTGAGCTTATTGTTCACCGTGTCCTCGACCGTGTCTCAGGCAGTTACAACGCTCCATTATGGATGGCCCCATTCTTTTCGTTCGTCATGCGTGT
This sequence comes from Frankliniella intonsa, assembly GCA_033675135.1. NCBI lineage: Eukaryota > Metazoa > Arthropoda > Insecta > Thysanoptera > Thripidae > Frankliniella > Frankliniella intonsa. The sequence continues at coordinate 287,659 of CM066253.1, forward strand.
TTTCTAATCGCGCCGCAGGTCACAGACACTTGAGGGATAGCCAGTCTCATTTGTGCGTTTTGCAAGTTCCTGCCTGGCCCACGAGGTTAATCAAAGGCATTGGAGCGCTGCTTGATTTAAATTTACTGACAGTGGGATTACACGTGTATTACAGGCTGACGTGTACACAGTATTATACAGGAGTAGTGTCCCCCTCGAAATTTACAAGGGAAAGCCGTACGGAAATAATAGTAGTTGACCAGGTTTGGCGCATAAAGTCGATGGATTTTATTTGTATTCGCGAGTAAAAATATTCGTATGTGAAACGATGTACAGTTAATAACTTATATAAAAGAGACAGTATTTTACAACCTTAACAAATAACTTTACAATATTTACATATCGTTGTTTCAGATCATTGTTTCAGAAACGCGTTAAATTTCGCAGACTGCTGGTTTTCCTTTTTAGTCGGAGTATACCAGTCTACCATACTGAGCATTTCTCACCTGGATTCATAGGCGACCCCACGGGGCAGTGAAATACCTCGGCGAATTCTTTCGAATTCGACAGAGTACCAATGACCCTATACAAAATTAAAAACAAAAATAAGATTAGAATTAAGTTAAAGTATGCGGTGCGGGGCGAGGTAAAGCACTGGTAATTTTTGTCATAGTAGGGATAATGCACCTCTCACCCTGCATGAGTACAGGAGGGTACAGACACACTGGAAAACAAAGGTGCTAAGTCCTACCTTCAAAAGGCGCTAACAAAATGTGGTGCCTTTGGAAACGCACTAATTAGAGCCTCTCTAAAGGCACTAAATTTTGTTAGTGCCTTTTAAAGGGAGGCTACACTGAAATGGCCATCACCATGAATGGACCGTAAGAAGCGTAAACGGTTTCAAAGTTAGAATTCTGTAACACTTTTTGTAATTTCTTACTAAAATTGCGTTCTGCGCAACAAATTTGACAGACAAAAGTTACCGTAATTTTTTCTAACATCATAAAGGACCAAGGTACACTTTGGCTTAATCAGATCTCTCATTTATTGTCTGGTTATCGCAAATCCAAACTTTTGACGAAAACTCGCAATTTTGTCAGTGTAGCCTCCCCTTAAAGGTAGGACTTAGCACCTTTAGCGGACCAGCTGCGTAACCTTGATACAAATTTAGTGCCTTTGCAAAGGCACTGAGATTTAGTGCCCCAGGGAAGGCACTAAACTTAGCACTCGATTATAGCGCCCTAGGAAAGACGTTGCTTAGCACCTTTGTTTTCCGGTGAACACACTCCCGGGCTATGTACTTTTTAATACATTGTTGTGTACGTGTATAAACTTACGATGCTTGAGTACAAGTAATTACACTGTTTACAATTTTGTATGTAGCTACGTACAAATTTTACGTAATTACGCGCGATATTATGCTGTACAATGTATTTCTTTGTGCACGCAAGCATCGTAAGTTTATAGACGTACACAACAATGTAGTAAAAAGTTCATAGCCCAGGAGTGTGAAGAGAAGAAAAAGGGAAATAGTCGTGCGTCATAGACATAGACGTAGTGGAACGCACCGGAAGCGGGCCGGCGAGTGCACGGCGATCTTGAGCTTGGAGCGCATGGCCTCGGGCCGCATGGAGCTGCACCACACCTGCGCGAAGTTGATGAAGAAGAGCTGGCGGCCGGTGGCGTTCACCCCGGGGAGGGTCTCGGCCTGCGCCGCATCGCCGTGCTGCGCGGCCCAGCGCTCGTACGCCTGCGCACGAGCATCACGTGACTCGCACCGGCACCAACAACACCCCGTAGCGCTCGTACGCCTGCGCACGAGCATCACGTGACTCGCACCGGCACCAACAACACCCCGTAGCGCTCGTACGCCTGCGCACGAGCATCACGTGACTCGCACCGGCACCAACAACACCCCGTAGCGCTCGTACGCCTGCGCACGAGCATCACGTGACTCGCACCGGCACCAACAACACCCCGTAGCGCTCGTACGCCTGCGCACGAGCATCACGTGACTCGCACCGGCACCAACAACACCCCGTAGCGCTCGTACGCCTGCGCACGAGCATCACGTGACTCGCACCGGCACCAACAACACCTCGTAGCGCTCGTACGCCTGCGCACGAGCATCACGTGACTCGCACCGGCACCAACAACACCCCGTAGCGCTCGTACGCCTGCGCACGAGCATCACGTGACTCGCACCGGCACCAACAACACCCCGTAGCGCTCGTACGCCTGCGCACGAGCATCACGTGACTCGCACCGGCACCAACAACACCCCGTAGCGCTCGTACGCCTGCGCACGAGCATCACGTGACTCGCACCGGCACCAACAACACCCCGTAGCGCTCGTACGCCTGCGCACGAGCATCACGTGACTCGCACCGGCACCAACAACACCCCGTAGCGCTCGTACGCCTGCGCACGAGCATCACGTGACTCGCACCGGCACCAACAACACCCGTAGCGCTCGTACGCCTGCGCACGAGCATCACGTGACTCGCACCGGCACCAACAACACCCCGTAGCGCTCGTACGCCTGCGCACGAGCATCACGTGACTCGCACCGGCACCAACAACACCCGTAGCGCTCGTACGCCTGCGCACGAGCATCACGTGACTCGCACCGGCACCAACAACACCCCGTAGCGCTCGTACGCCTGCGCACGAGCATCACGTGACTCGCACCGGCACCAACAACACCCCGTAGCGCTCGTACGCCTGCGCACGAGCATCACGTGACTCGCACCGGCACCAACAACACCCCGTAGCGCTCGTACGCCTGCGCACGAGCATCACGTGACTCGCACCGGCACCAACAACACCCCGTAGCGGTAGCAACAACAGACCACTTCACGGGAGCTCACGAAAACCAGCAATAAAGATCCCTCGGCGACAGGCCAGGCATGCCGTGCTTTATTTCTATGTCTTTGTAATTTTGTACTGCTTTTCATTTATCATTATCACGAAACTGCACGCAAAATAGGGAAATAAGCTGGTTTAGGAAACACTTTTGCTACAAAGGTATCAGCAAAATAATGTTTTCTACCACTGATGACTTTTTTGTCATCGCTGTAAACTTGTTGCTAAAGCTGCAAACGGCGAACATTTTGTACTTGTTGTTTTAGCAGAGCTACAAAAGCAAAAAGTTTCCACCGAGGGCGAAAAATGTTTTCAGTGGCACCTAATTATTTTGATGTTCCCGCATCGTAGCAAACGTGTGGAATAGTCCATGGCGTGACACTTTCGTTCTCCTCAGACCGAAGAAACCACTGCACGAAAACTTAGCAGAGCAGGAAGTCTGCGAGAGACGGGCGGCGATGCAGCAGATTATCTCCAAAAGCAGGTGTCCGCGCCACGAGTGGCGGCGGGAGGGAACAAACACGTGCCTGGGAACGGCCGACAGGTGTATGCGTAAGCAAAAGCGCATTTAAATGTCGCTGGGCTCGCACACTAAACCCACTGCCAGAAATTTCCACGGTAATTACTACGGTTTTTCCCGTTAATTTTTTACCAGGTTTGGACCGTTTTTAGAAGGTACGGGACGTCCGTAGTACCTATGACCGTACCGCCTTTAATTTTACTTTTTTCGAAGTTTGAAGAAACTTAACTACGGAATTGGTCACGGAAAACACCGTATTTTTAAGATACGGCTGTTCCGTAATCAAACAAAACGGATTTTACCGTAGTATCTGTGAAATGGGGTACGGGATTTTTAACAGTGCCCTTATGCACTTTGTTGTGCCTTGCAGGATTTTAAGTAACCACAACTATGCACAATTTTTCCTGCATAACTATGCTTAACTCTGTTCCTTATGCACAGATTTGTGCATAATTATGTACAATGTGTGCATAGTTATGCAGAAAAATTTGTGCATAATACCATGGTTGTGTAAAATTGTGCGATGCAAAAATCATGCATAAGGGTTTAGTGTGCGGACGGGGCCAGGCGGGGCGGGGCGGGGCGGGGTGGGGCGGGGCTCCGCGACGGGCGGGACGTGTCGTTCATTGACGCCGCCCCATCGCGTCTCCGCGGGGTCCCGCCCGGCCATTCACGTCCCCACGCCCCCGCCGCGCCGTGCTGTACCGTACCGCTGCGGAGCTCCGCTAGCGGCGCCGCGAGCCTGGAGGCACTTATGGGCGAGGGCGGGGCGGAGACCCGGGAACTACTGGAACCACAACACACCGCACCGAGACGAGCGACGGACGGTTCCACTGTAAACGCTGTGCTCACTCTTAAGGCCAAGACTTTTGCATTCATTTTCGAATGCCAAATTTTGGCCTCTTTATAAAGGAATGCCAATTAATGGCCACTTTTAATGCCGAAAATTTGCATTCTTTATAGAGAGGCCAAAATTTGACATTTAAAGACGAATGCCAAAATTTGGCATTAAAAGTGAGCACAGCGTTTACAGTGTTCGCATTCGCACACGAGGAGTGTCCCTCGCAGTCTTGGCCCGTGATAGAAGCACACAGTCCTGGCGTGACGCGAGACACTGCTGACGCTACGCCCCCCCGACCACTGCCCGGCCTCTACACACTAAACCCTTATGCATGATTTTGGCATCGTTATGCACAATTTTATATAACCATAGTTATGCACACATTTTTATGCATAACTATGCACACATTGTACATAGTTATGCACAAATTTGTGCATAAGAGACGGAGTTAAGCATAGTTATGCACAAAAAATTGTGCATAGTTATGGTTGCGTAAAATCCTGCAAGGCTTATGCACAACAAAGTGCATAAGGATTCAGTGTGTACTCGTACACTAGAATCCCAAGCGTGTGAATGTCGCACACACACTAAACCCTTATGCATTTTGCTGTGCACGAGGGGGTATGCACTCGCGTAATAGTCGGGTCACTCTGTCCGCAATAGCACGCGTAATAGTATCCGTAATAGCAGAAATTCTACGAACTTTACCTATTTTTGTGTTGTTTTGGGCTGTTTTCAGCTGAATCCCGATATTTTTGAAGCGTAATTGACGTAATAGTCGGGTCACAGGTTCACTGTAAATTGAGGAGTCAGCATTCTCGCTCCCAGAGGAGCGAGTTTTTGACCCAAATTTTAATGCTCTCCCAGGAGCAAGATTGTTTTATCTCGCTATTAGAGCATGCATTCTATTCTTTCCGCAATTTTATCGCTCCATTGGAGAAAGATTACATTATATCGCTCAAACTGAGCGACTTCAGATGACTCAGATTGAGTGAGCTAAAGAAACATCGCTCTGTAGGAGCATCTCAAATCCATGTCGCCCTTTTTGAGCATTATTAAAATATGTCGCTTGTTTTGAGTCTGAATTCATTCTCCTCAATTTACAGTGTTTTGAGATTGCATACCCCCTCGGTTGTGCATAAGCATGCAGAATTTTAAGCAACCATAATTATGCACAATTTTTGTGCATAATTATGTACAAATTGTGAATAACTATGCACAAATTGTACATAGTTATGCATGAAATTGTGCATACTCTTATGGTTGCTTCAAATCCTGCATGTTTATGCACAATAAAAAGCATAAGGATTTAGTGTGAACTTGTAGGTGTGCGAGGATTAGTTCGTACACTTGGCCACTGATACGTGTTAATTAATTTTAATGGGAAATTCGCTCGTTTGTATGGCCAAGTGTACGAATGAACCCTTGCACACCTACAAGTGTGCGACATGCACACACTTGGATTTCTAGAGTGATAGTACACGCACCCACCACCGGGTGTAATGCGAGGGGGAAACCACTCCCCAACCCAGTGTGCACGGGATTTCTACTAATTGCACAAGATTTTTCCCAGATTTTGAGAGATATCTCTGAGATTTTATGAAATTTCACAAGATTTATCTCAGATTTCATGAGATTTCGTGAGATTTCATGAGATTTCATGAGATTTCATGAGATTTCACAAGATTTCAATGAGATTTCATGAGATTTCTCAGTTAGATTTCCGAGGATTTCATCGAGATTTCCGAGGATTTCATCGAGATTTCTGAACATTTCATCGAGATTTCCTAAGATTCCATCGAGATTTCTGAGGATTTCATCGAGATTTCTGAGGATTTCATCGAGATTTCTGAGGATTTCATCGAGATTTCCGCAGGTTTGTACACAGAATATCGCGAGTGGTTGCCCCCTCGGTGTGATGCGTCTCGCTCGCTGGGTTTTGACTCACCCGAAATGCTTGCTTGACGCCCCCGTTGTCCGCGATGTTCTCGCCTTGCGTGTTTTCGCCGTTGATGAGTAGGTCAATCTCGGACACGCTGTAGTTACTGTACTGATCTGGAAAAAGCCGAAAGTAAAAGGAACTTTCCCCGGTGAGCTGGGCTGGGCGCGCTCAGGTGGATTAGTCAGGGCTTAATCAAAACCGAGAGTACGAGTGCGAGGTCAGGCGGATAAGGCAGGGCAGGGCGTTAATACAATCCGCGAGCGTGGACATTACCACGCGGGTGATCCATTGTCGTGGAGGGGTGGGGGGTGCACGGGAAAAACAAAGGTGCTAAGTCCTACCTTTAAAAGGCACTAACCAAATTTAGTGCCTCTGGAAAGGCACTAAGAATTAGTGCCCCAGGAAAGGCACTACATTTTGTTAGTGCCTTTTAAAGGTAGGACTTAGCACCTTTAGCTAAACAGCTGTGTAAACTCCATACAAATATAGTGCCTTTGCAAAGGCACTAATCTTAGCACTCGATTTTAGCGCCCAGGAAAGGCGTTGCTTAGCACCTTTGTTTTTCCGGTGTGGGGGCACGGAGGGAGCAGGTTGGGTTGCCTAGCCACCGGGCAGCGGCGCCCGCGGTTAGAATACCCAACGTGCAAGGCACGCGCCAATGCGTGCGCCTCTCCCCTCAGCCGCGCCGTCCAGGTAGGCAGCCCAACTTACTGATGAGGCACTGCCTATATGCGCCTCTGCCGCGCCGTCCAGGTAGGCAGCCCAACTTACTGATGAGGCACTGCGCTCGCTCGTGGAAGTTGAGGATGGCGTCCTCGCCCCACCACTGCAGCAGGTTGCCGTGCTCGTCGAACAGGCGGCCCTTGTCGTCGAAGCCGTGCGTGATCTCGTGTCCAATCACCACGCCAATGCCTCCGTAGTTGAGGGAGCGGGGCAGGTGCCGGTGGTAGAACGGCGGCTGCAGAATGCCGGCGGGAAACACTGCGGAATATACGATTCACTTACGAGAACATTTTACAATCAGCTTCGGGTCTCCTGATGGTAAGGATCTACAGTTCACCCTTAGATCAAACTACAGCGTCTTATCGCACGCCAGAGCTCTGCATCGGGCGGGCGTCGATGCCTACTTGGCGTCCGAAAGCGGCAATTGGAAGTGAGACGCTCGCTCCGGGCCATAGCTCCGTCTCACTCTAACCCGTATGCAAGCGGGCATCTGGATGCCCGCCTGGTGCAGGGCTCTGTCGCACGCACTGCAAATCCTCGACCTCGAATCCAGATTCCCGCCCGAAAAGGGAAAGGACACTTTTCCTTGCTTATTTAGGGTGCGAATTTTAAACCTCACTCTATTTGAGCGAGATATTTTTAGGCCTCGCTCTAAACGAGTAAGGGTTTCTTAGCCTCACTTTATTTAAGCAAGAATTCTCACCTTATTCGCGCGAGATTACAAAATTCTTTCTCAAATAGAGCGAGGAAAAAAATTCTTACTCTCCAGGGAGTAATAAAAGTACCCTCAAATTCTCGCCCGTATAGGAGCGAGAATCAGGATTCGTTCATTTTCAGTGCGCTAACGAACTGTAGATAAACTAAAGTTTGACTGCAGTTTTTCCTTAGTGAAGAGTCTTTTGACTAAAGTCCCAGGTAGAACAAAGATGTCAAAAACGTGTCAATGACTCCTTTTTGATCTCAAAATGACATCAATCTGTCTTACAGAAAGCACTGTTTCGTGACAAAAATTGTCACAGTGACGTCACTTTGACATTTTCTTTCTCGCGTTCTACCTACACTGGAAAAACAAACGTCGCATCCGCTACACCAATTGGTGTGTTCTGTGGCACCATTTGAGTTTTAGTGGAATATTAACCTAGTGAGACTTCATGTTTTATTTTCGACGAGTCTATCAGGTTCCTCTCGAAATTCCCGTTCGAACGAGCCTACATGTAATGGGGTTGCGAGCCTAAATACTACGACTTTAAATAGGATTTGTAGAAAATGGGGAATTGGACATGTTGAATGAACTATGCATCTGAACCCCATCACATGTCGGCTCGTTCGAACGGGAATTTCATGGGGAATCTGATAGGCGCATCAGAAATGAAACTTAAAGTCTCGGTTGGTTAATATTCCACAAAAACTGAAATGTTGCCATAGAACACACCAATTGGTGTAGCGGATGCGACGTTTGTTTTTCCAGTGTATGGGAAGGAGTTAAACAACAGTTGACCTTAGTAAAACTATAGTTGAACTACAGTTTTCGAGTGTAGTTGCATCTACCGGTCCTTCCATCCTATTGTTAGTTACGCACTTATTTGATTCTTGTTGCGGCTGTAGTAGGCGTTGACGACTGCCGGGGCCGTGTTCCACAGCGTCTTGTTGACGGGCGTGCCGAGGCGCTCCTGCTCCACCTTGGCTAGCTTGCGGAGGATGTTGAGCGTGTTCTCAAAGTACTTGTCCGGATGAACCTCTACCTGGACAACGAGTCGGGTTGAGAGTCGGACTGGCGCGCGCGCGCGTGCGCACGCACGGGTAGGCCTACACTGGGAAAACTAATGTGACATGCGTCACACATGTAAGTGCACACTAAACCCTTATGCACTTTGTTGTGCATAAGCCTTGCAGGATTTTACGCAACCATAACTATGCACAATTTTTTGTGCATAACTATGCTTAACTCCGTCTCTTATGCACAAATTTGTGCATAATTATGTACAATGTGTGCATAGTTATGCATAAAAATGTGTGCATAACTATGGTTGTATAAAATCGTGCATAACGATGCCAAAATCATGCATAAGGGTTTAGTGTGTGTGACACACGTGCAAGTGTGACGCCAGGAGAGATCGCACCATGTGGCGTGACCGAAGTTTTGGTCAAGTTTGTGATGTGACCTGCTATGTGCACTGTAAAATCGACGAAGTAAATTCTTGGTAACGTTGCGAAGCATTTGGCTGCTTCGCAATGCTTCGTAATACGCAAAGCATATTTTTCGCAAGCCCTGCCTTACGAAGACATTTGTTTGTACACTACGAAGAAAATGCTTCGTAATACGAAGCAGCCGAATGCTTCGCAGCTTACGAAGAACACGATTTCTTCGCAAGGTTTTCACAGTGTGAAATGCCGTATACCCTGGAGCTTGCGTCGCATCACATGGCGTGACGTAAATTTTGGTCGCATTACGTGATGCGATGTGACCCAAACTGGTCACACCCATTGACATGACGCACGTCACGTTAGATTTTTTTTCCAGTGTAGATGCGGCCCGGGCCGGGCGTACAGTACTCACGTCTTCGTAGCGCTCGTTGAGCGCGGCCCTGTCCAGCACGAAGTCCGGGTAGCCGATGCGCAGCTGCATGGAGTCCACCTTGTGCAGCGCCAGGCGCCGCGTGTCCTCGTCGATCCACCGCGTCTCGTTGAGCATCTCGCGGAAGGACTGGGTGATGTCGCGGGTCATCTCCAGGGTCTGTGCACGGTCAAATACTCAATACTGAAACTAAGGAAGCTTTGGCACAAAACATTCACGCTACCCGTACACAGTTAGAAAGATTGTCGTGAATTAACCACGTATAAGTCCCTAATTTTCATAGCGCGACGGAAGTCTTTCTAGAACGACTTGCACGGTAAAAAGGATTTTGTTCTCACAACAAAAAAGTTTGTTAATATAGACATAGTCAAAAAAAATTTGTTAGGGGAACCAAGTTTCTGTTACTGCATCAAAATGTTTGTTGGGGGAACAATCTGTTAGTTTTGACAACAGAATGGGGGATAACTAATTATCCAGCTAAGTTGTTAAAATTTTAGCAGTGTAACTCAAAAAGTAGCTGAGATTAGTAATTTTTTTGCTGCACGGCTAAATTCTAGCAGCATAGCTGAATAATTAGTTATTACCCATTTAGCAATGGATTAGCTGCATAGCTAACATTTTTTTGCGTGTTGAAGTTCTCTTAAATGTTACTATGTTAGAAATAAAAAAAATACAATCGTCATCCTAGATGTTTACATCAACACCTTCATCAACATGTGAAACATTGCTGCATTTAATCAATGCTCCCTCTTGTCTGCTGTGACCGTCATTTGTCACACCTGCAAATAACGTCATGTGATGTCTGCCTGGTTATGTACACTGGAATAAACTTCACTTCCGCTCTGGAATCCACCCAGTGTGTGTCTCTTCGTTACTACCTGCCTCCAGACTGTTATCCAGCTTTATCACACAAATCCCTATAGTATTTTCTAACAGTTACGACTTTTTATAACCGTGCAGTGTGCCACGGTAAAACTGGCGTCTTGGTTTTCAAGACAACTTTCTTGATTTTCAAGAAGTTTTGGAAAACTCCACACTGCAAAATGCTTGCGAAGAATCGTTCTTTGCATTGCAAAGAATTTTGAAGCGTTGTAAAATTCTTCGCATTACGAACTATTTTATTCATATTGCGAACTAATTCTTTGCACCTTGCGAAGTAAATTGTTTGTAACGTTGCAAAGAATTAGTTCGTAAGCTTACGAACTAGTTCTTTGCAGCTTACGAAGAAAATTGTTTGCACTGCAAAGAAAATAGTTTGTAATGCAAACTTCCTTACAATGCTTCAAAATTCTTTGCAAGAATTTTGCAGTGCAGACCTTTCGTTAACGTCCTGAAAACCAGAACGATTTCCAAGACATTGCTCTTGGTTTTCAAGACATCGTCTTGAAATTATTTCACTTTTTCCAGACGATATCTTGAAAACCGAGAGCAATGTCTTCAAAATCGACCTGGTCTTGATTTTCCCAAAACGTCTTGAAAACCAAGACGCCAGTTTTACCGTGTGAGGTGCCCCTGCTCGTACTCACGTCCTGCTTGGAGTTGTGGTCGAAGTACCTGCGCACGAACAGCGCGCCCAGCGCCATGCCCATGTGCGAGTTGACGTGCGCGACGCACGTCTTCCAGCGCGGCGGCACGGCCTCGCGGCCCATGAGCGCGTGCAGCAGGCGCTGCTTGGCCGCGCCGAAGCGCTCGCCCAGGCTGTTGATGCGGTGGCGGACGAAGCGCCACAGCAGGTAGTCGGCCACCACGCGCCGGGGGGTCTTGTCCACCAGCGCCACCAGGTCGCTCATGTAGCGCAGCGCGAAGATGACGACGGGCTGCTCGTCGGGGACGTCCCGGCCCAGGACGGTGGCCAGGTAGCGGCGCCAGTCCACGCCCGGCACCAGGTCGCACAGGCCGCGCAGGCTCACGCGCCGGTACAGCTGCGACACGTTCCGCCGCTCCTCGGAGGAGGCCACGATCTGCACAACATACAGCAGGAGTGTTACCACTTCCACTCACTCTGCAAAGTGTTGTACTACATGACAGGTTATACTGCAAAACCGTGCAAAACTTAAGTATGACGGTTTAAACCGTAAAACTCGAAACTTCTACGGTTTTAACTGCAAAACTGTCGAGTTCAACCGAGGGGTACCTCACTTCCTCCAATCAGTGTACGCCCATGCGTTCCAATCATTTTCCAACCACAGTCCAATCACATAATTTAACGACAAATTGCATGTTTGAGACCTGAAATTTGCAAAAAAAAAATAAATAAAAAAATATAAAATAAAAAAAATTAAAAAAATCGATTCGCTGATGGGAATTTTATAGGTGTCTTTGAAATTGGTAAAATTTTACTTCCAATCACAACACGACCCTCCAACCAGTGTACACCCATGTAAAGAGTGAGGTACACCTCGAGTTCAACGGTTTAAGTTTCGCAGTTTAAACCGTAGAACTTCAGAGTTTTACGGTTTAAACCGTCGAACTTTCGAGTTTTACGGTTTAAACCGTCATACTTAAGTTGTGCAGTTTAAATTGTCATGTAGTACAACATTTTGATTGGCGGAGCAGTCAATTTTTATGCTAGCCCAACGAAAAACTAGCAGTTGCGGCTGTGAGAACTAATGTTCAGCTGCCTGTGAGTATGGCAAGCAGTGGTTTGTTGAGACAGGGTACCCCCCATGTCAACAGGGGTAAGTAATGCATCAGGCACTTCAGATGTCGCATTAGCTCCCACAGCTAACGTGTGACTACTACAGCAAAATATTCACTACACTGTAAATTCCAAGGTGTTTCAGGAGTTAACGACTAAGGCGTTTGCTACAAAAAACGGAATGCCTTAGGGTGTTAAGTCTGGATACACCTTTTCATATATAATTTTTGCACAGCCTCCCTGGGATTCACCTTGGTACCGGACTGCTACTATGAGGCGCGCCCCTTGATGAAGATGTACGGTGTAGGAGCACCTTGGACAGAGCCAGGGGGTGAGATGCATCTGGGTAGTGAACACAACAGACCCATGCAGTCCGGTACCAAGGTTAATCCGAGAGACACTGTGAGAATTATGTATGATAAGGTGTATCCAGACTTAACGCCGACAGGTGTGCCTAGACTTAACGCCCTAAGGCGTTCTGTTTTTTTCTTTTGTAGCAAACGCCTTAGTCGTTAACTCCTGAAACACCTTGGGATTTACAGTGTAGGCTAGCTAGAAAAGTTGACTGAGTGAATGCCAGTCGATACGTAACCTCTCCCAGCTAATAGTCATAGCTGGCTCAACTCCAATATTTTTTTCCCGTGTGACTCGTTTGTCCAGTTTTAGGAACAAATTTGCATCCATTATAGATGTGCACGAAAACGTTCCTATTCAGGAAACAAAATTGTTCTTTCGCATTTAGAGTCTAATAGGCGTTGGGGGAGGGAGTAGTGGCCCATGTGGTAGAGGCGCCGTTTGGGCTGCCCATGTGACCCGAGCATTTCTTAGCTGTTGTTTTTAGCTGGTACTTTAGCATTGTCTAATCATGTCTAATCATGACTCTAATGTCTGGTGCTCCTACCTGCGCCAGGCTCGTCTCAAAAGACACCATGTCTTGTGCGTGCGCCGCGGCGATGGCCGGGTCGGCGCCCAGCAGCTCCATCACCTCCACCATGAAGTCCCGGTACGCCTTGAGGTAGGGCGCGTTGGACGGCGTGAGGAAGTAGTCCCTCGTGGGCAGCCCCAGGCCCGTCTGGTCCAGCTGGATCACGTACTGGTCCGAGTTCTTCACGTCGGGCCCCACCCACTCCGAGATGAGGATGTCGTTGTTGTAGAGGCGCAGCTGCGCGACGAGGTGCAGCCAGTCGAAGCGCTTGTCGTCCCAGCCGGCCGGGTCCAGCACGGGCCAGCCGCCCAGCCCGCGCAGCAGCGCCACCAGCGGCGCCACGCCCCGCGCCTCCAGCAGCTCTGCACATGCACTCTGTAGTGTGCCTGGCCCCAAGGGTGGACGCCGCGAGGCATACGTATGCTACAGGACTACAGGGACTGCTTTCGGTGAGGGGGCCACTCATGAAATCATGTGTTCACACGAGTCGCATAATCCATCCGCAATCCCTCCGAGATCTCCCGCAATCGCCACGAAATCTTCCGCACACTGGAAATCCAAGTGTACGAATGTCGCTCACTTAGATGAGCGAATACATTCACTCACTTGTAGGTGAGCAAATGACCATTTGGTGAATAGTCATTCGCTCGCCTATAAGTGAGCGAACAGTCATTTGCTCACCTACAAGTGAGCGAATAGTCATTTGCTCACCTACAAGTGAGCGCATAGTCATTTGCTCACCTACAAAAGAGTGAATTTTTTCGCTCATCTACAAGTGAGCGACATTCGCACACTTGAATTTCCAGTGCAATCCCCCTGAAATCTCCCGAAACCCCCCCCAAATCCTCTGCAATCCTGTCTTCTTTGCAATCATGTGTTCACCCAAAAGGGAAAGTGTGGGTGGCCCCCACAGCTTTTTTGGCGTATAGATTCAAGACACCTTTGCCCATACAAATCCCATATCACAGCACAGTACAGGTTGTGAGCACCTTTCAATAAGGGGTACATATCAGGAGCAGCTTGTGCCTGCCCTGTGTGCACCCCTGGCCACTGGTCCATGCCGTGCCGTGGGAATGATGTGGACAAAGGTATCTTGAATGTACACGCCAAAAGGTGTCAAAAGTAAGCGCCAAATGTCGCTCTGAGTCGGAATATTGTAGCATACGCCCTAAGGCGTATCGTATACATTTGGGAAACCCCTAAATTACACACTCCCGGTTTATGTACTTTTTTGTACGTAGCTACGCAAGTCTGTGTGCATGCGTAGCTTACGTAAAATTTCTTACATAAATATGCAAAATATCGTACGTAGTTACGCACAATTTAAGCTTATTTATGCGTAACTGTGTACAATTTTTTTACGTAAGCTACGCATGCACATAGACTTACATAGCTACGTACAAAAAAGTACATAACCCGGGAGTGTGTACAGTCACAAGTGTTCAAAGTAAGTGTTGCACGGGGCAGTGGGCAGTTGAACACTTGCAAGTGCACAACTGTCAAGTTCGACACCTAAAAGTTTACAACTAGCGAGTTTGACACTTGCAAGTGCACAACTGCCGAGCTGCGCCACACTTGCACGTGTCAGGCTAGAAGTGGCACACTTACGAGCGTTCAGCAGTTGCACACTTGGTTTAACAGTATAGTACTCCTCACCATGATTCATGCACGATTTGTACAGCCACTTGGCCTTGGTGGTGGCGTCCGCGTCGGCGTCCATCGGCTCGCTGCGCTCCGGGGCCGAGTCGCCGCCCTCGAATGCCGCCGACTTGGTGGAGTGAGGAAGAGTCACGGGGGTCGACGGCGCGGTGGCGGTGGCGGGGGCGGGCTGCTGCAAAGGGCTGCGGCTGGCGCACAGGGAGCGGGGCGTAAGGCACGGCCCGTTAGACACCTCGAGCGTGCACTATGGTAACACTAAGGCGTAGTTGTACGCCTTTCATGAAGCGTACAGTCCGTACGCCCTTCTTGAAGCGTACAAGAGCTCATGTGCTCTTTTCCTCCTATCTAAATGCATGGGGGAATTTTCTTGAAGCGTAGTTTAATGCTTCAAGAAGGGCGTAAGGTCTTCAAGCGTAGTTGTACGCTTGAAAAAGGCGTACAACTACGCCTTAGTTTTACCAGTGTGCACGCGCGTGAGTCGCGCTTGAGTCACGCCGTGCCCCCAGTCAGAAACGGACTATCGAAATGGATTTCGAGGTCGAAAGTTTTAGTCGGATCGACGGTTTTTCCCCCTCAAAATTGACGTCGAATAGATGCCGAACGTCAACACGACGTCATTTCGATATCGTTTCGAATGTTCGACAGTGATTCGACAGCGATTTAGAGGGCAAAACGCCATCGATTCGATTAAAAATTTCGAGGGTTTAGTTTTGGCTGGGGCCTCTGCTTCACCAGTCGGTGGAAACACCCTGGAGGAGAGCGGGGACGATGCTTGAACCGGTGACATGGCTTAGGGGAAGGAGGTGTAGCTCTGATACAGACCATCGCTCTATTCGAGAAAGAATTTTGTGATCTCGCCCGAATAAAGTGAGGATTCCTGCTTCAATAAAGTGAGGCTAAGAAATCCTTACTCATACCGAGCGAGGCTTCAACATGTCTCGCTCAAAGAGACTAAGGTTTTAAAATTCTTACTCTAAATAAGCAAGGGAAAGTGTCCTCTCCCTTTTCGGGCGAGAATCTGCAGATTCTGCAGTGAAGTTCACTGCGAGAAAAATCTGCAGTTAATCCGGTTAATTTTCATACAGTCTTTTTCTGTAGTTTCAGGTACAGGATTCTCCGTACTTTTTTGACATTCCATTCCGTACCCCAAAACCTAAGACTGTTGAAGGACAATAAATTTTTCATTTTGAGTCCAAACCCATGACATATGTTAACAGTTTTCGTTCGTCTCGTCGAGACGAATCTATTTCTATAATTGGTGTCAAAAAAAGTACGGAGAATCCTGTACCTGAAAGTACAGAAAAAGACTGTATGAGAATTAACCGGATTAACTGTAGATTTTTCGCGCACTGTTTCCTAGAGATGTGCGAAAGGTTCGGAATCGAATCGAATCAGCTCTGATTCGATTCGATTCGCTCCCGGGCAAATTGCTTAAAATCCGAACTATTCGAAAACTTCGAATCAAGGATATTCGCCTTCGAATCTGCTGATGCTCCATTTGACTGATATTACTAAACCTTTATCATTTTTGGGCGTTTTATGAATAAATAGTAACAGAGACGTAATTATTCTTTGTCTAACTTCAATTTGTGTTGCATTGCAATTATTGAACTACGTACGACCCACCTTTTAAGCCTTCCTAACAACGTAATATTATCTTCAAAATTTTCGTTGAGATTCGGATTCGATTCGAAAAACAGGTCCAAAATTTCGATTCGGTTCGATTCGAGAAAAAAAGAGCGGATTCGATTCGATTCGATTCGGGGTTATTTCCTATGATTCGGTTCGATTCGATTCGAGGGGAAAAAAACTGATTCGCACACCTCTACTGTTACCCACGTAACGCCGATATGTTTTTCGCTGGTTCGACCTTTGTCCCCGCTCCCTGGCCGCTGGCACTCACTCACCTGCTGGGCTGCGCAGGGGTGTTGTCCGGCCCCGCCGCCGCCACCGGGACGGGCCGCTCAAGTTCCACGCGCAGCGCTGCATCCAGCATCTCCCGGAGGGTCTCGAACGTGTCGAAGACGGTCTTGTCTGGAGGGATGGGGTGCGCCCTGGCCCAGCCGCCGCACGCGTACGTGTAGAAGTCGGTGCAGGGCTCCACCGAGGTGTCCATGTACTGGCGCATCATGCGGGCTGTCACCGGGGGAAGGGGCGAAAATTATGTTAATTTATTTGGGGGAAGGTTGGGAGATATGTAGCTGACGCGCCTGCCATCGGCGGGATAGGCCACCCGCCAAGGAGAGGTGTACTGCGGAAGACAACCTTCGGGCGCTCTTTTCAAGAGCTAGCTTAGCCAGTGGCGCCCACACGGGGTTCTAGGGGGGGCACTCGCCCCGGTACATTGAGCTATACAGGTACATGCAGAGGCTATGAAGGTACATAGAAGGAAGGGAGAGAAAGAGGAGAGAGAGGAAGAAAAGGGAAGGAGAAAAAGAGGGGAGAAAGGAAGAGAGAGAGAAAGAAGAAAAGGGAAGAGAGAGAGAAGAGAGCAGAGAATAATACATTTATAATAATTAATAAGCGTGTCCCCTACGCTGGCCTGCGCTCTGCTTGCCTGCCTGGTACTGGTAGACGGCTTAGCTTTCTTTTCTATATGCTACTTCTCCCTCTGATTTTATCTAAAGCTCCACACACAATAGGACCCAAACAGAAAAACCGATGATTGCAAATTTCAATGTAATAAATTTTTCTACCCCGATGGCCCACTGTAATTTGAATCCCCCGCAATAAATCCTGTATAAAACTAGTGAAAAAAAAGAGTACGATCACTGTGACTGTGAAAAATAGTGTAAATCGTAACATTACAAGCACAACTTGAAATTCATTCACGAGCAAAAAATAGGTCCGCCGTAAATTTACAACGTATTTCGTAAATTTACAAAATTTATCGTAAATCTATACAAAGATAATTGTTTTCACAGCGATTCTACCCTGGCCTAGGTCAGCCAAACACTTTCACTCACCCCTCGCCTCCCTGACCCGGGCCGGGTCGTCCTGGCTCAGCCATATGTCCCAGAAGAAGCCGTCGGTCGCCTGCTGCGGGCCCCGCCCCGTCCTGTTGTGCGCGGGGTCCTGGTCCAGGGCCTGCCACACCTCCCGCACGGCCCCCGACACCCCGCCTGCAGTCGCCTGCTGCGTCCTGTTGCGCGCCGCGTCCGCCGCTGTCCTGCGACAACAAGCCCATCATCATCCAAGTCATCTCACAACTCCAGCAGAGACGAGACAGCTCTGTGTTTTTCCTCCTCACCCATTTTCCAGTTTGGTGTCAGCCAGGCCGTTGGCGTCCAGCTCTCGCACCACCTGGAAGAAGGCGTACGCAGAGTCAGAACATTGAAAAGGATATCGGAATACATGTGGGGTCCAGCTAGCAGGTAGCAGCGAGGAGAGGGCGCTGTGACGGTGTCCGTCTCACCGGTATCGCTACGCCACCACAGACCATACTGTTAAACCGAATCGTCTTGTAACGATAAATATTGCTACGAATCTTCCGTCACAAGAGCTGAGATGAAACAGTCGTCACATCACAAGCAACATTTGCACGAAAAAAACAAAATAGATAAGCTGAAATAGCTGACACATTCTGGTATAGCCTTAGCTAATAATTTTAGCTGCCTTAGCTAATTATCAGCTGTAACAGTTAGTTAAAATATTTTCCCTCACAGCTTATTCGTTTTTTAGCCCGCCCTTCTGCTTTGAAAAAGCTTCAGAGCGGGCTTATGCAATCGATCTGGTGTCTGTCTGTCTGTTTGTCTGTTTGTCTGTCTGTTCCACTCGAAGGAGTTGAGCTAGAGAGTTGAAATTTTTAGGGTATCTTAAGGGTCACTCCTGGACACCGAAACGCCTGGTGCAAATCCTGCCAACCCTCATTAAGGCACTGAAAAAAATTATTAAAGTTTTGCAGAACTGAAAAATAAAAATATTTTTAATAAAATTTTATGGTCTCCTAAGGGGTATCTCATCGATTTAGGTTCCTGAGAAACAAAATTTCGTCCGTTTTGCTCTATCTCTTACCGTTTTGGCGCTACAGCCACGTCGACGAGCGAAATATCCGAAAACATCACGTTGGGTATCGTGTCATGGGTTTTCCGTCATTTTGCGACCCTACGGGCCGAAATTTCGTCCGTTTCGCTGTATCTCTTACCGTTTGGGCACTACAGCCACATCGACGACCCAAATATACGGAAACACCATGCTGGGTATCGCGTCATGGGTTTTGCGTCATTTTACGACCACTCTTAGAAAAAACAACAGTGAATTCATACAGAACGCCCAATAAATTTTTGCCACGTACTTGAATTATAATTTTTTTACGGTCAAACTGTATTTAATTTTACAGTGTGCACTGTCACAGTCTATACTGTACATTAGAATACGGTCGGACTGTATTTTATTTTACGGCCAGGCCTTTTAAAGTCTAGACAGTAATTGGATAGTCCACACTGTTACGGTCGGGACCGTAAATTGTTCGGATCGTTAGTTTCACTACATTCAGGCCAAAAGAAATGTTAAGTTAGGAAACTTATATATAGACTTGAATACAGTCCAGACTGTAACAGGCTTGACCGTAAAATAAAATACAGTCTTATCGTATTTTAAAATACAGTCCAAGACTGTAAGAGGCCAGACAGTAAAAGACATTACGGTACATACCGTATTCTAGAATACAGTCTGGCTGTAAAAATAAACATTGACCGGACCGTAAAATAAAATACAGTTCGACCGTAAAATCAAATACAGTAAGGACTGTATGCCTACTGTATCTGATTACAGTTTTTCTATCAGTGACCCTCAGGGCCAAAATTTCGTCCGTTTCGCTCTATCTCTTACAGTTTTGGCACTAAAGCCCTACCGACGACCGAAATAACTGAAAACACTATGCTGCATGTCGTGTAATGGGTTTTGCGTAATTTTGCAGCCCCATAAACCGAATTTTGAGAGTTGTACGTAAGTAGTGACCGTTTTGAAAACACGGCTCTATAATTCCTATACTAGCAGCGCGTTTTCAAAGCAGAAGCGAGGGCTGTAGTTACGGTGGTTCACCGTTACAAACTTTTAATATTACCAAAGGGAATGCCAGTTCGGGCCGAAGGCCCGATAATTTTAAAGTGAAGAAGACGCTTTGAGGCTTTAGGTTCGGGCCGAAGGCCTGACCGAACGCCGCCGGCAGGCCAAGCAGGCAAGCCCCTGCCGACCGGAGTTGCCACTGCCAGCGTAGCGAAGCGGAGCTGGCAACGACGTTTGGCGGTAGGGCGGGCCTGCTTGTTTCCTAGGCAGCTGTGAGAGCTAATATCTCAGCTGTTACAGCCGATAATTAGCTAAGGCAGCTAATATTATTAGCTAAGGCCATACCAGCTAATGCATTAGCTATTTCAGCTAATATTTTTTTCAGTGTGTCACATCACAAGCAACATTCGTCACATCACATGCAACATTCGTCACATCACATGCAACATTCGTCACACTGCGTGATGATGTCATTCAACATTTATCTCACCCCTTGTGATGAAAATTTCAAGAGTAAAATTTAGTTCTGACTTCGTGACGACTTCGTGACGACTTCAAATTTTACAGTGCACTATCACTAGCATTACCTGGTTGGTCGTGTACTGCGGGGAGGCCACTGCGTTCGCGGACCAGTCGGACGCTCGCTGCTGCTGTGGCGGTGCCTGAGCCTGGGCCGCACCTGGCACCCCTGCCGCCCCTGGCACCCCCCGCACCCCTGGCACCCCCGCTACCCCTGGCACCCCCGGCACCCCTGGCACCCCTGCCACCCCTGGCACCCCCGCCACCCCTGGCACCCCCGCCGCCCCTGGCACCCCCGCCGCCCCTGGCACCTCTGTCGCGACCGCCGCCCCCACGGAGGCACTGCTCTGCTTGTCATCCATCTGCGACGACTCCTCACTCGCGGCAGAACCTTTCCTGAACCGCGCGATAAAAAAGAAATATGGTGAATGTAGTCTCACCGCTGCAGGTAGACTCACGATATGTCATAGTATACTCTAGCCATCTGGATAGTACACACTGTGTTTCGTTTCAAAAGGCAACGAAAGTAAGACGCTTCTTTTTGGCAATACCGGGCTTTGGCTATCGCCATTTTTCGCCATTTTCAATGCCTCTTCACGGAAAAAAGGATTTTGTTCTCACAACAAACGAGTTTGTTAATATAGACAATTAAAAAAAATTGTTCCGGGAACCAAAAATTTGTTGGGGGAACCAAGTTTCTGTTACTGCAAGAAAATTTTTGTTGGGAGAACAATCTGTTAGTTGTGACAACAGAATGAGGATTTTGTTCGATTTCATTGTCACAACTAACATTTTGTTGCAGTAACAAAAACTTAGTTCCCGCAACAAATTTTTAGTTCCTGGAACAAATATTTTTGATTATGTCTATATTAACAAACTTTTTTGTTGTGAGAACAAAATCCTTTTCACCGTGTTCAGCGGCGATGGGCTGGTTCATTGCCAACCCATGGCAATGTTCCGGGCGTTTCTTTGAATGCATAACAGTGTTGCGGCAATGCCTACTCGCCAGGGCTGTGGCGCCTTACAGACGAATGGGGTAGGTAAAACCGGAACACGGTTACGCATTCAAAGAAACGCCCGGTTCATTGCCGTTTTTGGCGATGAACCGTAACAAAGTGAAATTTACCCCCAAATATTTGGCTATATACTTTCATTTCAAAAACTTGGAAGAATGAACCGAACCGAAATTCAGCGATGAAATTGTTTTGCCAAACAAGCGGCAATTAAAGTCATTGCCAAATATTTTGGCGTGACCTTTATTCCTTTCGTCGCCATTAAAAGGCAATGAACATTGCCGCTGGGTTGGCAATGAACCGACTCATTGCCGATGAAGAGGCAATGAACCGACTCATCGCCAACTGGCAATGAACCGAAAGGCAATAAAATTTGGCTGTAAAACGCAGTTCATCGCCAAAAAGGCAAAACTTGCCACAAAAGGTAATGATCATTGCCCTCTGAGAAACAGTGCAGAGGCTGGATCCAGCAGCCTGACGTACCTCGGGTGGACTGCAGCCCACTGCACTGCCTCGTCTGCCGCTGCCTGGACAGCGAGCGCGCGCCACTCCAGGGACTCTGTGGGCCAGATCACCTCTCCGGCGGCGCTGCCGTTCTGGAAGCAAGAGCAACGAGCTGGAGCAAGTCATATCCTAGCTTACAGCCCGCTCCGTTCAGCAAGGGCGGATACAGCACTGTTAGAAATGTTTGAAATTTCATTTCCTTTTCAAGATAAATTTTAATAACTTTGTCATAAAATTCAATAACAGGTTTAATTTAACAACAATGGTATTAAATTTAATGACAATATAATTACATGCAAGTAAAATTTTATATTTTTTCAGGAAAATATCATTACATTTGTATAAATTGTAATGAAAATAGCTTCATATTGGTGTAATGAAGTTCTAATGAAATATATTTTACAGTGAGGTCCTGTAGGGAGGGGGGCGGTGCCCTCTGCGTTGCCTTGGTACAGAGGTTTTGCCGCTCAAGTTGCCTACCTTTCAGGCGGTTCACTAGAGCCCAAGAGTGAGCTCTAAGAGCGGGAAGGGGTCCATCGCCCCCAACCCCCATTTAATACACGCGTGCAGCTGGGTTGAGAAGAGCCTATCCTGGGTTGAGACTGCACTTTAAACGCTGTGCCGACTTTTAATATGCCAAGTTTTGGCCTCACTATGAAGTTATGCCTATTTTTGGCATTAAAAGTTGCCACAGCATTTACACTGTGTTGGACATACCAGACTGGACTTGTGACTGTAATCGGGGGCACCATAGACCCGACAAGGATCCAGCCTCATGTCACAGGGCGACAGTCTGTTCTTATTTTTGCTGCGCTCACCATAAGTACTGCCCACAGTCCTGGGCCAGCCTCTGCACTTGCGGGTGCTGACCTCCGTCTCCGCTCGCTGATGCTGACGTCCTCCTCAGTGTCCGGGGGCAGCGGCGGGGCGGGGGCGGGCGCGGGCGGCACGAACCACGTCGTCATGGAGTCTGTGAGCGGCCCCCGCTCCCGCGCCCCCTCGCCCTCGGTGTCGAAGCGATCCAAAACTGACAACATGACAACCAAGTTTCGAAACACATCTTTTTTGCACACACACACACTGTAAAATCCTTACGAAGAAATTTCTTCGTAACGTTGCGAAGCATTTGGCTGCTTCGCAATGCTTCGTAATACGAAGCATTTTCTTCGCAAGCCCTGCCTTACGAAGAAATTTGTTTGTACACTACGAAGAAAATGCTTCGCAATACGAAGCAGCCGAATGCTTCGCAGCGCGCGCGCGCGCACACACACACACACACACACACGCACACACACACACACACACACACACACACACACATTGTGTCCAGTGTTACCAGATAAGTAGGCCAAAATTGCGCACGATACACCTGTGTGAAGCGGGCGGTATCAACGCCTTCCCACCATAGGCAAACTCTCCCCACACGAGAGTTTGCTTTGCCTCGTAGGCAGGCGTTGATACCGCCCGCTTCACACAGGTGTATCGTGCGCATTTTTTGCCTACCTTACCTATCTGGGAATACTGACTGATTTTTTTTTTATTTATTTTTTTTATATATATATATATTTTTTAATTTTGTGGCAGATATATTGCAAACCTCACGGGACATGGACACACTCTTAAATCCTTACAAAGAAAATAGACGATTTTTTCTTGTAATACAAAGAAAACTGTGCTGTTGTAATACAAAGGTCAAATTCTTTTTGTAATATAAAGAAAAACCTTTGTAACTCAAAGAAATATCTTTGTAATACAAAGGTCGAGCCTTGTAATACAAAGGAATTTCCTTTGTATTACAACAGCACAGATTTCTTTGTATTATACGAAAATATTCCTTGTAGAAGATTTAGAGTGCAGGGTGGTGGTGGCCCCACCGTGCACGCCCCGCCCCGCCCCGCCCCGCCCCGCCCCGCCCGCGCCTTCCCCCTCACCTCTGTTCCTCTGGCTGGCGGACGCCGCCGGCGCACTCGGGTCGTCCTCGACGCACAGCCCCGCCAGCCTGATGACGAGCACGGCGGCCACCGTGGCCAGGGCGAGCAGCAGCACGGAGGCGGTGAGCAGCCAGCGCACGCGGCGCTGCCCGCCCTTCTCTGCCACGCACCACCTGCAACAGCACGGAGGCGGTGAGCAGCCAGCGCACGCGGCGCTGCCCGCCCTTCTCTGCCACGCACCACCTGCAGCCCAGCCAGGACCACCACCCAACATTTGAAACGACTCGCGCCAAAACGGGACGAAACCACAAAAAAATAAAGAGAAAGACAGCACACTAAACCCTTATGCATGATTTTTGCATCGTTATGCACGATTTAATACAGCCATAGTTATGCACAAATTTTTTTGCATAACAATGCACACATTGTACATAAATATGCACAAATTTGTGCATAAGAGACAGAGTTAAGCATAGTTATGCAGAAAAAATTGTGCATAGTTATGGTTGCGTAAAATCCTGCAAGGCTTATGCACAACAAACTGCATAAGGGTTTAGTGTGAGACTGGTTCACTTACCTTCACTGCGAGAAAAAACTACACTTAATCTGGTTAATTTTTAGACAGTCTTTTTCTGTAGTTTCAGTTACAGGATTCTCCGTACTTCTGCTTTGTTGACATTCCATTCCGTGCCCCGAAGACCTAAGATTGTTGAAGGACAATAACTTTTTCATTCTGAGTCCAAACCCATGACATGTGTTAACATTTTTCGTTCGTCTTGTCGAGACGAATCTATTTCTATAATTGGTTTTCCATTTCAACAATTTCAATTTTTAGGGTACGGAATGGAATGTCAAAAATGTACGGAGAATCCTGTACCTGAAACTACAGAAAAAAAAACTGTATGCAAATTAACCGGATTAACTGTAGTTTTTTCTCGCAGTGTTGGCGTTGGCGTAAGTAGGCAACTCATTCTACTTGAGCTGAGAGAGGGCAAGAGGTGAGGGCGGGAGCTAGAGGGGCCCTCCCCTCCTCACCGCTTGCCCAACCTCAAGTACAGCTCAAGTACACGGAAAGAAAATACCTCACTGCAGCTGCAAGCTGGTGGCTACTTTTAATGCCAAATTTTGGCGTTCTTTTTTGAACTCCAAATTTTCGCCTCACTCTAGAATAGTGCCAAAGTTTGGCTTTCCTTTGAAGAACGCCAATTTTCGGCATTAAAAGTGGCCAAAAATTGGCATTCCTTGAGAAAGATGCCAAAATTTGGCATTCAAAAAAGGATGCCAGTATTTTGGCATTAAAAGTGGCCACAGCGTTTACAGTGTCGCTGTTCTAGCAAACCTCGCTGCAAATATAGCTCGTACAACTTCCTTTTGCTGCCCTAGCAAAGCAAAAAAAAAAAAAAAAAAAATAGCTGCTACAGCAAACTCTAAAGTTTTAAATACAAACAACTTTCTTAAGCCCGCAATATTTTTGCTGTCCTAGCAAAAAAAATGTAGACGCTATTTTTGCAACGGTTTGCTAGAACAGCAAGTCTTTTCTCTCCGTGTAGAATGGGTTGCCTATACTTACGCGAACGCTGGGCAGGCGCGGATCCAGGAAGGGGGTGGTGGTGGTGGTAATGGGCGTAAATACCACCCCCACCCCCCCCGGGACCTACTATGTACGCCGCCTGGAAGGTAGGCAACACGCGCTACTGCGCCCCCTCCGTAGAACATGTCTGGATCCGCGCCAGACGTCGGGGTAAGTGAGCCGCCCTGCAGGAACGGGCAGAACCGACATGAGCCCGGGGCGCGTAGGGTAGGTCCACGCCTATCCACAACTATAGTTAGATGCAAGCTTGACACCAGTCCGAACCTGACAAAAGACCTCGGTACCCCAACCTCTTGGACTCATATCTGGCCCAGGTCGCCTGGGCTCATGTCGGTTTTGCCTGGGAACGAGCAGTCGCACACAGAGACGAGTAGTACCTGACCTGAGCCTGCCTGTGGTGCTGGACACCGCGAGCCTGCAGCTGGGGCAGTGGGCGCACTCCATGGCGTCCGCAGGGAGGAGGCGGGGCGGGGACTCCTCTCGCGCCACCTGCGACAAGCCGCCCGGCCCGGCGCGGCCCGGCCGACAGAGGTTAGCTAGCGCTGTTGTTGCGCCCGCGGCCGCGAGGGACGTGCCCGCCGCAGTGGCGCGTCGTGTTCGTCTGTCTGTGTTTCTGTCGTGTGTTATTTCCAGCAAATTGGACGACGCGAAGCAACGAGGCTTGTCCGTTTGGGAAACGCGACCGGGACACGCGTCGCGCCGGGAGGGGAGTACAGTAGCTGTACAGTAAGAGGGAGGACGACCCCGCGCGGCCCCGCCCGGCCCCGCCCGGCCCCGCCCGGCCCCGCCCGGCCCCGCCCGGCCCCGCCCGGCCCCGCCCGCGGCCGCGGCGTGCACACTCACACGCAGGGAGGGCCGCGCGGGGACACACTACTAGGGTCGCGGGTCAAGAGGAAGGTTACACCACGTGACCACGGCGCTGTGCCGCCGCTGCCGCTGCAGCCGCCCCACGTGCACTCGGTGCAGCAGGGTGATTCCGAACAGCGTTTAGTAGTGTCCTCTCTCTTGCTCCCTATGGCCGTGCCGCATGAGTGAGACAAGGACAGAGACGAAACCACTGTGCGGAATCGCCCTGCAGCTTCCCGCAGTCCAGTTGGACGGCGCGGCGCGGCGCGGCGCGGCGCGGGGAGGAGGGCCGAGTCCTCGCCTCGCCTCGCCGGCTCTCTTGTGAGACGGGAGGGAACTCCCCGGGGCGGGGCGGGGCGGGGCGGGGCGGGGCGGCTGGTCCGGGCCGCGCTGGCCGCCGCGCCGGCCGGCCGGGTGACATGCACCCCGGAGGGAGCGGTCATGAGCGGTCATGAGCAGCGGAGCAGCCCGCTGCCAGCCCCAACGGCACGGGATCTGGGCCGCTTCCGGTTCCGGTCAGTGGCAGAGATTGGCAGTCTGATGAGATTCGGCGCGCGGGCTTGCGAAGGCGCGGGCTTCCCTATCGATGGGGTCAGGGCCGTGCGCAGCCCCGCCCCGCCCCGCCCCGCCCCGCCCCGCCCCGCCCGACCCGGCCCGCCGCCCGACAAGACGCTGTCTTTGAGTATTTCGGCGCGACATGGTCTTAGCGCTTTTATAATATCGCGATGCGCATGCTCATCATGACAAGGATAGAAGACGGATACGACTGGAGGCTGCAACCGGCTGCGTCTCAACACTGTTGCATGGCGCTCTAGAGGAGCAAACAGACATGTGAATCTGTTTTCAGCCGCCTACTCGGCAACATCTACGCACTCGTCGAGTTCCTTAGGTAGTGGCGAGCCGGCGGCTACGCAGCTGGCTTTTCGTGTCGCGCAGTTTGCCCTTTTCACGACAGCACGTATGGGGAGAGGGAAGGGGTTGGGCCCGGAGGGAGGAGAGGGGAGCGGGGGAGAGGGGAGGGGAGGGGGCAGAGCAGAGGGGCCTCGCTGGCCTGCTTCACGATTGACGGCCAGCCCGGCCGCCCGCCAGCGCGCTGCAGCCGCGGAGCGGAAGCTGAGCCATGGGACCCATGTGGTCCATTGTCAACGGGAAGCATAGCGGACCAGGCCGAGCCAGGCCGGCCAGGACCAGAGCAGCTAATTGGGTCTGGAGGGGCGTGGGGATGCAGCACAGGATGCTCCACCCGCCCCGCCCCGCCCCGCCCCGCCCCGCCCCGCCCGCCGGTCCCCTCCGCGGCCCCGCCACGTGCGTCCGAATGATACAGTAGATGTTTTTGACGATGTGGTGACCAGCGAGCGATGTTTATCATGTAGGAGGCGGCAGGACGGGGAGGAGGGGCTGGCCCGGGCTGGCCGGCCGGGCCGGGGGATCTATGACCGACAGCGCACGCGCGCTGCTTGGTGACGCCATCGGGATCGGGATCGGGCGAGGCGTCGCGCGGCTCCCTCCGGTGCGACGCAGATGATCGGCTCTAGCGATGCAAGCGATCCACTCCGCGCCAATGTGTCGACAATAACAAAACTGACATAGCAGTGAGCCTGGAGCGTGGCCCGGCCCCCCTGTCTGGTGTGCGTGTGCGCCCCGCCTCAGCACGCGGATTCAGGGTATCGTTCTCGTCGCACTGTCTCTCTCGCACCTATGCGGCACGCCCAATGAGTGCGAGAGAGACAGAGCGACGAGAACGATACCCTGAACCCGCCTGCAGGGCCTAGCTGTCTGACCTGATAACCTCAGGACTTGGACGGCGCGCGCACCACCGCCATGTCGGGTCGGGCGCAGCCAAGGCACGGCACGGCCTACATGTCCCGGCGCGTCGCGTCGCGTCACTCGGGTCCTCGAGGTGAGGCTAGGCTAGGCGGCCAGCAGGGTGATTCCGAACAGCGTTCAGTAGTGTCCTCTCTCTCGCTCCTTACGGCCGGGCTGCATGAGTGCGACAAGGACAGAGAGGCGACACCACCGTGCGGAATCACCTTACAGTCTCACCACTCCGGTCCGGTCGCGGTCCTGGACCTGGAGGCCCTCGCGCTAGCGGCGCGGCGCGGCGCGTTCAGTAACGGCTGGCGCAGGCGCTCTCGGGGCGGCGCGCGCGCGGTCCGCGAGTGTAGAGGCGGCGGGGCGGGGCGGCGTCCGCGACCACGACACAGACACACTGGCCTGCGCCAGCCCGCGCCAGCCGCCAGCCTGCCCTCGCTGCTGCCTCTGCTGGGATGGGATACTCTCCTCCCGCCGGGCCGGGGCGGGGCGGGGACCCCTCGCCATCGCCCTCGCCTCGCACGGCGCGGGGCCGGGCCGGACTGGGGCACCGGGGCCGCCGCGCCGGCCGGGGCCCCGACGGAAGCCAAGACGAAGGCAGGCGGGGGGATCAGACCTGAGCCCAGCCCAGCCCAAGCCCAGCGGCCCAGCCCGCCGCCCAGGGACCCCTGTCACCGGGAGCTAGGCCACCCCGCACGACAGGGGAGTCCTACGGGCGTGCCGGGCCGGGCCGGGGGCGAGGGGAGGAGAGGCGAGGCGACCGAATGCTTACGTCTCCCCGTGCTTGGAGGGCGTGCGTGGCGGGGCGTGGCGGGGCGGGGGCGCTGAGCTGCATGCCGCCTATCGCGCCGGGCCGGGGCGGGGCCGGGCCAGCCAGGCACTGCCGTGTCTGCGTACCTCAAGGTTGAACTTATTGTGGCTTTAAATTAATAGGCCAATTGGGCAAAAGGCGAAGCGAATCAAGTGTAATGTCAGGTCCAGCCGGGGTCCAGCTGTGTCCCAGTGCCAGGTCAGGCAGCCACGTCTCAGCCCGAGCCCACGCAGGCCCGGCCCGGCCCGGCCCGGCGGAGGTCATATCGGCATCGGCCAGCCCAGCCGACTGATTCAGTAGAGCGCTCTCCTCGCGCTGTCTCTCTCGCACTCATGAGGTGCGCCACATAGGTGCGAGAGAGATAGAGCGAGAAGAGCGCTCTTCTGAATCAGTCTGCAGGGTCCATATCGGCGGCAGGACCCTTCCCGTCGGCTGCCCCGGCCCCCTGCCCCCCTTTTGGATTCTTTTCCCGGCTTTCCCGAGTAAGGTCCACTGCGGACCTCGTTCTCTCCTTTAAAAAAAAGGGGGTGGAGCGGGTGGGGGATGGGGGGTTCTTTTACATAAACAGAGTTCCTCATTAAACATATAATTTCTTTTCCAATTTTCATTAATATTTTAAGAGATGATACAACCTCAACCTAGCCCACAACATTTTAATACCTCAAATGTAACAGATCAAATCTATTTTGGTATACTGAGGTAGTCAGTGTGCATGTTTTTAACACACCAAATATAAATTCCTCAGTTTACGCACTGCACAACTTTGTATAAAAATATAAGATTATATAAAAACATGAGGCGGCTCCTGAACACAGGAGAAATACCACAACCAAGTGCAGACAGTTAATTTACTCCTGGCGTTGCTCAAAACATATCCTCACAGGTCCATCGGGAAATATAAGAGTATGGTATACTCCATCAATTTTTGCCCCACTGGGATATTGCAGTTTGAAATTTCTCAGAATTTTAATTAAGAACACGTACAGGTCTTGCTCAGCAAATCTCCGACCTAAAACGTACAAAAGCATATTTATTAATCAATAATACTACGTTGTTTTTTTTTTAATATCCGTAATTTTCACTGTACCTGCACATGTTCGGGTGCCATGACCAAACGGCGTCAATACAAATGGATCAATTGAATGACTTGCTTCACCACGTAGCCAACGTTCAGGCAGGAATTTTTCTGGTTCTTGGAAATATTTTTCTGATTTAAAGTTGACTAACATATTTAAATTTATATGCGTCTGTGAATAAAATTTCTTGCTATAACATGTTTTAGATACAATACAATAAAACCCTTTCAAGAATTGAATACATACACCAGCCGGAATGTGATAGCCTGAGAGAATCAGATCTTTTTCCAATATTCTTGATATATCTGTCCCATTTGGAAGGGTCCTATGTAAGAGGAATTCAGTAATGTTAGTTCAAACTACAAAAAATTATAGAGAATTTAGACATACAATTTTTTTTTCCTGTACCTGAAGCTCTCTTTCACTACCGCCTTAAGGTATGGAAGATTTCCTAGAACCTCTGAGGTGACTGACATATTTGGATCTGGTAGTGCATTTTTTACTTCAGCAAAAGTCTTCTCTTGTACACGAGGATGAGTAGCAAGATTGTACAAATTGAAGAGAAGCATTGGAACTGTCTGCAGGTATGCAGGAAATATTATTATTGTTATTAGATGTTATTATTATTGTTATAAGATTTAAAAAGTAGGGGAAAACGCTTTACATAAATACACTTACTGTGCTAAGACCATCTAAAAACATGGAGAGTGTCAGAACTGTTATATCATTGTGGTTCAGGTCCTTAGATGCAATGAGATGACTTAAAAAGCTATAATTGTCTGGAATTTGTTCGCCTTTCTGAACAAAAGAGTTGATTTTCTCCACAGTCTCATTCACATGCTTCACTGTGTAACTGAAATTGGGAACATATAGATATTGTAAGATATAGATATAAACACTACAAAAGAACATTTTTAAAAACAGTTCACTTACTCAACAAGGAAGTCCTCATATTTGGAGACTTTAGTCCACAATGGTGTAGGAAATAATTTGTATAATGGCAGAGAAAATTTCAGAGAAGAAGAAAGACGAAACATTTCTCGGTTGACAAGAACAATTTTATCTAGTTCCTCTTCATCAGGTCCCTGAGAAAAGCATCCAAGACTTTTTCCAAAGCAAATTCTTCCAGCAGCTAAATGTAAAAATAAAAACATACGTATTAAATAAAAAGATCATTAGAGCATAAACAGAAGACTGAAATAATTAAAAATTATAGAAATTACCTACACTCTTGTGACCATTTTGCAACATCTTCATTCAGGGAGCGAACTTCTCCTTTATCATCCATGCATGATTTAATACGAGCCATGAATTGGTTTGTGGCATTATTTACTTCTGGTAGGTATTGACTAACTTCACGAGGTTGTAGCATAAGATGACGCACTGCACTTCTCAATCTATACCATTCTTCCCCATTCCTAAAAATGAGGCAAAAGAAGACAACCTAAGCAAGACAGTCAGTGAATGAAACTGCAGTTACATTTATAACCATACCAAATTCAGGCACTTACGTATTACCAAGACCAGGAGATTGACTTTTTCTCTTGCGATACAGTTTAACAGTTTCCTGCAATGGTCGAATAATTGGAGTGCGTCCTTCAGCAGCATATACACTACGTGCATCGTTAGGATCAAACAAATGGATGACTGTATAATATGGCCCAAGGTCTTCACGTACAATAGGTCCATATGTTTCATGAAGCTTGCATAACACTTTATGGTACTGAGTCCAGTCATATATGCCTTGAGAAATCAGAATTCATAATACAACAATTAAATTTTATACATGGATTTTTTTCTTTCTTTTTTTTCTGTTAATAGTTAGAAAAGAGTTGATGATGAGCTCAAGGTATGTAATAACTTTAAGCATTAGTACCTAATTTGTACTGAAGGAGGTTTCCCCAAAGTGGAATTCTTGTAGGTCCTGGTATGTCTTTAAACGGCAGTCCTCCAGTAGCTTGAAATGTTGGTGACTGGTGGTCATTCTTACTGACTGTCTGATTTACGGATGAGAGTGTCCTCTTGGCAACAGAGCGATGATAAGAAAACTTTGGTACCAACACTCGCATCATAACTTAATGTTAATACAGAAGTACCTGTGAACACCAACAAAACATCAACGTGAGGGGGAAAAAACTTCATTGAAGAAAATCAAGGTGTTCTTATGGCACGGACATAGGTTCAAAACTCTTGCAACAGGTGTAACCTCAATAAAAATGAACTCAAGAGTAAATTTTAAACCGTACCGTAAGCTTGAGCCCCAAAAGTCCACTGATACCGTCTGCGCTGCCAAACATTTCTCCTTATACTTCTCTCTCTTGCTCTTGTACCCGATAAACTAGATAAAGATAACATCGTCATCGTGCTTCTGTTTCTGTTTATCGCTTATTTGGTTGACGTTGTGTAAATAATTCTTTCGTCTGCTCTGTTATTTACAGGTCAGGCACAATAGGTAGGGCTTTGCTGCAAATAAGCAACAGCTGTGTTTGTGTTATTATTGCTCACCACAGCTGAATGAATCATCTTGTCAGAAGTCAACTTGGGATTTACATGTTACAAACAATGATATCTCTGAGACATATCCTTGTATTATTTTCTATATTTTGTGGTTTTTCTGCTGGAGACACGGTTGACTTTCAGTAAGTGTCTGTCCTTCAACCAATAATTTTGTTCGGCATTAAGTTTCTTTATTGTATTTTTATTACCCCCCACAATAGGAGGTCACAGTTATTTTTTGGTGGAAAAAATGATACCTGTACAGAGTTACTAGAACAATTTGCCAACACCTCTGCTAGTTTCACATTTTGTGCAATAAAATATGCTCGACCCATACGGATTTGTGAGCAGTGTGTGCAATTATTTGTGGATGTTTCTGATGCTCATGAAAAAATTTTAAAGGTAAATAAAATGTGCAATTTATATTTTTAAATTAATGAATGATAAGTATTTTAACCCTGTTTTGTCATTCTTTCAGGTGGAGGATGAAAGTGGCAAATGCAAAGAACAGTTGATGAACCTTGATAGACTTTCAGTGATACAGAATGGTTATGAGTACATTACTGGTTTGTGGGACAGTGCCTCCTGTAAATGTATGACATATTTTTTAGTTTGTGGTACTAGAAACATCCTATCAGTTCAGTTCATTCAGTACTTTTTGTTTCAATTCCAGACTGTTTCGACGACACAAATAACACTTTAAGTATATCCAACGAAACATCACATTTCATGGATTTGCTGAATAACACCAAAAGCTGTTTTGAGAAATATCAGATTGGTGATGATATTTATAATAAAAGTGCCTGTATAGATTGCGAAGCACCCTACTGTGACCTAAACAAATTTTACGACAGTATCAAAACTTCTCATGAAAATGTGTGCATGGACATTGTAGATTCTGTAGGTTACCACTACTTTCTTGCTGTCTATATAGTTCACACAAATTTATTATGATTTTCTTCCTCCTTTTTATTTACAGATGAATATAACACGGATGTTTTGGAATATGAAGTTACATTGTAAAAAGGATCCCCCCAGATTGGATGTTATTTACCTTTCTTGCTCCTGTACTATTGCGGCCCTTCCAATCTTTTTCTACTTGGGAGCTAAATTTTTCACAACTGTCATCAGAAACAGGCTCCAAATTCGTGAGTGTTTTTTAAGGATCTTTGAATTTTGTAGGTATCCAAATTTAAAGTGGGCTTTTTGCCCTTATCTAAACTATTATCTTTATGCTTTCAGAGAAACGTCTCGCAGAAATCTTGAAACCATCCACCAGTGCGGAGACCTAAATGCCTTAAAACAATTAATCCAACTGTGATTTCAACATTTCAACTTTTTCAAAAGTGATTTTGCTTGCAAATAAGTTAAGTTTACTGCAAAAGTCAGATTCTATAGTTAAAATTTAAAAGACCTAAAGCCTATGACTATGGAAGAAACAGCAAAATAGAATAGTTTTAGCTCTTATTTGAAAGGTTCGACCATATTGTCATGCATATGACAAAGTTACAAATTCTGGAATGAAAAAGAAAATATACCTACTCAATGTAATGAATTAAGTTGCCCTCATGAAAGGGACCCATCACACATCGAATTATGCAAAGGAACAATATGATACGTGCTTGGATACGTGATGTGTTGTAATGGGTCCCTATCGTTGGGTGCCCCCCGTCTTCTCACTTTGGTATCTTCAGAAAACCTTTGTATCCCACATCCCTGTCTTAAAGCGGTCTGTATTCCTATTTGAGATGATCTGTGATATTAGGCACTTAAAAATAAAATTCTTACTATTTTTAACCTCCGGCGATATTAGTGTGGACCCACCCTACTCTGTCAACATGAACGCCTTACAGCATAGGCAGTCCCGCAGCAGCCCTGCGTGCAACAGAGTTGCCCACTGCACGGGGGCTATCTCGTGAAGCATGAGATGAGGATCAAACGTCATGTTTCACCAAGCATTTTTAGTGTGGAAACTCCCCCCATCGTGCTCGGGCAGTCGTCCTGTCTTCCTTGGCTGCTCTGCCCCGCCCGAGCGGAGCGCAGAGGAGAAACACTATGCGCCTTGGTCCTTTAGCGGCGCCGCGCTGGCCGCGCTGACCACTCCACCCCCGCCCTGCGCCGTGCCGGGGGCCGTGTCCATCTCCCCGACCCGCCCTTCCTCTGTCCTTATCCTCGCTGTAAAAAATATCTCCGTGCGTAAATTTACAATATTTATAGTAATTTACGATTTACAACTGATGTTGTAAATTTACGATCGGAATCATGATAGCCAAATTTGCGCTCGTTTAAGAATGACTAATATCGATACCAAGTGTCACTCCAATTTTGTAATTGCACAATATGATACCGTAACTTTACAACATTTCTCATGGAAAATTTTCCCCCGACCGCGACAAACATTGCCCACAGTGCGGTGGCCTTTGCCTTTGCCTTTGTCCTGTCAGTTTCCCCGACAGTTGCCTCTTTCCTCTTCCCTCTTCCCTTTTCCCTCTTTCCTCTTCCCCTTTTCCTCTTTCCTCTTTCCTCTCCCCTCCCGTCTCCTCTCTCCTCTACCCTTTCTCCTCTCTCCTCTCCCGTCTACACCTCCTCTCTCTCTCCTCTCTCCTCTTTCCTCTCTCATCTCCTCTCTCTCCCCTCTCCTCTCTCCTCTCTCTCTCTCTCTCTCTCCTCTCCTCTCTCCTCTCTCCTCTCTCTCTCCTCTCTCTCTCCTCTCTCCTCTCTCCTCTCTCCTCTCTCCTCTTTCCTCTCTCCTCTCCTCTCTCCTCTCTCCTCCCTCCCCCTCCCCCCTCCTCCCTTCCCTCCCCATTGCAGACTGCTGCACGCCGCACCTCCCCTCCTACATTCACCAGCTCCGCTCACCCACCTGCACGACGCCCACACGGCACGGCCACGGCCACCCCTCGGCGCGGCGTGGTACACCCACCCCAGCCCAGCCCCGAGCGAGCACCACCCCCTACCCGAGCCGAGCGGCCCCGACAGGACAGCCAGCCGAGCAGCCGAGCGAGCTTGGCTTGGAGGCGCCGAACCGATCCCGCCCGCGTCTAGGGGGTGGGGCGGGGTGGGCTAGGCGCCGCGGCGCGGGGCGGGGCGGGGCGGGGCGGGGCGGGCGCGGGGCGGCTGTGCTCGGCCTGCCGTGCCTGGGCCAGTCTGTGCCAAGCCCGGGCGCAGCCAGGCAGGCAGGCGGAGGCAGTAGCTCTGTCCTGTCCGCGCGGGTCCCGCAGTGCCTGTGCGCCCCGCAGCCGCAGCGCCCCGCACCGCCAGGGTCCTGTGCGCTCCGAGTCCCTCTCCCTCCCGGCCGGGGAGGAGACAGCGCGGCCCGGCCCGCTCCGGCTCGGCACGGTGTCGCGTCTCGTCGCGGCGCTGGCCCCGGGTAGGGCTCCAGCAGTGACCGCCGCGGCCCTGGCGTCGCGAGTGTAGCCTAGTGCCAGCGTGCTCGCGCGGGCGTGCCGTGCCGTGCCGCGCCACCGGCACACGGCATGGTCCCCGGCTCCGCCATGGCCTCCTTCGCGTCCAAACTCACCACGCCCACGCCGATGTCCAAGCTCCGGTGAGTGAGGAAGGGTGTGGAGGTGCTGGGTGTTGGCCGGCAGGGCAGGCCGGGCCGGGCCCGGAGGGGACACCCGGAGGGGACACCCGGAGGGGACACCCGGAGGGGACACCCGGAGGGGACACCCGGAGGGGACACCCGGAGGGGACACCCGGAGGGGACACCCGGAGGGGACACCCGGAGGGGACACCCGGAGGGGACACCCGGAGGGGACACCCGGAGGGGACACCCGGAGGGGACACCCGGAGGGGACAGGACGCCCCTCTTTCGGATACGCACGACTCGCCGCCCCGCGCCGGTCAGAGATGACGCCCACGGAGCGGACGCACTCCAGCCAGCTGACGGGCTGGAGGCTGGAGAATTGCTTACGCAGGTGATACGAGTGAGAGTGATTGAATGTGCTTCTCGTAGCTTGCCAAGGTCTTCCAGGACAATCACGGAATACTGCCGCTAGGCGAAGGTGATTATAGCGGGGCACTCGCGCCGCGCGCACCACCAGCCCGAGCTAAATGGGTATGCACTCGCGTAAAAGTCGCACGGAAAAAAGGATTTTGTTCTCACAACAAACGAGTTTGTTAATATAGACATAATAAAAAAAATTGTTCCGGGAACTAAAAATTTGTTGGGGGAACCAATTTTCTGTTACTGCAAGAAAACTTTTGTTGGGGGAACAATCTGTTAGTTGTGACAACAGAATGAGGATTTTGTTCGATTTTGTTGTCACAACTAACATTTTGTTGCACTAACAGAAACTTAGTTCCTGCAACAAATTTTTAGTTTCCGGAACAAATATTTTTGATTATGTCTATATTAACAAACTTTTTTGTTGTGAGAACAAAATCCTTTTTACCGTGCGGGTCACTGTCCGTAATAGCACGCGTAATATGGTATGCGTAATAGTGGTGTAATAGCCAAAATTCTCCGAAATTTACCTATTTTTGGTTTGCTTTGGGCTGTTTCTTGATGAATCCCGATATTTTTGAGGCGTAATAGAGCGTAATAGACGTAATAGTCGTGTCACAGGTTTTGAGAATGGACACCCCCTCGGCCGAGGGCGAGCAGAGATACGGTGCGCGGGGCTCACCGCGAGGTCACGGGGCGACATAGCGCTGGCTGGTCGCCTGCAGGGGATGGCGGCTGCGCTTGAGTGAGTTACAGGTGTCCTAAGTTCACACTAATAAA
This sequence comes from Frankliniella intonsa, assembly GCA_033675135.1. NCBI lineage: Eukaryota > Metazoa > Arthropoda > Insecta > Thysanoptera > Thripidae > Frankliniella > Frankliniella intonsa. The sequence continues at coordinate 324,661 of CM066253.1, forward strand.
ACCTTACGGCGATTTTCACTGTAAGCTACGGTGAACCCTGCAGCCTTGTAGCTTACGGTGAATTTTCACCGTAAGCTACGGTGAATGTCACTGTAGGCTACGGTGAAACAGGGTGCATCACCGTAACTTACAGTGACATTGACCGTAGCTTACGGTGAAAATTCACCGTAAGCTACAGTGAAAATCACCGTAAGCTTTTTAGAGTGCACAATGAACTGCTGCCATTGTATCCCACGTGGAATGCCGGACCCGGCCAGCAGGGCAGCGCAGCGCAGGGCAGCGCAGGGCCGGGGCCGGACATGGCAACCAGTGGCCACACCGTCACGTAGCGTCAGCCAGTTGCCGCCCTTTGATCCCACGCGGAGGGCAGGGCAGGGCAGGGCAGGGCAGGGCAGGGCAGGGCAGGGCAGGGCAGGGCAGGGCAGGGCAGGGCAGGGCAGGGCAGGGCAGGGCAGGGCAGGGCAGGGCAGGGCAGGGCAGGGCAGGGCAGGGCAGGGCAGGGCAGGGCAGGGCAGGGCAGGGCAGGGCAGGGCGGGGCAGGGCAGGGCAGGGCAGGGCAGGGCGGGGCAGGGCAGGGCGAGCCGCGGCCGATCCACAATCACGACAGAAAGTCCTCATGTAATTGATTCATTATTGATTCATTGATCTGCCGGCGCAGTGCTCCGGGCGGGTGCCGCGCCAGAGTCCGCGCCGTGCCGCGTGCGCCGCCCTGCGTCAGACCGGCACGCGGGGGCGTCGCGTCGTCGGGGGCGGGGCGGGGTGGGGGCAGGGGCGGGGGCGGGGGCGGGCGGGGGCGGGGGAGGGCGGGGGCGGGGCTAGCCCTCCACCTTTATCCCCGTCTCGGTGACCCCCGCCCCGCCTGCCCGCCTGGTACCCAGGGACCACTTACTGCGACAGATCTATGATGGCGCGAGGCGAGGCCCGGGGGCCCGGCCGGCCGGCCTAGGGCCTGCTCGGGGATCGCAAGACGAATCTTGACAAACGAATAATTCTGAAAACGTGTCGACACGTGTCGACATGCAGGTGCTGCACGGTAAAAGCGGTTCCTTGATGGCGAAGGAACATCGGCACGACTCAAGGATGGCCTCATGCTCTTTTACCAACCCCGTCCTTGAATCGGTCCGATGATGGACTCCATGGAACCGTTTGTACCGTGTGCACATGGGATGGGGCCAGACTCGTGCCGGCCGGGCGCGGCCCCGGTCACCGACGTCAGCATGGATGGTGTTTTGTAATAACAACCCAAATAACCGAGGGGGCAACCACTCGGGTAATCCTGTGTACAAACCTGCGGAAATCTCGCTGAAATCCTCAGAAATCCCGCTGAAATCCTCAGAAATCTCGATGAAATCCTCGGAAATCTCGATGAAATCCTTGGAAATTTAACTGAGAAATCTCATGAAATCTCGTTGAAATCTTGTAAAATCTTGTGAAATCACATGAAATCTCAGAGAAATCTTGTGAAATCTCAAGAAATCTCGGAGAAATCTCTCAAAATCTGAGAGAAATCTTGTGCAATCAGTAGAAATCCCGTGTACACTAGGATGGGGAGTGGTTGCCCCCTCGCAAATAACCAAAGGCGTGGATTAGCAATGCACATTTTACATCATACTGAATGCTGCCGTGTTCAGATGAGAATAATGTGAGGTGAGGTGAGGTCAGACATAAATTCTACTTGTTTTGGAAGTCGTTCAGACTGACCTTGCTCGCGTCGATAAGAGTTGACAGTTTTCGTCTTGCTTAGACAGCAGCCTGGCAGCGGGCCTCCTTCTCCTCCTCGTTTGCGTGAGATTTTCTGCCCTTGCACCCGGAAAAGCTCGTGTTCTTGTGACAAGAAAATGTCCTTGAGACAAGGAAATTCTCTTGCTGTGATCAGCAAGGACATTTGCTCGTCTCAAGTAAATCTGCATCATGACATACCCCGTATGTTCTTGGTACAAGAATCGGCTATTCGGGGTGTGTGTCATGACAAGGTGCAAAACTATCCTTTCCCTCCTGTCCGCTCTTCTCTGACATGGAGTCGGGGACACCGCGGTGTCTTCCTGGCACTGCGCTGCTCTCCGCGACGCCATTGTCAAGGGGCAGACGACGGGTCGGGTCGGGACGGGACGGCAGGCGAGATGTCGCGATAAGCAGGCAGCCGGGGCGGGGCGGGGCGGGGCGGGGCGGGGCGGGGCCGGAGCAGAACGCGGAGGCCCGGAGGCACATGCCCGGAGGCACATGCCCGGAGGGGACTCTCGCGCCACGGGACCCGCGGGACGGCCGGCCGGAAGCCTGGAGGAGTCCGTGCCGACGTGCGCGCCTGCGCCTGCGCGGGTATCAGCAGCCAGACTCGGTTATCAATTTCACGCGCCACCAACACGGAGAAAAAATTAAGCCATCGCAGCTTACACTGTTAGACCAAGTGTTCACCTGCTTAACACTTGTACCGGGCGTTTCATAAAAGACGCAGGTGCGAGCGGGTTTGCCTACCCGATCTCCCCGTAAGGCGCCATAGCCCCTTGGGTAGGCAAACCCGCCTGCATCTGCGTCTTTTATGAAACGCCCGGTATGTGTGCAACTTCCAGCCTAGCAAGTGCGCAATCGGCGATTGTGCAATTTCACGTGTTTGACTCGACAGTTGTACACTTCTAAGTGTTTATCTCGACAGTGTTGTGCACTTGCAAGTGTTCAACAAGGATAGTGTTGCACGGGGCAGATATTTTTTTTCCGTGACGACTTACTCTCGGGCAGAGGCCAGCGAGGTCGAACGAGGTCAGTCGGGTCTGAGGAGAGGCCCAGCCTTGGGCTCAGCCTAGGAGGCGACCTGGAAGCATCTTATCTGCCGCCCGGCGCGGTGCGGCCCACGCGGCCATGGCGCGGCCTGCCGGGCCCCGTCTGGGATGGAAAATCGATAATCGGCAGCAACAGCAAGCGAGATCAGCGCGAGGCTGCTTGGGCCGCTTGAGCGTTGCCTGCAGCCCTGCGCCCGCCCTTTCCCGTCCCGCCCCGCCCCACCCCACCCCGCCCCACCCCGGCCCACCCCGCCTCGCCTCGCCTCACCCCGCCCCGCCCCACCCCGGCCCACCCCGCCTCGCCTCGCCCCGCCCCGCACCGCCCCACCTAGCCGCCGCACCGCCCGCGCCGGGGAGGACTGCCATTGCACTGCTGGACTCTTGACTCTGCCCCGGTGCAGGCAGTGCAGGCCATGCTGGCCCGATAAGCCGGCCGTCCCCGTCCACTCCGAGCCCAGCAGGCCCAGCACAGACCTTCTCTCCTGCCCCCCCCCCCCACCTCAATGCGGACCTGGGCCGGGCCGGTCCACCCACCTCCACCTGGACCGCGCCCTTTGCGGCTGCTACTGGCCAGCCCCCGCCGGCCCTCCGCCGACACGCCCCCGCCACGCCCCCGCCACGCCCCCGCCACGCCCCCGCCCCGCCCCCGCCACGCCCCCGCCACGCCCCCGCCACCCGCCACGCCCCCGCCACGCCCCCGCCACGCTGCGGCACACGGGGCGCTAGGAGGGGCATAACTGAGATGAATACCGCCCGACCTGCGCTGCGCCCACAGACCCAGGTGGCAAGGGTTGGAGGAGCAGGGGTGTAGAGCGGCGAAGGGCGGGGGAAGTGAAACTTATGGCGTCAGGAGAAATAGAAACAAGGAAACGGGTAGTAGAGGAGAGGACAGGTCAGGATGGTGGGAGAGAGAGAGAGAGAGAGAGAGAGAGAGAGAGAGAGAGAGAGAGAGAGAGAGAGAGAGAGAGAGAGAGAGAGAGAGAGAGAGAGAGAGAGAGAGAGAGAGAAGGAGAGAAGAGAGCCGTCTAAAAATGTTGACAGGCTGACGGCTTAGGGGGTTGCAAGAAACTTCTCCTCCCCTCCCCTCGCGTTTTCCTTTTCGGCTCTCATGCTTCGTGCGAGAGCATCCCCCACCCCAGTCACCCCAGGCTCTGGCTGTCTATTCACCGGGGACCTAGTCGTCCCCTTCTTGCTAGACCCAAGTGAAAAAGAAAACGCAACGAAAAAAAGTGTCGTTTGAACACACGAGACGCCCTTCATTTGGCTAATGCGGCCTCCTCAACATGCGCGCCGCGCTCGTCTTGTACTTCGTAAAGTAACAGAACAGGGGCCCAGCCCAGCCCAGCCCAGCCCAGCGCTTGTGGTCTCTCCTCGCTGTTCTGCTGGGCTGCCCTGCCAGCTCCGCACTGCGGTGACTGCTGACTCTGGCGCCAGGCGGCTCCGGCCCGGCCCGGCAGCTGTGGCGCTAGACCACGCTAGACCGGACACCAGGCGGCTTGATTCCGCGCAGCGTTTTTGTAGCTCCGATCTTGTCGCGCACGCACGGACAGCAGTCTTGCCACTTGCCAGAAAAGTAGGCAAAACCCGCCCAAACCCAACACACAGCCGTGTTGGTGTGGTCGGTCTCAACGCCTGCTGCCTACTAGGCTCTGCATCCTCTGCACCCAGAAAAATGGGTTCTCGGTATGAGACTAAAATATACTCAATCGAATAGAGACTATTTTGCACTCGAGTTGAGAATAATTTAACTTGTGGTGAGACAAATACACTTGGTCCAAGTACCAAATGCTATTGGGTCCAAGAGCATTTGGTACTTAGATCAGGTGTACCTTGAACTTGAATCCAATAGCATTTGGTACTTGGGCCAAGTGGATTCGTCTCACCACAAGTAAAATTGTTCTCAACTCGAGTGCAAAATAGTCTCTATTCGATTGAGTACATTTTCGTCTCATGTCGAGAACCCATTTTTCTGGGTGTGCACAGCTATGAAGATGTTGTCTAGTGCACTGTAATTTAGGGGTGTACTCTGGGAGTACGCCATAGGCGTATGGTACAGAAAACTGAGCGCCTTAAGGCATACTCTCGGAGTACGCCTACACTGTAAAACCTGGGTGTTCCCTGACAGCACGACTTAGTCGCTTGCCTCCAAAAATGGCACACCTTTGTCGCTCTGCCACAGCACACCTTAGTCGTTCCCATGTAGAACACCTTTGGGTCCTGTGGCTCTAGGGGAAGACAGGGGAAAGGTGCGCTGTTACTGCACACCTTGGACCTTGCATTTTGAAAGAGCAGCGTGGATTTATTCCATCAATACCATGCAGTGTGAGAAACTCACAGGACCCAAAGGTGTTTTTCCATGGAAGCGACTAAGGTGTGCTGTGGCAGAGCGACTTAGGTGTGCTGTGGCAGAGCGACAAAGGTGTGCCATTTTTGGAGGCAAGCGACTAAGTCGTGCTGTCAGGGAACACCCAGGTTTTACAGTGTAGGCGTATTGATCTGACACATCTTTATCATGAAGTGCATACATAGCACAGTGTCCCCTCAGCACAGGCTCTTTGAGGGTAGTCTACACCCAGAAAACTATGTTCTTAAATTTTCAGTGTTCTTAAAGTTTTAGGAACATTTTGTTTGACTGAAGTTAAATTTCTGAAATCAAGAACATCGTTAAGAACTTAAAACTTTAAGGCAATGTTCTTGAATTAAGAACACAACTTTTGGGTGCAATGGAATATAGGCTGTCTTATCAAGGTCGACAGAGACGCCACCCAAGGCGCGTTCCATGCAAACGGCAGACACCTCTGAGCTGTGCTGTGGGGATGCTATGCTATATGCTATGCATGTCATGATAAAGATGTGCAAATCCAATACGCCTACACTGTTAATTTGGGGTGCTCAGAAATTGTACGCCAAGGCGTACAGTGATCGTACGCCAGAGGCGTACACCACGCAAAACTGTACGCTTGGCGTACGATGACAGCACACCTTAAGCGTACAGTGACAGCACACCCTCTTCAGACAAGGGGAAAGGCGGACGTCAAGAGTGTGCTCCAGGGATGCAGTTTTGCGTGGTGTGCGCCTCAGGCGTACGATCACTGTACGCCCTGGCGCACAATTTCTGAGCACCCCAAATTAACAGTGTAGGCGTAAGGCGCTCTGCTTTCTATAGGATACGCCTGTGGCGTACGCCCCTAAATTACAGTGCAGGCAGGCGTTGAGACCGACCGCTGTACACGGCTGTGTTGGACGGGTTTTGCTGACTTTTCTGCTGACACTGACGGAAAGTCGCGAGAAGAGAAAGAGAGGGGAGGGGGAGGGGGAGAGAGCTCGACTATACACTACGCCGCGGGGCGGGGAACTACCCTGCCCTGCAGTCTGACAGGTGAAGTCAGACTGAACTTGACTGGCCTCCACATGGAGGTGTGCCGTGCAGGCGGCAGGGTGGGGCGGGGCGGGGCGGGGCGGGGCGGGGCGGGGCGGGGCGGGGCGGGAGGAGTAGTTGGGATGATAGGCAGTGCTGGCGCCGGCGCGGAAGCACTTGACTCGGCACAACTAACTACCTTTCGCAAACCTCTTCTCCCTTCGTTTCAGTTCACCTGCTCCGCCCTCGCTCTCAGAGGGCCTCCAGGTAGCGCCCAGCTCGGTTGGAGCGTCAGACAGACAGACAGACAGACAGACAGACAGACAGACAGACAGACAGACAGACAGACAATTGGTCTAGACAGACCCAAATTTCAGATCTGTGCAAAGCATCTTCAAACACTGACAGTGGAGGGAAAGAAGTCCGTAACCCTGTATCGGCGGGGACAGCGTGGACTCTTCATGCCGTGCAGCCGGTACCCGCTGCTTTCGCAAACCTCTTCTCTCTCTCTCTCTCTCTCTCTCTCTCGCTCTCTCTCTCAGAGGGCCTCCAGGTAACGCCCAGCTCGGTTGTAGCGTCAGACAGACAGACAGACAGACGTCCAGATGCCAGCACAGGTCCCATGACAGGCGAGGTAGACACAGACACGGGCTGCAGTCTGTGCGGCCAGCCTCGCCCGGGCCCGCACGGTAAAATCAGAACCTGATTGTTGGAGAAAAGAGGGAAAACATTGAGGAACTCGCTTAATATTTACCTCAGGGCAAAGAAAACTAGATGCGCGCTATTTGGGAGGGGGGTTTATTGTCAGGTGGTATACCAAAGGAGGGAAAAAATGAATGGGCTCGAGACACCTATTTCAGCGTTTGCAACCTTGGGGACGAGATGTCTTCAGTTGGATCCTATTCGTTGGGCGGCTTCGCTTTTACTTTTTACCTGAGCCGTGAGCTGTGTGTGCTTTCCGATCGCCACTTTTACTACTTGTCACTTTTTCGCTTCCGAACTTCGACCACGGAGTCCGTGTCCATCCCAGCGAGGCGTAGGCGCGGTGAAGACAACTAAAGGAAGCACCGTACCCGCCCCGCCCCGCCCCGCCCCGCCCCGCCCCGCCCAGTGCCACTGTGACATTGCTCTCTCCTTGACCTTGGCCGGCACCAGCACCGGCCCATGACAAGCCTCTTTCTTTTGCCTGACGTCCCCTGGCCTCGCCTCGCCCCACGCGCCACGTGCCCCACCGCGCTCACCTGCACCCCTCCCCGCCCCTCCCCGCCCCTCCCCGCGCTCACCGCTGTCCCACCACCCACTTATCTCCATCCCCCCGCCTGTCTATAATCACATAACCCCCACCACACCACCGGTAGCCTCTCCCTCTCCCCTTCCGCCCCTAGCCGCCCCGGCCCGACCCCGGCAGCGACACGGGAGGCAGAGGCGGGGCGGGTGAGCCGCGGGGCGGGTGAGCCGCGGGGCGGGTGAGCCGCGGGGCGGGTGAGCCGTGGGGCGGGTGAGCCGCGGGGCGGGTGAGCCGCGGGGCGGGTGAGCCGCGGGGCGGGTGAGCCGCGGGGCGGGTGAGCCGCGGGGCGGGTGAGCCGCGGGGCGGGTGAGCCGCGGGGCGGGTGAGCCGCGGGGCGGGTGAGCCGCGGGGCGGGTGAGCCGCGGGGCGGGACAAGTACTATGACAGCAGCGAGCTTTGACCTGTGCGCTGCGAACTCTTCTACATTCACCCGCCGGTCCCTTACGTGCTCTGAGCGGCGGAGGCTGAGCCCCTGTCGGGTAGGCAACGAGACGACGAGCGCGGCCGGCGGGATTGCCTACCCGACCTTCGTAGGGGGCTACACCGGGGCCGGTTGCCTGCGCGCCCCGCCCCGCCACGCCACGCCCCGCCCCGCCCCGCCCCGCCCCGCCCCGCCCCGCCCCGCCCCGCCCCGCCCCGCCCCGCCCCGCCCCGCCCCGCCCCGCCCCGCCCGGGCGGGCAGCACCCCCACCCGCGGTCTGTCGCCACGTGTTCTTCCCCCGCTCCGCCCTGCCGATAAGTCCCTCCTCCGCTTGGCTCCGCTGCAGCGCGGTGGCCGCACGCACGGCGGGAAAAGAAAGAGTGCGAGTGTTTTATCAGCGACCGTGTTGCTCGGCCACCTTTGGCCCGGGCCGGGCTCGCCGCGCCGCGCCGCGCCGGTCATTGCAGAGCCTCACGGCAGAGCAGGGATTAAACGGCAAAATAGGCCGACGGCCGAGGCCGCACAGCGGCCTGCACTTGGAATGCAAGTGTATGAATGTCGCTCACTTGTAGGTGAGCAAATAAATTCACTCACTTGTAGGTGAGCAAATAACCATTCACTCACTCACTCACTTGTAGGTGACCGAACAACCATTCACTCACTTAGGTGAGCAAATAACTAACCGGTCACTTGAAGGTACAAGGGAGATAATGGTTATTCTGGGTTATTCGCTCATCTTCAAGTGACTGAATAGTTATTTGCTCACCTACAAGTGAGTAAATTTATTTGCTCACCTTCAAGTGATCGACATTCGTACACATGGTTTTCCAGTGTGATCATCGCTGGACAGGCCGCTGTGCGACCTCGGCGGCCGGCCTTACTTTGCCATTTATTCCCTGCTCTGCCTCACGGTAAAATAAGTTTCTTGAATTTCAAGGCCCGGTCAGGATCACGCACGGTAAAAAAAGTTTCTTTTATTACAAGACTCGGTCTTGGATACCATTGGCGTTCTCCATAAGATCCAAGACCGGGTATTGAAATAAAAGAAACTTTTTTCACCGTGCGCCAATGGCATCCAAGCATGGGTCTTGAAATTCGAGAAACTCTTTTTACCGATTGGGGCTCGTGGCATATAATGAATGCATTTTCCCACCCTCGCCTCGCCTCGCCTCGCCTCGCCTCGTTTCGCAATAACCGCATTACTATATTTGGAGGCACGCGGGCCCGGGCCCGGCTGGGCCACACCACGCCACGACACACTGTTAAATTCGCTCCGCAAATCTAACTATTGTACACACTAAACCCTTATGCATGATTTTTGCGTCGTTATGCACGATTACATACACACACAATTACAAACACATTGTACATAATAATTCACAAATTTGTGCATAAGGGACAGAGTTAAGCATAGTTATGCAGAAAAACTTTTGCATAGTTATGGTTGCGTAAAATCCTGCAAGGCTTATGCACAACAAAGTGCAAAAAGGTTTAGTGTGTACTACATGACAGTTTAAACTGCAAAACTTAGCAGTCTTGCAGTTTAAACTGAAAGACTGCCGAGTTTTGCAGTTTAAACTGCAAGACTGCTGAGTTTTGCAGTTTAAACTGTCATGTTGTACAACAGTTGAATTTTGCAATTCGCTCCGAAATTGTACAAATTCAGCCAAAAACAGGCAAAAACAGCTGAAAACAAACCGAAAACTAAAATGGAGAATTTTGGCTATTACGCTTCTATTACGCATATTATTACGCCTTCATTACAAATAGAGTAACCTTATTATTACGCGAGTGCATAGTGCATATCCCCCCGGGTACGGACCGTAAGCATACCGTAACGCCCTACGGTATTTTTAACAGTGTGCCACCGCCGCCCCGCCCATAAATAGCAAAAGAGGCACAATATAAAGGCTTGGCGCCCCACTTGGCGCTGCGCAGGGCAGGGAGCCGCTCTGGGGGTTTACGTTTACATTCCAAATAGAGAAAGTTCCGCGACTGTTTATCGCTGCGGCGTGGCGTGGTGTGGCGTGGCGTGGCGTGGCGTGGCGTGGCGTGGCGTGGCGTGGCGTGGCGTGGCGTGGCGTGGCGTGGCGTGGCGTGGTGTGGCGTGGCGCGCGCGTGGCAGGCCGCATGATCGCGAGGCCCGCTTAACTGTAAATGTAAATCAGAGCTCTGCCGGGGTGCGCCGCGCCAGCGCAACTGTAGCACACTAAACCCTTATGCATGATTTTTACATCGTTATGCACGATTTTAAACAACCATAGTTATGCAGAAAAAATTCTGCATACACTGTGAAAAATATCCTAGTAAATTTACAACATATTTTGTAATCACGATTTAAAAAATATGTTGTAAATTTACGACCGCCCATTCTTGCTTGTCAATGAAATCTAAGTCGATACAAAGTACTTGTAATTTTACAATTTCAAGTTGTAATTTTACAACATTTATCATGGAAAATTTTCTTGTAACCTTTACAAGTACTTTTACAGTGTAGTTATGGTTGCTTAAAGTCCTTCAAGGCTTATACACAACAAAGTGCATAAGGGTTTTTTGTGTGTGAGCTGCACTCTCATTTGCTTACGGATGTACAAGCCGTAAGTTACGGAAAATTTTGTGCAAACGTAACGTACGGACAAATTAACTGTAGTACGGATGAAAACGGTCCGTATTACAGACAATTTTGTTTGTAATACAAATGCACCTGGATCCGTAAGGTATGGTGAAAAGTCGAATATTTCTCCATACCCTACAGATCCAGATATGATTGTATTACGGACAAAATCGTCCGTAATATGGACCGTTTTCATCCGTACTACAGTGAATTTGTCCGTACGTTACGTTTGCACAAAATTCTCCGTAACTTACGGCTTGTACATCCGTAAGCAAATGAGAGTGTGCTGCTGGGGACCCTGCACTATGCGAGATCCTGCAGGGCTCCGGCTAATCGACTGTCCCCACCCGCGCCCCCACCCCCTACCCCCACGCTTCACCCCGCCCCGCCCCGCCCCGCCCGGCCTGCTGCCACCGCGCTCTATGCCCGGCTATGCCGCTCTGTGCGCGCGCTTCGATCCGACCCGCTTGCCCCGCCGCCCCGCGTCTCCGCAGCCCCGCCCCGCCCCGCCCCGCCCCGCCCCGCCCCGCCACCGGTACCGTCATGTGCGGGGGCGCCGCACAGCCCCTCTCCTCTCCTCTCTCTAACTGTCCATCCCTTCTCCTTCCCCCCTCCTCTCTCTGACTCTCTCTCCCTCTCTCTGACTCTCTCTCCCTCTCTCTGACTCTCTCTCTCTCTCTCCCTCTCTCTGACTCTCTCTCTCTCTCTCTCTCTCTCTCTGGAGCAGTGCGGAGCGGGCACGGCATTACAGGGATCTGTCACATGGCGCGGAGCGGACCATTCACAAAAGCAAGCGCGTCAGCATGCCATGAAGAGAAGGGGTCCGCGCTGGTGGTGGGGGGAGGGGGGGTATCGGATGTTAGTGGAATATTGGGGGTGGAGAGCGAAGGGCGGAGCGGGTGATTTACAGGCATGGAGAGGACCGCTATACTGATCAATAATGGCTGCTACACAGTGGCCTTGCTAGCTCGGTGCCCGAGAGAAATACACGAAAACATTCTCGTATAACACTGTTAAAAAAATTGTTGTTCACAAACAACATTTGGGTTGTTGTTTACTTTCATTTCATGTTTGAGTACAGATTTTTCTGTCTCACAGCAGCAGCAAAAACGTTTGACTCTTCATTGCCGAGATTGTTGTCGGAGAACAACCTGTTTGTCGGAAAACAACATTTCTGTCTATAAACAACAGAATTTGTCGACACATACTCGAAACGCAGCAAAAAAACATTACAGCACTTGTTGTTTTTGAACATATGTTTTGTTTTTGAACAAACCTGTTGTCATCACTGGTAAAACTAAGGCGTAACATAGCTCCTTTCATGAAGCGTACAGCCCGTACCGCGGTCCGTACGCCCTTCTTGAAGCGTACAAGAGCTCTTGCGCTGCTTATCTGAACGCATTGAAGTTGTACGCTTCAAGAAGGGCGAAAGGCGCGGCGTAAGAACCTCTACGCTTGAAAAACAACCGCGCTTCAGTTTCACCAGTGCTGCGACAAAATATGTTGTCCTTTTACAACAAAAGTTCTTGCAATTTACCGGTAACATTTAAAAATCCTGTCTTTTTAATTTTTGTTATTATGATACAACAGACGTTGTAGCCAAACAGCAAATGTAAGTAAAAAATTGGCAACCCTAATACTGTTTGCGAACAAACATTTCAGTGACAGAGAAGTTTAGATTTAAATGGATTTTCTTGTTTCTAAGCAAACCTGTCATCTGTCATCCTGAATAACAGTGTCACGAGCCAGTGTTTTTTTTTAGCAGTGCGTACATACATAACAATCAATATTATTTATTCATAGTTTTGTAATGCGCAGGAAGAATGCAGCATGAGTTGCCGCTTCCTTTTAGGCACGAAGTAGCCTTATAGTTTTGTCTCGGATCTGACTGGTTTTTTTTTTTTTTTTTTTTTTTTTATTTTTTTAATCAGCTCTAACAGAATTTTTTCAAACTCAGTTTCAAGGTGGAAACCGACGCTCTGAAACCAAATCCGGAATCGGCATGTCGGTAAAATGCACCAGATCTGAGATATTTGGCCCGAAAGTTTAGTGTGAAACGTATCTTAGTGGGGAATCTGATGAGTTGAGGGGTTTTTAGTTTCGGGCTCCAACAATACTCGACAAGTACTCGCCAGCACTGGCCGGGCCGGCGGGCAAGGGGTGAGGGCTCGCGTGGCTGGGCGTGGCTGGGAAACTGTTGATTCAAGTCATGCACAGTATTTCATAAAATAAAAATTGAAACAAAATCCTAGGATAAAAATGTAAATTCAGTGTTCGATTGATGATTGCACAACGAACCCACAGTTTAAAAATCAAGTCGATCTGACGACTCAATCCAAACATTTAGACGCATTTAATGTGCATTACACGTTCTTTAAGGGTTTTGGTAGTACATTTTAATTTTCAGTAAACATACTGATTTTTAGTGATACGACGACTGAAACCTAACTTAAACTTTTCTTGAACCTGAGTGTAACTTAAACCTAAACTTCATGCTACTTCGTGACTCCCAGGATTTCACTTGGTGAAATCGTATTTTTTTTTTTTAAATGTGTAGTTTGTGCATGAGCGATGGGCGTGAGATTAGCTTCGAGTTCTGTCTTGAGGTCCCTCCTCTGCTCACCTCTACCTTGGTGCTGTTGCAGGCCGCAGCTCGGCGGGGCGCTCATGTCCGTCGTGGTGCTGGTGCTCATGGCCACCTGTCCCTCCTCTGCTCACCTCTACCTTGGTGCTGTTGCAGGCCGCAGCTCGGCGGGGCGCTCATGTCCGTCGTGGTGCTGGTGCTCATGGCCACCTGCCCCTTCCTCTGCTTCGTGTGGCACGCGGTCGGCACTCTGGCCCGCTTCTTCCCGAAAATCAAAACCGCCACCATCCGACCCAAGATCTACACGTATTTCATGAGGCTCGCCATCTTTTTCTTTGTGCGGGCGCCGGGCCTCAGGGTAGGTCAGGTCACCGCTACGGACTGCAAAGGCATGCACTGGTAGAACAAAGGTATTAACGTATTACGGCTGGTTTGTGATCTACATTACGAGTGCCAAAAAAATCTACACTCAAAAATTGGTTATTTTAACAAATTTACTTTCTATACGGTTGATCAGACCCCCATCACATGTAGGCTCGTTCGACGCAGAATTTTGAGCTGAAGCCGATGGTTAGCTTTACAATGAAGTTAGAATGCTCGGACAGGAAATAAATCGAGAGAGTATGAAATCTAATGTCTTTTGCTATAGCACTGAAAATGAACGAATCCTGATTCTCGCTCCTATACGGGCGAGAATTTGAGGGTAATTTTATTACTCTCTGGAGAGTAAGAATTTTTTTCCTCACTCTATTTGAGAAAGAATTTTGTGATGTCGCCCGAATAAAGTAAGAATTCTTGCCTTAATAAAGTGAGGCTAAGAAATCCTTACTCATATAGAGCGAGGCTAAAAAAATCTCGCTCAAATAGAGTGAGGTTTAAAATTCTCACCCTAAATAAGCAAGGAGAAGTGTCCTTTCCCTTTTCGGGCGAGAATCTGGATTCGGAGATTTGCAGTGAAATAGCGCCTTTCAAACGTGTTGTATCCTACCTTTGTTTTCCCAGTGTGCTTCTGCAGCCAACGCTTTAATTTTGCAATAAGACATTCCCTCAGTGCGAGTCACCTCATTACATTACAGGTTCACCTCTACGGGGACGCCAAGGAGGTGATACAGCGGGACGAGAGTGTTCTCTACATGTCGAACCACCAGTCCTCGTGTGAGTCTCGCCATGCCTGTCGTCATGGGATGCGCACTGTTAATGATATGAGGAGAAATATAATTGCAAGATACTTATAATCTGGCTATCTGCATTTCCAGTGGATTGGTTGGTGGCCTGCATCCTGGCCATGAAGGCCAAGTGCCTCGATCGGATCAAATTTATAATGAAGCAGGAGCTTCACTGGGTGCCTATCGTTGGGTACTACATCAGCGTCATCGGCCACATCTACGTCCGAAGGCGGGGCTTTAGGCCGGACCGGCTCATTGAGAACGTCAACTGCTACACAAAAGCGCAGACGCCTGTAAGTTTACATCGCACACCAAGAAAACGCTTCCGTTGAACCCACCGATATTCCATTGAAAAATGGTTCTATTATATCAAAGGAAAATTTTCCCTTGATTTATAGGAAATTTCATCAAGTCAAAGAAAATTCCATAGAGCTCTTTGGAATTTTCTTTGACTTGATAAAATTTCCTATAAATCAAGGGAAAATTTTCCTTTGATATGATAGAACCATTTTTCAATGGAAAATCGTTGGATTCAACGGAAGCGTTTTCTGAGTGCAGATCGAATCACAGACCCTTAAAAAAATAACGGCATGTTTTTTCTTTATTAGATTTGGGTCGGCATCTTCCCCGAGGGCACTCGATTCAACCCGGAGGACAGGAAGGCCATCACGTACTCGGAGGAGATGGCCAAGACATCCAACCTGCCACCATTGAGACATGTGAGTCCCGAGTCCTCGTCGCCTCGCGCGTGGCCACCGGGCGAACCTGTTCCAGTTGTTGTTGTTATAATCTCGACATAATCTCGCGCACTGGAGCCACGTGCACATGCCTAGTTATACGCGCGCATAATAAGAAACTTCATTTGTACCCGACACGGCCGTATAATTATACGTATATAGTGCAACCTTGATTTTCTTTTTCTCATTTCGCGGAAATCGCGGAGTCCAGGCTTGTAGACTGTAATCAAAAGTGTTCAACTGACACACACTTACAAGTGTTGAACACAGTGTTGAACACTTTTAGATGCTTGGTTAAGAAGCCCATGTACCGGGCGTTTCATAAAATACGCAGGTGCGGGCGGGTTTGCCTACCCGATCTCTTCATAAGGCGCCATAGCCCCTTGGGTAGGCAAACCCGCCTGCATCTGCGTATTTTATGAAACGCCCGGTATTTCATTGGGGACGAAAGTGTTCAACACTTTAGTTGGACACATTCTGCTGAACAAAGCGTAGGTCTAACACTAGATGCCTCATATAAAATACATGGGCTTTTTAGCTAAGCATCTAAAAGTGTTCAACACTATGTTCAACACTTGTAAGTGTGTGTCAGTTGGACACACTGGAAAAACAAAGGTGCTAAGTCCTACCTTTCCAGGGGTGCTAAACCCATTTTAGGGGTGCTAAAGGTTAAATTTTCAGTTTTATAAAAATATTTTCTGTGTGAGCAAACCAATCACATTTTAGACCACATTGTCGAATTCCTCGCAACATTCCGCGTCAAACGAGCCTTCATGTGATGGGGTTCTGATAAGCGGTCAGCAAATGAAAAGCAAGTAAAAAAGTACAAAAATTGCAATCAATTTATGCCATTTTTGAACAGAACCCCATCACATGTAGGCTCGTTCGACGCGGAATTTTGCTTAGAGTACGAATATAGGTCTTCGAATGTAATTGTATTCCATAGTAAGGAAATATTTCGAAAAAACATAAACTGTAGTGCCTTTGGAACTTTAGTGCCTTTTAAAGGTAGGACTTAGCACCTTTGTTTTTCCAGTGCACTTTTGATTACAGTGTACTTATGTCTTTGTGCGTTTGTTTGATGCAGCAACTGACGCCACGGCCGAAGGGCTCCTGGCTGCTGCTGGACAACATGCGCAGCCACCTGAGCGCCGTGTACAGCGTGACCCTGGTGTACGAGCAGGCCGAGCCCCGGGGGCAGCGGGCCAAGCCCCCGAGTGCGGCAGGTAGGCGAGCACAGCGAGAGCACAGCGAGAGCCTCGGCGTTCACTGTTCACTGTAAATACACTGTTAAGCCAAGTGTTCAACTGTTCAACACTTCTATGTGTGCAACTTCCAACCTAGCACGTGCAAGTGCGCAATCGGCAATTGTGCAATTGCACGTGTTTAACTCGCCAGTTGTACACTTCTAAGTGTGTAACTCGACAGTTGTGCACTTGCAAGTGTTCAACAAGGATAGTGTTGCACGGGGCAGTTGAACACTTCCAAGTGCACAACTGTTGAGTTGAACACTGAGAAGTGAACAACTGGCGAGTTAAACACGTGAAATTGCACAACTGCCGAGTTGCACGCTTGTGCGTGTTAGGCTGGAAGTTGCAAACATACTTACAAGTGTTGAACAGTTGAACACTTGGTTTAACAGTGTACTAGAGCGAGGATCCTCGCCCTCAGGAGAGCGAGATATTCTCCCACGCTCTTTGAGAGCGATAGGCGTAGTCTCGCTTGATTAGAGCAATAAATTCAAAAATCTCGCCATATTTGAGCGAGGATTGGGAAACATCGCTCTTTTTGAGTAAGGATTTTTATCCTTAATCTCCACTCAATTTGAGTCATGTTACAGATTCTTTCTCAGTAAGAGCGAGGTTCCTAAAGTCTCACTTAAATGGGGCAACGGAAAACAGTACAGCACAAGCGCCAAATTTAAATAGCGTTTTACTTTATCGAGTTTCCGTTTCCGCAGACGTGATCCGCGGTCAGTGCTCGAACGTCCACGTTCACGTCAAGAGGATCCCCATCGAGGACGTGCCAAAGGAAGAGGCCCAGTTCCTGCCCTGGCTGCACAACGAATCCCTCGAGCGGGACAAGTGAGTTGAAGAGAAGAGGACATCTCTGGAAAACAGAGTGTGTACAAGTGTTCATTATTTACTGCATACTTACAAGCAGTATTCAGTAAATAGTGTGTACATGCCCAGGTACACACTATTTGCTGAATACCTTGGCATATGTACACACGAGATATCACACGGAAACTACGTGTGTACGTACATGGCTTGACCATTAACACCCTGTATTTACTGCATACATGCGGCCATGTACACAGTATTTACTGAATACCTGTAAGTATGCCGTATAAATAATGAATACTTGCACACACTTGGTTTTCCAGAGAGTCCTTTTTGATTTACTTTTGGTAACCGAGTCAGACGGAAGGGGTCTGTTCCGTGGTGGTCCCCGTGATCCACATGGGGGTGGGCCACTGTGACGGCACGGCCGCCACCGTGCGGGGCACACCGCCCCACCGCCGCCCCGCCCGGCCCCGGCCCCGGCCCGCCCCGGCCCTCTCACATCGACCCTTTGGCATTTCACTGTTCATGCAAAAGAGAGCCCACGAATACCAATGCCTCGCTGGCCTCGCTCCGCTGCACTCCGCCCCAACCCCTTTGCCTGTGCTGTGCACTCACTCGGGTCCGGCGGGGCGGTCCGGACTTCGGCCATGCCGTGTTTTTGTCTGTTCTCCGCCAACGCCATCCCCGCCACGCCCCGCCCCGCCACGACAGTACCACGCATGGAAGCGTGGAACACAAAATGTTCACCCAAAAGAGACGCGTGAACCAAGTATGTGTTAACATAATTGGAATTCCAGGCATGGAAGCGTGGAACTGCGGTGTTCCACGCTTCTATGCGTGGAACTGTCTTGTTCCACGCTTCTATGCGTGGAACTGTCATGTTCCACGCTTCTCTGCGTGGAACACCTTGTTCCACGCAACCTTGCGTATGAATGTTCCACAGTTTGATTCGCAGTGTAATTAGTCACGGTCTGTGCCTCACGGGACACACCGTTGCTTTGCAGAAATGTTAAGGACGTTCGATAGCCCACTTAACCTATATTAAGGTACAACAGTCCATACCGTCACGGTACGACCGTACCATGTGTGACTTTGAATGCGTAACAAAGGTTGCGGGATTGCATCTCCAGCGCTACAGGGGCCACGGCGCCTTACGGGCGAACGGGGTAGGCAAGCCCGCAACACTGTTACGCATTCAAAGAAACACCTAGTACTCGAAAAATACGGTGCGGGCCGTAGGCAAACCGTAACTGCCCACGGTATTTTCTTACAGTGTATGTTGTCGACCTCGTCACCTGACCAAAAATGCGAAGGGCTCGTGTGAGTGGGCAGAACACTGTAAAACCTGGGTGTTCCTTGAGAGCACGACTTAGTCGCTTGCCTCCAAAAATGGCACACCTTTTGTCGCTCTGTCACAGTACACCTTAGTCGCTCCTATGTATAAACACCTTTGGGTCCTGTGTGTTCCTCACACTGCTTGGTATTGATGGGATAAATCCCCTCTGCTCTTTATATATGTAAGGTCTAAGGTGTGCAGTAACAGCGCACCTTTCCCCTGTCTTCCCCTGGAGCCACAGGACCCTAAGGTGTTCTACATAGGAGCGATTTAAAAATATTAGAAAAGACTCGTTTTAAGTCGGTTTAGCGAATCTCACTCTTGTTGAGCGACGTAGAATACTTCGCTCAATATGGGCGAAAAATGTGACTATCATATTTGCAGTGTACTTGAATCTCGGAGCTTGAGTCCAGCAAGCAGCGCAGCCCGTGTCGCGAAGGGTCGGGTCGGGAGGCTTGTTGTCAAACATGAGATTCACTGCTCATCTCCATGCGAGCGACAATTCATGTGAATTCATGGTTGTTTAGTGGAAACGGGAGGGGGGGGGGGTCCACAATGCAGATGGACGAAAAGATTGGCACTTTAATCCACAAACAGGCCGAAGTATTGAAAACAGCTCGCGGCTCGCGTCCAAATTGATACACTCTCCCTCCCCAACCCCTCCTCGTACACTCTCAGACCGCTATAGACATTTGTTTTTTCAATAAAACTCTCTTTTATTATAAGCTAGAGACTTATATGCGCTCCATATGTGGCCATAATTTTATAGACTGTACGAGGAGGGGTAAGGGGTTGGGGAGGGAGGGGGGGTGGCATGCGGCTGCAGAAGTCCATACATTGACGGCGCGCAAGGACACTCGTGGCCAGCATGGCTGCACACGCCTTACGCCTTACAGCTTAGGCAACCCGCCCACACTCGTGCATGCGGTACGGTATGACCGCAGGGGGTCCCTGCGAGTCGCATCCCATAGCTAGCTCCGTCCCGTCCGTGCAAAACACCTGTAGGGCAGAGCCCTGCAGGGCGGCGCGGGCTGAGGGTCTACACCAGTGGCGGAGCCAGAGGCTGTCTGCGGGAGGGGAGGGGCAGAGTAGCGCTTCTTGCCTACTTTCAAGGGGAAATATTGCCTTTTGCCTATCTATCAGGCGGCTATCTAAGTGCCCGGGGGGGGGGGGAGGGAGGGAGGGGGAGGGGGGGCAATTGACCCTCCCCCCCCTGGATCCACCCTTGGTATACACTGTAAAGAAAAGCTTGTTGAAAAGCAACGTATTGGGTAACAACCATGTTGTGGACAAACAGCAATGCTGTTCAAGAACAACAAAGGTTTTTGAGAAACAACAATGTTCGTTTCAAGGCAAAACAAGGACTTTATTGTTTCTGGACAATTATTGTTGTGAATGGAAAACTTTTGTTATCTGGACAACATTTTTGCAGTCACTGGACAACTTTTGTTGTCAATGGACTACTTTTGTTGTTACTGGACAGCTGACACCAGCCGTTGTTGTTGTTCTACAACACGAGTCAGTTAAAAACTTAACAACTAATTTGCTGTTAATTTACAGTATTAATTTTTACAGTGTATAGAGTCCCTCCCGGCGCGGCGATTGGACAGGACTGAAAATAGTAGGGCTGCACACGTGTTAGCCGTGCCGTGGCCTAGTGCCGCGCCGGGCCAGGTGCGGGGCGGGGCGGGCGGGGCGGGGCGGGGCGGGGGGGCGGGGCGGGGGGGGCGGGGCGGGGCGGGGCGGGGCGGGGCGGGGCGGGGGCGAGAACAGCGCGGTACAGAAACGCAGCAGTGCTGATGCGGATCGCTGGTTGTGTCGCACGAGGGGAGACAAGCCAGATTTATTAATAGATCGATCCACGTGCGAGGTGCTCCGCGCCCCGCCACGCCGCGATGGCAGGCACGCCCCCCCCCCCTCCCCCCTCCCTCACCTCTTCCTCAAACCGGCTACGTACATCATTCATAATAACTCCCTCCCCCTCTACTGGGAAAACAAATGTTTAGTTCTGCACATCAATTGGTGTTTAGTTTCAAATGTGCAAAAACTAAACACTTGGTGGTGTCGAGCTGATCTAAACGTCAATTGGTGTGCAGCTGCTCTACACTTGTCGAAACGTTTAGTCAACTGCACACCATGAGGTGTGCAGTTTCTCGAAGTATCCCATTGTAACACTATGCCTAGGATATGGGCCTAGGTGTGCACTTGTGTGCACGTTACGAAACATTTTGTAACTAGACATTACGTGATGTTTAGTTAGTTTCGACACCATGTAATGTGCAAAGTCATCAACTCGACACGTAAGTGTGCAAAAATTGCACATTTGTTTTACCGGTGTCCCTGCCTGTGTTCCAGACGGATGTCCGAGTACTACTCGACGCGCTCGTTCGCCAGCTGGGGCCCCGCCCTGGAGGACGAGGAGGACTCGAGCGCGCACATCCCGGACCTGAGCTGGGTGGTGCTCATGGGCCTGGGGCTGCTGCTGGCGCCGCTCGTCAGGAAGATGTACATCCTCACGGCGCTCGCCTCCACCCTGTGCGGCTACGTGTCCCTCGAGATGCAGCCTCCGTTCTGATATCACCGTCCCTCCCCGCCCCGTCGTCCGAGAGGCTTGGGTTGTCGTCATCCGGCAAAATCCGACCCACGCAGCTTTCAGCCGTGCCATAGGAACAATGATATTTAATTTTATGGGGGAAAACCAAGCGAGAAATGTTTCAGTTTTCGCATTTTCCCCAGTTTGTGTTGTCAAGTGTTTGAACACCAGCAAAGGTCTGGAAATGTGGTCGATGTTGTTCGATGTTGAATGGGGCCAACTTGGGGCTAAACCACTGGCTAGTATAACTTTGCCGCGAACTTCGGCAAGCTGATTATCGAGATTAATGTTAATGACCACTAATCGACTTTTAAAGATTACCAACGACCTCTGCTAGAACGTAAGCGGATAATGTCGTGCAGTGATAATGATTTTTCTGGTCGCGCGTCTTTGTTGTTTTAATTAATTATTATCGCTCTCTATATCGGCACTTTCTGTTTAATTACCTAAACGCGCACCTCTGTAAGTTATCAGTAACAACCTTCTCATGTTTTGCGGGGCAGAGACATCTACCTGAAGAATGTGTGGTTCCTGCTTCCCTTCGGCGCAATTGTCTCAGGGTCTAGGACGGGGAAAAGTCCCGCTGAAAAGTTTGCGAGTAATAATCTGTAAGAAACCGACTGAATATCTATAATCAGAAATTATATCTGGGAGGAGTTCCCCTTTCCCTGGCGTCCGTCCAGGATATTCAAAGACTACTTAATTTATGCCCCTTAAATTATCGTAGTATAACGTTATGACCATCTATGTAAAAATTGCGTTTTAAACCAAGTGAGAAATCGTAAGCTGCATCGACTTCGAAGTGATTTGAATGGAAAAGTACAAGATTATCCCATGAGCAACACTGTTCCAATCGAGTTCGAAATTTTCCTCTCTGAACAATCTGAACAAGATGCATTATTAAATGTGCTCGAAAACACAGAAAATATGCGCGCAAACTGCATTTTTATTTTCAAAGTCGTGCGCGGATGTGTCTCTAAATATATTGACTATCTGATTAGAACTAGTTAACGTCGATTCGGATTATGTATTTCTTTCTGGGTACGTCGTGATAAGAGCTCGAAAGTGTCTGTGATCCCAGTGCATTTATAATAACTCATTGTGTTGTGGTTGGTCCCGGAACTAGCCGAGAGAATTTTCTTCGAAACAGAAACTCAGTCATTTTGGAGTGTGTGCTTTCACAATTCAAAGTGAAAGAGAAAACCTTTATTATCGTAATGAATGTGATATGAAAAGTTTCTAAATCGCGCGTCAAAGTCTACCCACAAGGCAAAGCTAGAAATCTCAACACGGCGAGAACGTCGTCTTAATTTTCAAGCAAACGTCTCGGATTTTTCGCAAACATATGGGAATCCAGCATGGGAGCTGACGAACCTGCTTGAAAATCAAGACATCGTTTTCGCCGGAAAGGTCTTCCCTTCCCATTTATGACTAGAAAACCATCATAGCGGTAGATGCTCCATAAATTGTGTTGTAGAAATCCCATTGGCTAAATATTTGGGACAAAACCCGATCATGGCTGGTTCGTCATATCCATTTGGCAGAACACGAAAATACTTCCCATGTCCATGTCCAGTGTGGGGGCTATTTGGAATTACTAGTTTTGCACTTTTACTTTTGGTAATACTATTAATTATCAGTGCAGAGTTTTCTCTTTTTCATTTGTCAAACACATAGATTTAGGACCAAAGTTTATGTAGTCTTTAAGAACCAAGCAGTAAGTTATTGACTGTTCAAATATTTGCATTCCATTTAAAAATTATTTTATACACTTAGGTTGTGGGCTGTTTGACAAAGATTTAGAATAAACTTATGTGTATTAGAAGTGAAGGAAACGATAAATGCCGGACGGAAGTGTCCGAAACACGTGTACGCGGAATATGGAGCCCAGCCTAGACAGCAGCGAAGCGCAAGGTACGGCAGCACGGTGAAAGGGTTGCCTACCCTCAGGCGCACGAGCGAGCAGCAGTGTCACCCGTAACCCGCTCTGCTTCTGTGCTGCAGTTTAACACTTTACATGTGCGTATCTAAACCAACATACACTGCAAACCGAAGTGTGTACTTAGTACACACATATAGGTATGTACTTGCAAGCACACACGTGTGTACTTACGATAGTACACACTTATTTGCCGTGTACTTGCCATAGTACACACGTATATTTGTGGGCATTGAAGTGTGTACTATGGCAAGTACATACTAATATGTGTGTAGTATCGCAAGTACACACGTGTGTGCTTGCAAGTACATACCTATATGTGTGTACTAAAAACACACTTGGGTTTGCAGATGTACCATCTCGTTCTCCTGCCCAAGGAGGCATCTGAGCCGTGGTTGTCAGCATTATGATGTCAAGGCGGTCCTTATTTTAACATCTTCTGTCACTCTGCTCGATGTCATTGTGTGCCTGATCTGACTCAAAATCTCAGATCATGGTCGGAATGACATCAAGAAGTGTCACAGAAGATATCAAAGTAAGGGATCGTTTTGACGTCATGCTGACTGTCAGGGCTCCAATTCCTCCCTGGGTTCTGTCTGGATTGCGCCTGGTTCGTAGTTTCGTAGCACCTCTACCAGTGATAGTACCGGTTGCACCAGAGCTCTGGAAATACAAGTGTGAGACAGTCTCACACCATTTGTTGCAAGGCCAAAACGTCTCACACCATTTTGCTCGATTTTTGTGGTGAATTAAAAATGTTTGCATTTTTTTTACATTCATATTCTTCGTCGAAAGAGCTTTCAAACGAGCTACCATGTGATGGGTCTGAGGCTGATAGCAGACGGAAGTACCTGCCTCTTTGTTTATTTCAAGTAAGGCAAAGGCCGGAGAGAAAATGATTTCAGACCCATCCCTAGGAAAACGTTTTACTCACAAAATCATCACGGGTGTCACAAAGATGTCACTGTGACGTTTTTCGACATCACCAGTGACGTCATATGTGCAAAAATCGTGATCTCATAAGTCATGAAAAGATCACAATGATGTAATCGTGAGAAAAACATTTTCCTTGGGATCACATGGTAGCTCGTTTGAAAACTCTTTCGACGAAGAATATGAATATAAGAAAAAATGCAAACATTTTTAATTCACCACAAAAATCGAGCAAAATGGTGTGAGACGTTTTGGCCTTGCACCAAATGGTGTGAGACTGTCTCACACTTGTATTTCCAGAGAGAATGCACACGTCTCTGCACACGGGTCTGCCTACACCCGACCAGACCGTGATACACTGGCCACACTGGCCCTCAGACAGAGCCGCTTGCTCTCCGGCGTGTTCTCCGAGACAACTCCTACAGCTAAACGTTGCAGGTTCAAATAATTTATAGAATGTCATAAGATTATATTCACCAGTATACTTAAAGGTAATAAATCAGGGAATCTTAAATTTCCCATCAATAACTTATTTTTATCATTTTTATTACGTTACTGTGCAGAACGAAACAAACTTATCAAATTTACTATTATGCTAAAATTATGGCAAAACATTAAACACAATTTTTTTCTTGCTCTTTAAATATATATTTGTTACTGTGGTTGCGGGTTTATGGAATTATCCCCCAAATCATTGGAAGCATGGTCGAAGAAAAACTTATTAAAGGGTGGAATGTGTAAATAAAAGTGATAATAACAAACCATTTTCTTTTCTCTCCCTAAATCATTTCTATTTTCAGCATGGCTTGATCGCCCACCGCCCACGGACAGTGCTTCCTTTGGACAAGATTGTGTGGTGCAAGTTGTGTGCACCTTACGACGAACACCGAACACCGCATCGTAGACCGGGGTAGAATTTGCTTCAATATTTTGAGCTTATGAAAAACTACCCTGCGCTGCCAGCCCTGCCGTGGCTCATATTTCCGGGGCGGATATAAAACGGGCATGTGGGGGGTGGGTGGGTTGTTTTTTGCCAATTACGGGATGAAAGTAGCGCCTTTTGCCTACCCACCAGGCGTTTTAGTAGGGGCTTCAAGGGAGCGGCGAGGCGGAGAAATGCAAAGTCAATTTTGCCCCCCTTCCCCCTCCCACTGCGAGAAATATTTGTAAGGGTTACGGGAAAATTTTCCATGAGAAATGTCGTCAAGTTACGATGTCAATTTGTAAAATTACAAAACTGAACAGACACTTGGTATCGACTTGTTCTTAAACGAGCACAAACCGGCTGTCGTAAATTTAAGATATCGATCGTAAATTTACGACGTCATTTGTGAATCACACATTACGAAAAATGTTGTAACTTTTCGAAGATATTTTTCACAGTATCCCCGCTCCAACTTACTCCTGCTTACTGCTTTACGTTCGTTTGCGCAAGGTGGAAAAAAGCGGGGGAAATGCGGGGAAGTGCGCGGGGGAAGGCCGTCCTTGTAGAACCAAACAATAACGCCAACAATTTGAGTTACAACAAACGCATCTGCTGATCTGAAATCGCTTCTGATAGAGGAGATCAGTCTACGGTCCCCTCTCTGTTCGGACTGCGAACAGAGTAATGCATTAGACACGAGGACATCGCCATGGTAACGCGTACATAAAACTGTGAATCGTTTCGACAACCTATCACACCCTACAAATAGTTGCTGTGAATACATTTCACAACTATGGCAGAGGACGAATTCGACAACTTTATGGAGAGAGTAACAGAAGTCGGTACGCCACAAACACTGCCAAAGATTCCAACTTAGAGCAAATAGATATTTATTATTATATAGGGGACTTTCCTCGATATGACTCCTTTTTACTGTTAAAATAGAGAACTTGGTGAAAATGCTGAAATGTTCGGACCGAAAAGTGTCTGACAGAGCTAGTCGACGGGCAGATATCTTATTACGAGGACAGCAGACATCAGCAAAAGAGCAAGATGACCTGTTGGAAGGGAAAGGATGTGCCGAGCCACACCTGGAGGTATCGTGCCGCGCCGATAGGACTATCATAAACTATAAGGCCTTCGAGCAAATGGGGAAAACCAGCGACCCATCAGAAATGTCAAAAGGTAAAAAGAATTTTGTTCTAAATTCCTTGAACAATGTTTGTGATGAGACCTCCTGCAATAGGTGTACACACTTTATTATTTAACTTGTTATTAACCAGAGGCCTTTATGGCTCAAGTAGAAAAGGACGCTAAAATAAGGGCAAAGGATCGCCAGGACAGAAAACAACGCTCTGCTGAACTTAAAACAAAAGCAAATGAGGCATTTCGAGGAAAAAAATTTGAAAAAGCTTTGGACTTATACAATAAAGTATGAAAATTCTTTTTAAATATCATGGAATTATTTCTATCTATTTTCATCTAAAAGAGCAGTTTTTCTTCTTTGAACCTAGGCAATTGATGAAACTCGAGATAGTGCACTTTTATATGAAAATAGGGCGTTGACACTTTTACATCTTGAATTGTTCCAAAGAGTTATCGAAGACTGTGACCGGGCATTGCAATTGAATGACACGAGTCTCAAGGTAAGACTTCACAGAAAAATTTAATGTTTTTCCCTGGGCCCCAATGTGGTGACTTATTGCTGCTATTGATTTAAAGGCTCTTCTGTACAAAGCAAAAGCTTTGTTTTTATTAAAGCAAGAAGGCCACTCTGAAAAATGCTTCTTTGAAGCATTACAGAAACATCCGCAACATTGCAATCTTATTCAAGGTAAAACAAATTATCTGTTTAATTACTAGTCCTTTCAAATAAAAATGTTTATCCTTAACTTGATTATTAAAATTTCCAGATTACAAGGAAATGTGTATGAATGGAAAGGAAAGTTAGAACTGTAGCAAAGTCAAAATGTTTTACACCAAAAACACACATTAATTTAAAAACGAAAAAAAGAAAAAAAAACAACTGTGGCAATAATGCATCAGGAAAAAATTTATTGGCAACCCTCCAAAATAATTTTGACAGAAAAGTTTATATCAGACTTGAGAAACAAAGACACATTCATGCCAAAATTTTCAAAAAAAATAAAATTAAAAAAAAAAATAAGCTACTGTAAATCATTTTTACGTTTTGTTCAAATTATTACATTTCAGGTGGGTGGCTCAAAGCTTGAGGAGACCTCTATTCACATACATAGGTCAAAATCTATGGATGGAAGTAAGAAAAAAAACAATCCACTTAGATTTTACAAAGAAGCATTGTATCATGGCCCTACTTAAATAACAATTTAATTGTGCAGCAAAAGATTTTATGTACAATAAAACAATATGAATGAATACATATGAATAAATGTAAAATCCATCAATGATATTTTTAAAAATAAAGCTTTGCAAGTAGATCACCTGCTGTTTGAACAATTTAAAAATTAGAAACTGGTATAATCACCTTCACATCTTTTAAATATAATATTTACAGCAGATTGTTTGCGTATTAAATGTGTGACTTCACACAGGAGAGACAAACTACGTTTTAGTATAAACAAAACTGATGGATTACATAACAAAATAAATTAACAGATGTGCTCCAGTGATCTATTCTAGTACCTCATCAGATGACTGAAATGATTGAGAATTCTTAGGTAACGTAAATGAAAACTTAGATTGAAATAGGTGAATAAGCAGGCTCATTTTTTTTTATGGTTAATCACTGACATCATAGATATGGCTGACATGCAGTTTAAACAAGTGATGAGAGAGGTTTGAATGGATTATCTAATACTCTCTCCTAAGATTCACTGAGGATGATTTGGTATCAAACACTTTGCAATGAAATTTTCACGGGTACTAGATTATAGTTTTGATTTCCATCTCAACTTCTTACTTGGCAAAGAGACAGTAAAAGTTGTTGAAAACTAAACACACATAATTCACAGCCTGTAAAGAGTAAACGGATCTTTAGAAACCTTCTAAAACCAAAGTTCAACAACCAAAGTATCTAAACTGAAAACCATAACAAAATTCTGGTTCAAATAAAATAATACAGTAAAATCTTGATAGCGTCATCCCGCTTATAGCGTCACAATCTCGGCGCAAGTCAGGCAAGGGACGCTGTGTAAATCGCGCCACATTTAGCGTCACATAACTGCTGCCAACGTAAGATTGCCTATAATAAAATAGGCACAATTCACAGTTCATGAGGAATTAATTAACATAAATAATGAAAAGTAGCTGTGTAAATCTTCTTTTTGTGTTATGTTTAGAAAAGGACCTTGCATGTACCACAAGTTGCCAAAGTATTTTTAACATGATTGCAAAGGATTGCGATGAATACATTAATTCTTTAAAGATTTGGTTTGCCTGATCCTTTAACAGGACAACTTCTCTGCCTAAAATTGATAAAGCACTAATATATCAACTAATACCAACAGATGAGTAGGTGAATAAAATATAACCAAATACACCTGTTATCCATTGTAATGTATCCTAAAAACGTCTATCACAAAACAAGATACAGATGGCATTGTACTGCAAACAGCAAACATTTCATCACATATATGTAGCTATATTATTACAGGATAGAAAAAAATGCTCATACTTACTCTCTGTCTCTCACATGCTTTTCCAGGGAGGACTTTGAGCCCTGACAGCATGAGGTCAAAATGGTCCCTTAGTTTGATGTCTTCTATGACTCTGCTTGATGTCATTCTGAATGTGATTTGAGGTTTTGAGTCAGATTAGGGTCACAATGACATCAAGCACAGTCACAGAAGACGTCAAAATAAGGGACCATTTTTACGTCATGCTGACAACCAGGCCTCACTTTCCTCCTTGGGTTGTCTTGTGTTCTAAGAAGATAAATTTTTAAGTTTAAGTTTTGATTCACTTAATGCCATAAACATTAAGTGATCATAACAGAGCTAAAAGAGATCGAGTCACCAGGCACATGAATGTTTGCTCAATTATAATCGGACAAACATTAATATTGTCAATGTGATAATGTATGAGTAATTTTAGAGCCATCAAGTACAGTTAGATATATTGTATTAGTTTTTGGCTTAAGAGCTATTTAACAATTTAATCCCCAAGATAAAGATAATGAAACAATAAATTACTGAGGTTCATAATACTTTTTAGTGTTAGAGAAAGAGAGCAAGTTTAAGTTTATTTACTCATAATATTGAGTTAAAGCTACAAATCTTTGATGTGATATTCATCCACATGCTAAAATAACAGCCACAAGAGAAAAGAAACAGAGTGGTAGCAGTATTCTAAAAATTATGTTCTTTTAAGAGGACACATAATTTTTAATTATACTGTGTCTCCCACAATTTTAAAAACATTATTTTTTGTCTTTTTCTTTTCTTTTGCAAATTAATCTTTCTTACAAAGACAAACTTTAAGGAGCTCTACTGTTACCACACGCAGACAAATTGAAACTGACTTGACTTAATCCTTAGTTCTCCTGATTTCATTATATTGCAGCTTGGAAGATTCACCCTAACTAAATTTATACAAGGAGGTCAACACAACTAAGTAAAAGTATATTTGTACAATTTTATGATTTTACTTAGTTTATAACAGTATGAAGGACAACACATGTTGATGACATGTAATAAGGTCAAAAGTTAAGACCCTTAACTAGAAAGGCCAAATGACAGAAAACACATCTCTTATCATGTGATCATCCTTCATAATCTATTTGCTACTTTCTACACACAAAAAATCCCTGAGGACATTGCACTTTGCTTCGGAGGACGGCTTGTCAGTAGCCTGAAGTCGCTTGGTAACAAACTATGGGTTAAAAGGACACGTCTAAGGAAAAGCCAAACAAATAGAAAGAACTACTTAAATGGCAATGTTAAGTAGAAACAGATTGCTATACCTTTAAAAGATAAAATTTTCATGGAAATTCAATTTAGAAAAAAAGAAAAACACAGGAAAGAAAAAAAACTGTTTTAGAAATATGCTTACTTGACAAGACAACACAGTGCACTGCCACAGGGAATCAGAGACTTATCTTTGAAGATCAATACCAACTCCAGTGTGAGTAGGCTGCTGACTTCTGAACACCTGTGGTTGATTAGGCTGAGCCTGCATCTGAGGGGGTTGTTGCTTGGGGGATGTTGAAAAATTAACACCTTAAAGACAAATGAATAAAAGACGGGTAAAGTGATGTATAATTCAGAGTAAGTAATATTCCTCCTGTAATTATTTTATACCTGACGGTGATGAACCAAGTTTTTCTCCCGCATTCATTCTAGAGAAGGCTAATAGTGTGTCTGGAAAGTTTGGTGGAGTAG
This sequence comes from Frankliniella intonsa, assembly GCA_033675135.1. NCBI lineage: Eukaryota > Metazoa > Arthropoda > Insecta > Thysanoptera > Thripidae > Frankliniella > Frankliniella intonsa. The sequence goes on from CM066253.1 coordinate 354,755, forward strand.
CAGGAGTGTTGCACGGCGTACATATCTGAAATAGATAATTAAACTAGAATACACAGTCTTTAACAAAGTAAATGCATGTTACTAGAATAGATTCACATGCTAACCTGTCCAAAATGAGCCGCAGGGTTGGTGGAACAGGGAGGTACAGTGGCCTCTTCAAAAAATATACTCAGCGCAGTCTAGAAACAAGGGAGAAGAAAACACAAAATTACTTTTGTGGTAAAATGGGCACTCGTTCTTTACGACTCTTCCAATAGTAAGATTTTAGATGTGCAGTGTAACATCTTAAAATGATTGCATCTTTATCACAGAACACAAAATACCTATAGACAAAACACTTATACCGATTGAAACTGGAAATGCTGGTCTTGCTAGCATCTATGAAATTTGTGTACTGTTTTGTATGATGTTGGGCTCTGCCCGACGTCCGCGTTGGGCTCAACCCTGGCCGCCACGCCTCTTGCCCGGCCATTGTCACCGGCCAACAATACATTACGTGCAGGCGGGACTTTCCAAGTTTCTAGTTGTATTAACTAAACTCTGAAAAATGCTAGGAAACTCAAAAAAGTTCTATTGATTAAACATTTTTATTTATTGTTGAAAATGGCAAAACTGTATTCAGAATTCACTCACTTTCTCTACTGTACGTTTTCATGATGCACCAATAATGTGTGGTGCTGGGACTTGGAATGAAAATCAGCCAAATTTGTTAAGAGTTCTCAAAAAAATACTATTAAACTCAAAAAATACTTCATAGTTGGTAGCAACACCAGCATTTCCAGTCTCAAATGGTATAAGTGTTATGTCTGTAGGTATTCTGTGTTCTGAGGTGATAATGGAATCATGTTTAGGTGTTACACTGCACTGAGAACAATACTCGTTCTACTACCACCTAGTAGGTGAAGGTGGGTGGTAAAGAACGAGTAAAAAATAAAACCAACACTGAACGTGACTGCCCTAGAGAAGAAGTTCTGGAGGAATTGACTTGAAGTGCATCTTTTGGGGCATGGGCAGTAAAGTCAGTCATGGCTAATTTATTATTGACAAACACCAATAAGTCAGTAGGCCAACACATCAAGAAGGAGCAGAGCTTAAGTAAATAGGTTTAAGAAGACAGTAGCTCCATAAATGATTTGAACAAATACAACCACAGACATCCAAAAATTCGAAATCTTAGTTGAAAAAAGACACTAAAAACGATAGCCGTGAAGAATTGTACCAATTGAGTTAGTTGGTAGCATGTACAGTTGAAAATAGTGTAGTGCAGTAAGCTATAAACCACAATAAAACTAATATTCCTCTTATGAAATAAATGTGTCACTTTGAGACTAAGATTAACGCCGTTCGAAAAATAATTGTAGTACTGTTATTGTTGACCTTCAGTGCGGTCTGCTCAATCGGCAGTAATCAGCCAACCAGGAGAAGAGAGGTCAGCCATTTTCTTCACCATTTGTTTACAAATAGAGCACACAGCATACCTCAAATTGCCAATGTGCGGCCTGTAGCAACTGTTTCGCTTGTTCTTTTGCACAGCCCGCGGCCAGCACAAACTGATTGATCATAACTTGTTCCCTTAAAGAGTCCATATTTGGAGATTTGAACTGAAAATACACAATGAGCACACACACAGCAGTAGCAGTAGTGTTGATTTGTTTTCGAAGCTACTCATCCCAGGATGAATGACGTCACGCAGCAGTGATGGCTAACAGACCCTCCTGCTGCACCGTCCAAAACTTGCAGCAATCCCCTTTGTTTGACGTGAGATTACTTAAATGAAGACTCTGCTGCGACACTGAAGCTTCCTTGAGGAATATAATTTTTCAGTGATGGTTAACGAAAGCAGGAATTTTTGATTGTAGTAACTTGTGTATCAAGTTCAAATCCCTGCCTGACATTGCCACATGAGTTGAACCACAACCGGTTTTGACGATGAAATTCCATACGTTCGTTTCCTTGCATCCCTTGCGAGACTATTTGAGAGGAGGGGGATGGAGGATGAGAAACATCGACAATGAGCGAGTAAGCGAGCACTGAGCGAGCATCAATAAAAAAGGAGCTCATATGGAGCTACTTACTTTCTATGCCACACGCAATATGAATCGCCCGGGTTTTAATTTTATGCGACATAATGAGGGAATTTCGTTTAGTACGTCTTTAGTCACGAGTGAGAGCTTATGAGTTAACGACATCTAGTCTCACTACGAAGATTTCTAGCGCAACTCTAACTCCAATGACGATAGATATTAATTCATGTATACAGTATACAGCAAGCAGACAGATAATAGCAGAAGCAACTAGTTATTAATAAACTTTTTAGAAAATTAGATCATAATACTTAATAATATTGCTCTGGCAGGTTGTTTCATGTTTATGAAATTATTACAATCACAGACATGGTAAGAATATTCCCCGAATTGGTTGTTATTTGCTGATATGTTTGGTTTATAGTTAAAGTTCTATTTTAAGTTTTCCATTTTATTATTAGAAGAAGAAATATTGAGAAAATACCTCACTATTGTTTAATGCGGTCAATGCCTTAAAACATCTATTGGTTATTTGATGTCATTTTCAAGCTCTTAATTAATAATTTTCATGTTATCCTGAATCCCAGCGTCATTTTCATAAATTAACTACATCTTTATGTTTGATCCCTTGTCCTGTCTCGATATTACTTTTCCAGCCTCAGTCGCCACCCAAACCATTACCCCTTGACCCAGAAAATCCATATGTCCTTGTGCCTCTGCATCAGTATCCAGAATTCACCTTCCAGTGTGCCACTCTCCTAAACCTGGAATGGCCCAGAAGTCGTCAGGCCAGGTCGGTTCTTTTGCCCAACATCTTTGACTAAAGTAATCATTGGACTCACTTTCTGTATCTTGCATAACTATTCACTTGCTGAGCGCATAGCTTTCCACCTAATTTTATTTTTACTTCTTAGTCAGCAATCTCAGCATAAACATTTGTCTATGTCAATTTATGAAGTTGCCGCTGCTTGTTATGCATTGAAGTGGGTATTTAAAATAAGTTCAAACCCACTTTATTATTTATTTACTGACCAGGATTGCCAATGGAGCTGCTCGATTTGTACTTCAGTGCTTACAATCCATGCTTTCAGCTTTTTCCGTACTTATACTTTTTGGCTTGAGAACCCTTAAAATCCTTTTGCTTCTGCCCTTGATGAAATGCACACTAACATGCATGAATGTCTGTAGACTTCTGAATTAATAAAAGTCAAACTGTTGGCAAATTTATGACACAAGAAAGGAACGTTGCGAAAAGTCTGACATCTGAATCATAACAGTCATAAATGTCTTACTCGGAATTATTCTCTCACACGACCGTAAATAAATTGCCAGCAACCAAATAAAATCAAGATTTTATTGCCATGCTTCATTTATCTGTTTCTTCACTTGCCAGGTTGAACAGTCTGTGGTCATGCAGTAAAAACTTCCCTGTGGCAATGGTTCTTGTACAAAGTGATGTACGACAAACTGTTGGGTTTTGTAAAGTTTCTCTTATTCCTAGTCAAAAGCACTCTTGTTTTGTTGAATCAGGTGGGTCAAGAATTATATTTTATCATCAATCTTTTACTTTATATTTCATATAAAATAATTCACAACTTACTTATTTTTTAATATTTTTGTTTTTGAAGTGGTGATCCATCCTGATATGCGTGGAAAAGGTCTAGGCTCATTACTCATGAAGAAATTAGAGGAGTATGTCCTGAGGTTGGTGAGAAAAATTAAATCCTCAGGTTGCTGTCTGTCTTGAAATAAATCTTCCATTTTATTTTTATTTTTTACAGCCGAAAACTTCAGATTTTATATTTATCAACATTGGGCCAAGAAAAATTCTACAAAAAACTTGGATACAATGAATGTGAACCAGTATCTCTTTATGCTTTTGGAATCAACTCAAATTCCTCTTCCCCACTTTCCCAAAGCAATAACAATATTAACAAGCTAGAAAATGGCTTGCTGAAAGAAAAAAATGTGTCACAGAATAACAAATCAAGTGACAAGCGAGTGATTGATCAGTGTTCTTCACATCCACCACCAGCACCACCACCGTTGCCACAGAAGGGCTTTGGTGATGGGATTATGACTTCTAAGACGTACATGAGAAAAGAACTCACAAAATCATAAAACTATTGTAGGTCTTGTGCATTTGTTTTCCCTTTTTTTTCTCTTTCTTTTCTTAAACCAACTAATTTAAATTTGCATCTCTATCAGGAGTAATGAAGGGAGTGGGTATTAAATGTGGTATGAAATGACTCCTTATTGTGAGACAATTGTATAGAGAGATTGTAATAAGTATTTAATGCTCTTTTTGTGATGTGTGTGCCTGCTGTGTCATGTAACTCTGCAAGACTACCTGTTGCTTTTACTTTTTACTTAACAGCATTTAAAGAAGAAGTTCATTTTGAGGACTTACATAAGAAAAGAACTAACAAAACCATGAAATGATTGTAGGTCTTTTGCATTTATAAAACTGTTTACTTTTGAGGGTATCACAGGGGTTTACTCTTTTACCCAAGGTTTATTTATTATTTAATTTTTTTTTTACCCCCTTTTGTTTCTCTACATAATCTAACACTCATCTGTCAGATGATGACAAATATTTTTAATGTACGAAAATGTCTGTTATCACTGCATTTCAAAGTTCTTTAGGACATGGCATTGATTGCTCAAATTTAAACCAAAAATATTACCTTGTGAAGAACAAAATAATAATTTCACTTTCCACTTTTAAGTCTATTGCTTTATTGATATCAATTGAAACTTAGTTTATGTTGACATACCAATATAAACATTCAGAAACAGAGCATGATCTGCTAGCTCTCATCAATTCACCAAGTAGGGCCTGAAACGATAAAATTTAACAGGCTGTCCTTCCACCGATTAATATTAACATGGGTATATTTTTTGAAATCATAACTATAGCAGATAAAATACAATGTAATTTCTTAAGCCTGGAGAGGCTTTGCAATTCCAACCATCTGATGGTAGTGTTCTGGTTTATCCAAACAATCAACAAGGAAGAACCCAAGATCCCACTTTGAAATAACCCTTCCAGGGGATGATCCATGCTTGATTTCATAATTTCCAGATGGTTCAGCTGTAAAAGAAATAAAAAAAATATTGCACTTAAAAATTGATATGCACAATAAAGATTGAGATTTGGCATCAGCTTGCTCAAAGAGAAACAGTATGCATACAATTTCCCAAGGAAATGGAAATGACTCAACCAGTATTGTTATACTGACACAAAACCACGCCACCCCCAAAAGTTAATCAAAGGGCACATACACTCAGTGGACATAAATGGCTTAAGCACTTGACGACCAAGCCAAAGGAAAGACAGGGCAGAGGCTGCAAGGACACCCTTTATCCCATGGCCAGAAGTCGCCAAGCTGCATATGGCAGGCCATGAGATCTCCGTGCCTGAGCACAAATTAAAGGTGAATTTTGGGGGCTGCCACATTTTGAGATGACGTCCGTCCAATGTGGTTAAAGACAAAAGAACAGTAAATTATAGGAAAAGTTAATGAACTAGTTACTACCTGCAATGTGTGGGGGGCAAACTGCTATCCAATCCCGGTCACTAGCTTTAAGAGCATCAAGCATTCGGATGTGATCAAGCGTTAAGTCTCGCAGCATTGGCGTGACTTTCTCAATGTCCATAAAGAGGAAAGCTACAGGAAGTAAAATAATGAGCAATGTTAACATGAAAGGATTCTATTCATATTTCATAGCAAGGTTCTATGATATTTGAGGAACTTACAAGACATGCATCCTGAAACTGGTTTTATTCCTGCTTCCTTCAAGGCATTTAAAACATTTTTTGTGCCCTCCGACATCATAGTGGTAGGTTCTGTAAAAGATGCATAACAACCCTTGACATTCAAGTGTTTATGGTAGTAGGAATACCTTTCTATTCTAAAAAAAGGACATGGCCCACAGGCCAATAATTGTACCTATCTACAATACTTACTGACATCATTTCGAGTACCCAGAACAACAACGGCAGCATCAACACCTTCCACTGTTTTCTTTACATCATCATAATTCAAGACATCACCCTGAATAATCTCAACTTTGCTTTGAATTTCTTCAGGGAACTTAGAGGGGTCCCTGGCCAAAGCTCGTACAACAAGACCTATTCACAAACCATTGATGAAAAGAAATAGAAAGTTAAAATAAGTCGATCTTAGTTTCAAAGATCTTTACAAAAATTCTTTCTTAACATTCTGACCTTTCTTTAAAGCAGCATCAACGGCACACAGGCCTGTGTTACCGGTGCCGCCAAACACTGCTATTTTCTTCATAGTTATAGTTTCAGTTCTCCTAAATTCACAACCTAGGAAATGGGGAAAAATTTGATGAACAAATGGAACTATATAAAATCACCAATGCGGATAATATTCTGACAAGACACGAACCGGCAAGAGGGTGTGACGAGAACGACAGACGTGACTTGCTGACTTGCTAGACGATGATTAGATAAATCGTCCCGTCCCAACCTCCCACCCCACAGCAGAGAATCAACATCAACACACGTACGCCCCCCCCCCTCCCCCCCCCGCCCACTCCATTCATCTCCCACTCTTTTTTTTTTTCCACTGACTCGACGTCGAGCAGCGGTTGAGTGCGGACGTTCGCAGCAGCTAGCTAGCAGACGACATAACCTCTATTTCACGTGCTATAAACAACCCGGGCCGACGCGAAGTGTAGGCTTTCCAGACTTGAACAAACAGGAAAAACAATTGCAGTACATGTCAAGCAGTCCGGTTCACTGGAATCTTATGGTCAGCGGAGCTTAACTTAAAACTTGCAGATCTAAATGTAAACTCTGCGAAGCCTTTGAGCAGGGCCGGAGTCGCGAGCAGCAGACAAGACTACTGGGTCGGTATTCTCCGTGATAAGAAATTCAACGAAGTGGAGACCAATGATGTCAATCAAGGTTTTAAAAGTCAGGGTCGATTGGAGCGGTTCTTTCTGATAGAAAAGAGCCGAAATTGCATAATTTACAAAAGTTTATTGTCATATTAATAAAAATTTATTCAGAACTCACATTAGACTTTCATCACAGATTTTTAATAATTTTAAAATAAATGACAATTTGCCTCGTGGAAAGGAGGCAAACAAAAAAGACACAATCTTTTTCCTGATTGGAAGTTTTGCTATCCACTCATTCGAGCTCAGCCGGCTCAGCCTCGGAGGCCCTCCTGTCGCGGCCGCCGGTTCCCGTCCATGTCGCGACATAACCACCCACCGCGCTGAGTAGCACCTGGGTAGATCCGGCGATGGCGCCTGTGGCCCCGGCGCTCTGGGCGGCCCCAAACAGGGCGGGTGTGCCCCACGCACTTTGAAATGCCGAGGCATAGCTCATGGCGGCCACCCCGGTGGCCTTGAAGCCGAGGACGCCCAAGGCGGGAGGGATCAAGTACGTCCCCGCGGCCGCCGTGGCCGCTCCACTGGCACAGATGATCGCTGTTCTCTTGATGACGGGCATCCAGCCCCTGTCAACCTCCTGAACCTCCTCGTCAGCCATCGTGCGGTGCAGTGCGGTGCGGACCTGCGAGAGCAAGGAAAGGAGCAGAGGGCAAAGGTTACCCGACAAAACCAAACGCAATGCAGATACGTAAAATCATAACTAACTAAAGCCTCTCTAGTATGACCTGCAGCCACCTGCATCGCACAACAAGAAAACGTCAAATCTCTACCCAAGTAACAGAGATTAGTCAGGAATACATCAAACTGACAAAATATTGACCTAATTTTTCTCACACAGGTCACAGTATTTACCAACAAGAACATTTGAAAATAACAGCTCAGCGACCAATACATAAAAGTGATGATTTAATAACTGACTTGTATCGTGATCGGAATTGTTCTATTTACCTCACGACATCAGTTGATAAAAAGCTGGGTTTGAAAAACAACTGGCACGCAAGCATGTCTCCTATAGTTGGGCATCTGGCTCAGTTTGGCTCAGGGGCTGGCAAATACGCCCAGAAAAAATAGGAGGCCGGTTCCAATACCACCTGGGATAAAAATGCATAACACGCCAGACTCTCCCTGTCGTGTTTAAGACTATTATCTTTTAAAGGTTCTGTACCATCACTATGATGTCATTTTGACATCAAAAATTAATCATTTTCTTTAAGATGAAATATTTTGTGCTGACTTAAAAATTTGTGACTGAAATTTGACATTATATTATTCATGACTTATTTTTGTTACTTGGGGTGTATTTTATTTGTGCCACCTGTCATTTGTGCCACCCCTTTTTTTTAATGTTAAAAAACATAGGTTTAAAATGTATGTGTTGTTTGCTCCACCTGTCATTTGTCCCACCTCTGTTTATAAACGTGAAAAAAAAAAAACTTTTAGAAAAACCTTTTGTAATACTTTTTTTTTTGGTCCACCTGTCAGGTGACTGTTGTTCTACATGACAGGTGGAACAAAAAAATGTAGTAAAAAGGTTTTTCTAAAAGTTTTTTTTCACGTTTAAAAACAGAGGTGGGACAGATGACAGGTGGAGCAAACAACACATACATTTTAAACCTATGGTTTTTAACATTAAAAAACAGAGGTGGCACAAATGACAGGTGGCACAAATAAAGCCCACCAGTTACGTGGGAGTGCTTCAGCATAAAAAACACATTTTATGACAGAGTTAATCAAGAATGATACAAAAGCACTTTGAAAACATGAAGTTCTGAATCAGATAAAACGCTCTCATTAACCACCTAGGTTACTGCCGCCAATCGTGAGCGAATTCTCTGTTTTCACCCCACCCGCATTTTCTAAATACGGACTGAGAGGGAATATCTTTGAGCATTTCCAAACAAAGCTTCGAGTGATTCCATGCATTATTGTTGGATGATTGGCTGAGGTTAACTTACTTAAGACTGACACTTGAACTCTGCGAGGTGGATCCAACGTTCCGGTGTGGTAGGTGCCCGTACACTCGGCGCAACTCGGCGTGTCCGCATCCGCGTCCGCTTTCGTCCGCCAATATCCCTATGTCCAGAGAGACTTCTGATTTTTCTTGGCCTCTTCTAGATGTCATAGCCCCCGCCTATATCCACTTTTCCGAGTTCAGGCAGACGCGCTCAGTGTACGGGCACCTAAGACTATATTTTGATATTTTAACTGCGCATGGAAGTGGATATTTCTGGCATAGAATCCACTAATGACATAAATCGTTTTTAAGCGTAAGAAAAATGGTTTCTGTGGAAATTTCATTTTGAAAGTGGAATATACTGTTGCTATCTTTTTTGGCATGTTGCCCAGCCTGGTCAATTCGCTTTGCGGGTCTGTCTGCTCCAGGGAGGACCCCAGTTTGTGATGACAAGACGGGATTCGGTGATTCCCCAAGGCACACAGAAATAAGGGCTCAATGTTTTGGTGGTTGTCCGAGTTGTCCGAGAGATGGCGCTGCCCGGCCGGCTGCCGGCTCCTCTACCTTCTTCCTTTTTGTTTGTGATGTGATGATAGCAGACGATAAGATAGCTGAAGCTTAGGGACTTCTTTCTGTAGAATATTGTGTCGTTCTGAATGCCTACACGCTCTTGATGATATTGTGCTGTGAAAGTAAAATTTTCTTCAGACAGTGATTATTGTCGGGAAAATGTCCCAAACCTTCTGCCCTTCAACCAATATAAGATATATATTTGACACTATGGATTATGGATCAGTTCAAGAAGGGAAGACTTTAGGTCAGGTTAGTTTACTTCACATAATAACACCCATAATTTTCAACTCTACGCCGTATTAAAATGTATTTTTGGTATCAGGCTTGGCTGAAGGAAAACGTAGAAAATTTTGGCCTCTTCGTTGGTGGAAAACTTACAAAATCTCAACAAGGGACAGCAGAAGGCAAAGGAAGCACCATTGATGTGTCAACAGGTGTCAATAATTCTGTCAAGTTTTCCATAAACTTGCAGAAAGATTATTCCGTTGCTTTGTCTTCATCACATGCAGCATTTCCAAGTTGGTCCGCTCTGGAGGGGCATTCCAGAGCTAGTATCTTGTACAGGTGATTGCTAAAACAGGGAATTGTGTCACATAATGATCAATATAATTTTCTTATTTACAATTCTCTCCTTCATCTGCAGTGTTGCAAGGCAACTTCAGAAGCATATTGCACTTCTCTGTGAAGTAGAAGCTCTGAGCCGAGGAACTCAAGTTGGTAATTCTAGGGAATCTGACGTTCCGACACTCATTCGTACATTTTATTATTATGCTGGTTGGGCACAGCTCATTGAGACTGATTTACCTAAATTGGAACCCTGTGGTATGTTGTTTTTGTTGTTGATTTTTTTTTTCTTTTTTCTCCATTATATTTTTAAACATTTATATTTTTTCTTACAATCTTATAATCTTCTTTTTTTTATTATTATTAAGGACCAGTGATTGGTGTGACTTCAACCAGTTCTCCATTATCAAGCATTGCCCTCATGATTGCCCCTGCTCTTGCGGCAGGAAATACTATCACCCTTTTACCACATGTGTCTAATTGCTTGTCAGCCTTTCTCATCGCTCAACTTTGTACTTCTTCTGGGTTGGAATCATAATCAAAAACTGTGCCATTATTTCTGGTTTATCATAGACTAATAATAATTATGTGTATTGAAACTCAGTGTTCCTCCTGGTGTGGTAAATGTTGTACCACAAAATCATACAGATGAAGAAAAATGTTCTGCATTCTCTGATAGCATTGTGAAGAAACTTGCTGTGATCGGCTCACGGAATTTTGTGCGGAGTGTTCTTTGTAGCTCTGATCTCCTTGATCAGAATAACCTTTCTTGTAAGTTATGAACATGGTGCGGGGAAATTGATTTATACTTCTCTGTACCCTGTGTTTTTATTTATATAATTTTCTACAAATCCATTGCTGTTCAGAATATTTTGAGAATAAATCAACATTGCTTTTTTTCTTTTGCAGTATTGAATAGCTATGTTCCAATGATTGTGCTTGGTTCTGCTGATTTAAATGCAGCAGTAGATTGTGTCATAGATGCCTCCTGGATTAACCAAGGACAGGTTTGCAATTTTCTAAACCCTCACTTTTATTATTTTGAATGCTTTGTTGCCAAACTATTCCTTATTTCTAATGTATTTTTTAAGGACCCATGGGCTCTTAATCTTCTGATAGTTGAGGAGTCTGTGTATTTACAAATAAAATCAAAGCTGTCGGATCGTGTCAGATCACTTAAAACTGGAGATGCTTTTGAGAAAATGGTTGATGTTAGTGACACTGCAGCGGACAAGTCACTTGCAGAAAGATTGCGTGAAGTCTTGACCCTGGTTCAGTGTGAAGATGTAAGTGCATTAAAATTTGATACACATTTTTTTCTTCTGTTTATTGCATCACTTTTTGTATAATCTATTTAGAAAATTGTACCCACCACCAAATTAGCATCAGTACTTCCCAGTGAACAATACATTTTTTTATAAGCAACAGAGTTCAGTTCTAGTTTTTTCCTAAATTTTATGAAACTGACAACATTAGACCAAATCTAAAATTAAAAGTTAAATATTTTATGTTTTTAAACTCATCTATTTTTAAACTCACCTGTTTCTGTTTATCATAATTTTTCTCCACAGGTTGTCCAGCCAGCTGGTTCCAAGAGTGCAAGGTGGAGTCCAACTGTCATTTTCCCACCTGCCCCACTGTCAAATCCTGTACTGCACACTTCAGATGTGTGGCCTGTACTTCAAGTCGTCAGTGCAAGATCTGCCAAGGAAGCTGTTAATATTGCCAACCACTATGGAGGGGGAATGGCTGCATCTGTCTGGACTGAAAACTCAGCACTCTCCTGGGAGTGCTCCCGAAATTTGAAGGTAAAATCAATCATGATCAAGATGTAAGATCCAAATGACAAGGAAGTCAGTCAGTTTCGAATAAACTTGTTCACAAACTTGCGTGCCTATTTTTAAAATTTTTATTTGTTACATCATCATTTATTTTATTTAGGCAAGTACTGTATGGATTAACAGTTATGGTTCCAATGATGCCTCTATTCCAATTGCTGGGCAAAATTCAAGTGGTTATGGTTGTTTCTTTGGAAAAGAAGGTGATTGTCGTGTTTTATTGCTACCTACTGAGTTAAAAGATAACAATTTTTCCATTAATTAAAAAAAAATAAACTTTTTATTTCAGGTATTTTAGAATATCTGCAACCAAGAACTGTTGCATATCTGCTCTCAAAAGAGGGAAGTTCTGGCCCATCTCCTTCCTGTCACACAAACTTGTTGCCTGTTGACCCTGAAAAACCTGAGATTGACCAGACCTACAAGTTTTTCTACGGTGGAGGACACAAACGTCCTAGCACAAACTCATACAAGACAGTTCTAGATTCAAGAAAAAAGATTATTGCAGTTGTTCCAGAGGCTAACAGGTCATCTATCTTAGCAATTTTTTTTAATCTATCCTTGAGTGTTATTATCAGTTTTCAATGAGATGATTTGTAACAGAAAGGATGCAAGAAATGCAGTGGAAGCAGCTGTAAAGGCACAGTCTAGCTGGTGGAAAAGAGATTCACACAATCGTGCCCAAATCATTTATAATTTAGCTGAAAAACTTAGTGCAAGGCAGAGTCACTTTGTAAAGTAAGTATGTTCTGCTTTTTCTTATCTGTAATTTTTTAAAATTGTTTTTATGCCCGGTCATTTTTATTTCTTAATATTCTAGGTCACTTCTTAAAGTTTATGAACATGAAACAGAGGAGAAGTGTTGCCAAGAGATTAAGGAATGTGTAAAGCTTCTCTTCCATTATGCTGCAATCTGTGACAAAGCCAATCAGTCCAGCAGCCAGTTTGTTAATGAAATGTCTGTACATGTAACGCGAGAACCTCTTGGTGTTGCGGCTATTGCCTTACAAAAATCCACTAACTATTGCTTCGCTAGTTTGATAGCACTTGTTGGCTGTGCAATAACTTATGGTAATGCCTGTGTAGCTGTTGTTGACATGGAATGTTCCCTCCCTGCTCTAGAGCTAGCACTGCTATTAGAGGCATCAGAAGTGCCTGCAGGTGTCATTAACATTTTAAGTGGGGATACGTCTTCCCTCTTACCAACTCTCTGTGGCCATATGGATATCAATACTGTCTGGTTCTCAGGTAAGGTTTTCTTATCAGCATCTATCACCAGCATGTGTTCTAAAGAGTCCATATATCTTTAAAGCCATGTTTTTGGTTTGTTTTTTTTTGCCACAGTATCTATTTTTATAATCAGTTTTTTTTGTGTTTTTGGTCTTATTTACAGGCGATTATCAATCAATTCAGTCAGTGATAAAATCAGAATCAAGGAAATCAAACCTGAAGCAGAGCTGGGTAATGCAACAGGTTCTCGACCCCCTCGTACATCGCCATACGTATGAAGTGAAGGCTTCTCAAACAAAAGCAATGTGGTTCCCCACGGTTGCATCCTTCGGTGCTTAAACTGAGTAGGTAGTTACTGATTGCTGGACTCCATTTTCCAAAAGTCACATCAGATTGTACAACATACTTAGGTGTCTAGCATAAATTTTATTGGCAAATACTAAATCCTGCACCGTTATATTTTTATCTTATTTTTTCTAAATAATATTATGGGTAGGCATTTATTTTGTAGTTGGTCAAAAAAGTTTTTAAAATAAAATATTTTACAGTTTTACTGATTAATTCATGTTTTAATTTTTTTTTCTTGTGATAATTTTTTTTCTTCTTTTTTTTTTTCGAAATCTTAGGGCCCTTTTAATTTATCCTACATTTTTAAACAGATAAGCACACTTTAAGTAGTCTGTTTCAGGCATATTTTGTTTAAATTAATCCAATGAATGAAAAACACTGGCTTCCATAAAGGTATAAAAATGAGCAAAAAAATTGTGGGCCATGGTCGACGAGGATGCACCCTCCTGTCGCGCCCGGAAGAGGAAACGCTAGACTTGATCCTGCGGGGCGGGGCGGGGCGGGGCGGGCATGGGCGCGGGCGCCTCGGATGAGCCCGGTACAATCGACGAGAAGTGCCGATACACTCGAGCACTTTAGTCGGGCCCTCAGCACCCGGGGCGGGGCTGGCTGTGCGCCGCCGGTGCTGACTTATCGTACTTCAGTCGCTTCAACGCCCGGCCCGGCCCGGCCCGCGGGTCATCATTCCGTCGAAAAACGTCTCCCTCAGAGCAGAGCGCCGTTGTCCTTGGCCAATAAAAGCATTCGCTCGACGCCGCGCCGCACCGGCGGCCGCAGCGCCACTGCGCGGGATGCACGGGCGGGGCGGGGCGGGGAAGACCTGAGGCTGACGCGGCGATGGGGGACCTGAGGGACCCGGGCCGGGGCGGGCCGGGGTCCAGCCTGCGGAGCGGCAGCGGCAGCTTCTCGCCGGCCTTGGTGTGGAGCGGGAGCGCGGGAGCAACGGGTCCCCAGAGAGGAGGGGCCGTGGTCAGGCCAGGTCAGGTCAGCGGACTAAGCCCAATCATACGAGCTAGATTCATTTCACAGCAGATCCTGTGGACATTTCCGGACCTCTTCCAAGCGACTTTCTTTGCCAATATATAAGAAGGTCAGGTGCAATTTAGCCTCGGGGTTAAAATCTAATTTGATTCGGAATCAAGAAGCTACCTACTTCTTGCAACAACTTTACGACGTATTCCCAATGTTACAGTACATCCTGTCTAGATCGTACCGTAGCCTAAAATTACAGTCGATACTGGATGACAAAAATTCACGGGACGTACTGTAGCATTTTCTCCGTTGGTGTTCCTTGATTTCCCCCCCCCCCCCCCAAAAAAAAGTGAAGTTGATTTCCTTGTCATCTCTGGGTCAACCTGTCTTTTCTTAAACGCCGCTAACGCTCCTGGCACCCTGCGACTACGACCCAATCGTGCGATCCATCTGAGGCTTGCCACTCTTTTCCCATTTCGCCCGCCATGGTCCCCGCCGCAGTCAGCCGCAGAGTGATTTGCCAGAGTTCGCCAGAGTCACAGCGGGGCGCCCCGCCCGGCCCGGCCGCACCGGGCCCGCCCTTGGGGCATATGCAATTACCTGCCGGGCGTCATACTGTCTCTCGCAGCGCAGCGCGGCCGTGCGGTGCGGTGCGGCAGAGAAGGGCTGGAGGCAGCTGAGGTTTGGAACGAGAGAGAGGCGAGACGAGAGAGAGAGAGAGAGAGAGAGAGAGAGAGAGAGAGAGAGAGAGAGAGAGAGAGAGAGAGAGAGAGAGAGAGAGAGAGAGAGAGAGAGAGAGAGAGGCGCCCTCAGGGGAAGTCCCCTCTCTCCGTCCCACCTGCCCCACCCGCCCCGCCTCAGCCCCAGGCACAACAAATGAGGGGGCTGTCGCGTGCGTCCCGCGTCCCGCCCCCTCCCGCCTACGCAACGCCCCTCATGGCCCCTTCCCATCTCCCCCTCTCCGCGACCTGCGACTGATGTTTTAATCTGCGTCATCCAACTTTGTTTGATTGAGGCGAGGCAGGGGCGCGGGAGAAGGACGAGGAGCGGTGCGCCGTGCGGCGTGCAGCGGGCCGGGCCGGGGCTGGAGGCGCGGGGGGCGAGGCTGCTCGCGGGTCCCTGAGACTGAGACGCTCCGGTGCGGCGCGGAGTGGGGGGTGGGGGGGTGGGGGCACACACCGGGCCGGGCCGGGCCGGGGCGAGGTACCCGACGCGTTTATAGTGGCTGTGACCCGGGCCGGGCTCAGTCCTCTCACCGCAGCGCCACCGCCATCATGAAGTCCGCCGTGTTCGCCGTTGCACTCGCCCTGGTGGCCGCCGCCGCCGCCGCCGCCGTGGTCAAGAGGGAAGTCCGGCTCCGTAAGTATAGTGACCTGACCCGCAGCAGGTCAGGTACCCGAGCCCGAGCTCTGTGAGGAGCAGCGTTAGCGTTTCTTAACGCAGTCAGTGCGGGGTGTTTTAACCCCCTATGATCACCCAGAAAAATAGGAACTTACAGCAACCATATTATGGTAGGCCAGGGACAGCCATACAAAATATAGTTGAGGCGACTCTCATATGGTTGTACCAACTACAAAAAAAGCAAGCCCAAGCATTTCCGTTGTTGGTGTAACCATGTGAGTGTTGGCCGAGGTGTTGGCACAACCATATTTCGTATGGTTGTCCCTGGCATGGTTGATACAACCATCTATTTTTTGGGGTGATTTATCACAGCGCGTGGCCACATTGTGGTCATGCCGCACTCGATGTGTTAAACTGCTTCAGCCAGCATCAGCGCTCCGCTCCGCGCCTCGCCGCGATGGCTGACCCCACCGATACCCTTGACTCGGCCGCTTTTTGTCGGCATTATTTTACAGGTGACCGCGGGGTCAGGCTACGGCACTGTCTCTCGCTCGCTCGGTCTCCCGCTCTATTTTTCTACGTCTTTGTCTTATTTCCTCGTGCGCTCAGTTCAAGGGAAAACATTTCTAAAAGCGCACATTTCTTTGTAGTCACAAGTTTACTGCGCCGCACAGAGCCGGCCGGGCCGGCAGGCACAGGAGCCAGTCTTCGGGTTGGCTCAATGCGGCTTACCTTGACAGGGGCCGGCTGCGGCGCCGCGCCGGGCCACGCCGGGCCACCTCGGCACGCCGCGCCGCGCCACTTAAATGTCGCTGTTCGTTGTTTGATGTGCTTAATAAAGAAAAAAAGGTCTTGAGGAGGAGCAGCGGGGCGGAGAGGGGTTTATTATTCTCACTTGCCGCTGGATTTACCACTCATTGCGTGACTTTTTTGTATTTTATGAGCAAAAGCTTCTGTATTTCCGGGCATATAAATAGGTTCTCGTTTCATGTTTTGGTTTAATTTATTCAAATGTTTTCGCGGACCAGCGGCGCACAGCGAGTCTCACGCGACATTGACGTTGTTGTTGTTTCAAGAACTGCGTTTCCTGAGTGCGCTTGTAAAATACGATTCTCTTTGTTCACAGCCGAGTACTTCCCCACGGCCTGCGCCCGCAATGCCCCCGACCTCAACGAGTGCATCCGCAAGAACATGCAGTTCGTGGTGCCGCTTTTCGCTAAGGGTGAGTTTGTGGGGCGGTTAGTTTCATCTCGCGAACCCTGATGAGTTGAAAAAGTCGAGCACCTTCGCACGACCTGTGGCCTGACACCTGACACCTGACCTGACGCGCAGGAGAGAAGCTGTTCGACATGGAGCCCATCGAGCCCATCGCGGTGAACGACGTGCGCGTGCACCTGCGCCGCGAGCCGTTCGACTTCCACGCCGTGGCGAGGAACAGCAAGGTGCACGGCGCCTCGGGCGTGCAGGTGCGCGCGGCCAGCGCCGCCCTCACCGACAACACCCTGGACCTGTCTCTCGACATCACCATCCCGACCATGTTCATCGAGGGCGACTTCAAGATCGAGGGCAAGATCGGCAGCTTCCCTTTCGCCGGCCGCGGACCCTGGAACGTGACCATCGGTGAGTCTGCGAAGGGAACTCCCTTCCTAATGGCGCCCCCACAATGGACGTTACCGAGGCGGAGCTAATGAGAGCGCCTGCGACAGACTGGGTAGGCCAGCCCGCCGAGCACTGGTGTGAAGGTGGCGGCCTACCCGGAGAGCCCAAGCGCAGGTGGGAGCAGGAATTAGATTCCTGGTACCCAAATTTTCGTGCCGTCACCTCCCGAAGAGTTCATTGTGGGGACACCTTAATGCTAACGCCTGTGCTCGCCTGGAGACATGTCTCTGATCCTACTCGTGTGCCTGCTGCAGCCGACCTGGAGGCCAACTGGCACCTGATCGGTGAGACCGTTGACAAGCAGGGCGAGAAGTACATGCAGATCAAGAGGTTCATCCCCACGTACCGAGTCGGCGGCATGAAGGCCAACGCGGAGAACCTCGTGGAGGGAGCGCCGGAGCTGAGTGAGTACACTGCGCCATAGCACCGCAACCACGAGGCTGGCCTGCGTGTAACATAGACTTCTCTGTGCGCAGCTAACCTGGCCATGAACCTGATCAACCAGTACTGGGAGCCTGTGCTCACAGCTATGATGCCCGCCACCCGCTCCGAGCTGGAGCGGCACCTCAAGCGCATGGCGTCGAGCGTGTTCGACAGCGTGCCGTACAAGCAGCTCTTCCCTGTAGTCTGAGCTTCAGGGCTAAAGACACAGATTATCTGTGAATTCTGTGATTTTTTTTCTTGCCAAACCATTGGTCTTATTCATTTTCGCCCCATGACCATTATAATTATGTTACGTTCACAGTCTAGTATTAAGTCATATTATCACTTTTTGAAATTAAATTCAACAAAAAGTTCGTGTTTGGCGTTTGACTATTTTGATGGGAAAAGATATGAGAGAATTTTCATTCAGAACCTCTTTTTGACACAGTATTAGAGGGTAAACTGAAAATAAGTTGCGTGACAAAATCTTTATTTCCATAAAAAGGACGAAGGTTTGGGTGAGAGTCACTTGCCTTACTTGACTTTTGCATATCTAATTTCTTCGATCTCAAAAATCGTCTAAAAATATAGTGAACTAAAAAACAACTGTCAAGTAAAATAATAGTTACTTTGCATAGTAGAAAGACCTCTATCCCTTTTTGTTGTAATGGCTCTAGATTGATAGGCATAAAAATTGACGAAGTTTTTCTCACACTTCTCTTGTCGAAAGGAGTATCCCAGCAATGAAAGGGCGTAAACAAATCCACCATAAATAATGAATTTTACTTGACACTTTTTTCATAGACTTATTTTGTAGTTGATTAAATTTGACCCACTGTTTTCCCTATGTGAAAAAGAAAATAGGTGAGACAAAAGCCAATTGGGACAAATGATCCCAACAGGATCGTTGGGGGTCTGCCATTATGCATAAGGAAATATAACTGTAATGGCATTTTCAACAAGGAATCATTAGCAAGAAAGTTGCCAGATAGTTTTTTTTATGCATTTTCAGACAGTATGTTTTCACCTACAATCACAAAAATAACTTTGGCTATTTATCAAATTTCTTCTCACTAAATATACATGTCTAACTGATACAAGGAGCTCAAGACATGACCTCACACATGACAAACGGTGATATAATACAGAACACAAAACCATACGAATGTTCAGCGAATAGGTAAATCACCATAGGTGTGATCGTGCGTTTCAGTTTGCAAATATAGATTTAGCATGTTTGCACTTGCTTTCACTTGACACAATGTTTGACACCTCTGGCAGGAAAATTTTGGGACCTTCCTAAAAATATATATTTACACTGGCGTGTGGGACACCAAAAAAGCAGTGCCTATGTGTTTTTCTTTATCATTTTCATATTTTGGCACATAATCACCTTTCCAGTTTGGTTAAATTTTATAAAGAAAGGTATGCCGGCAGTATCTCATTAATAATTCTGTCAAGGATTTAAAATACAAATTATTCCTAATTATTATCCTTATAATGGTGTACAGTCCTGAGAAAAATTTTTACACCCTTTAAATTTGTGACAGACTTGTGTGACCAAACAAACTTAATGGGAAAAAAAATTGAAGGCCTCAAAGTTTTCCTCAGGACTGTAGACCCCCAGCCTCCAACATATAGTACATACATTAACAATAAATGCAAAAAAACTGCTATATACACTTTAATAAAAATTCATCAAAGTTATTGTCATGGACTTCAATTACAGCGTATTCCTTATGGAACAATTAACAAGACGGTCATACTTTCTTATTAATAGGTGAGTTATACTTTCTAATGTAGCACACCTCTTTAAAAACCTTAAAATTGACCTAACAATCGACAATTCATTCTCCTCTACAAAATTTATGACAAGTATGAAACCTCGTGCTTATTAATAAAAGTGCAGATAGGACAAGAGGAAAGATTTCTTAAAACATAGGAAGCATATAAGTTTGAGCCCAAATTAAAGCTTTCATCACGAGTCAACCAGTGCTCCTCCAATTTTCAGAAAACATCAGCCATGTCTTCTTAGATTTCTTAATTCTGCAGCATATCAAAGATTTTCTCATATTCTCTTAAAGTAAAATTACATGATGGATTTCTTCGGCCTTGATATAAGAAAAAAAGTATACACCATTTAGAATTTGGACTTACAGAAGGACGAAAAAGATACGCCAAGCAGTCACTGGACGGGATATTTTTTTTAAAAAACAAGGCTGGCTGACCACTGTGCCTCCTGCTCCACAATGCTCCACCCCTGGCGAGGTATCAAGTTTGCTGGGTTGCCTATACCACAGTGACACTACAACATCTAGCGCCTGTCTGTCGCCAAAAATTACGCCAGATCCCTCAGAGATACTCTCTCTTTCTCTCTGCTCTGCTCTGCTCTGCGCACCCTCTCCGACTGGTAGTTGTGCGACTCCATCAGATCGCGGCGCCCTCGCCTCGGGGAGGGTTTGGTTTCGCATTCTTCCGCTGCCAATGCTATTGCACCATGTTGGCTCTGATCCACTCGGCGTAGTGGTCCACCCTGGTGTAGACGCTGGGGACGCCCTCCACGCCGCACCGCGTCGACCCGAACGAGACGATGCCGATCTGGAACAAGGTTTCTCTGCTCGTGACGGGGCAGGGTGGTGGGGCGCGTCACACGAGTGCACCCGGTGCACCCCCGGGGCGGGGCGCGGCGGGGCGGGGCGGGGCGGGGCGGGGCGGGGCGGGGCAGGGCCGGGCGGGGCGGGGCATCCTCACCTGGTAGTAGCGCGTCCCGGTGGCGTCCAGGCTGACGAGCGGCGCGCCCCCGAAGCCCGAGCAGGCGTCGCGGCCCAGCTCGCCGCCCACGCACAGCTGGTCGCTGGTGACGGGCACGACGCGCTCGTAGACCTGGGCGCACGTCTCCAGCGGCACGATGGGCAGGTCGAGCTGCTGCTGCGGCCCGGGCACCACTGCGACACGCGACGAGCACGTCAGCACAGGCAACAGGCTCCAATATTTCCGATATTTCCAGACAAGGCGCCCAAGCACCGTGCACAGTGGGGTGGAGCCGGGTGCTGCATCCTAGCACAGGTGCGTACCGGGTGTTTCTTGTAATGCGTAACAGTGTTGCGGGTTTGCCTACCCAATTCGCCCGTAAGGCGCCATGGCCCCTGCAGCTTTGGCGAGTATGCAATCCCGCAACATACTGTTAAGCAGTCAAAGAAACACACGGTACATGTTGCTCCGCAGGCAGGCGCAGATGCAGTCCGCTTTACTCCACTTGCGTTTGGGCGACTTCTTGCCTACTTTCCCGGCAACACTGAGGCCAAGCAGACCTAGCCGCTCACCCGCGCCGAGGGGGGCGGGGGCGGGAGACCCTCACCTGTCTGGCCGGCGGTCAGCCCCCAGCCGACGAGCTTGGCGCGCTGCCCCACGACGCCGGCCACGTTCTGGTTGATGCAGAGGGGCTGCGCGCCCAGGTGGAAGGCGACGGGCGCCTTGAGCACGAGCAGCGCCACGTCGTGCCGGAAGGAGGCGCGCTCGTAGCTCGGGTGCACCACCACGTGGTCCACGGGGATGTCCTGCGGCGGGCGCGAGCAGAAGCCGGTCGAGCAGTCGGGGTCCGTGTTGGCGTCGTACTCGCCCACTCGCACGGACGACCTGGGGGGAGGCCAGTCAGTGAGCACAAGACCCCTCCTGAGCGCTCTCTCTCTCTCTTATTTTCCTCTGCTACTCACAGCTTGTGCGACGCGCTCTTGGCCAGCGCGCAGTGCGCCGCCGTCAGGATGACCCGCTCCGAGATGATGGACCCGCAGCACGGGTACTCGATGGTTCCAGCGTCTACCTCTGTGGACATATATACGAGAGAGGCGTTACGTTGCGCCCAGCTGGGGACTTCTGGATCACGGCCGCCTGCGGGTCTTTAGTTTGAAAAGAAAACAAGAAGTTAGATAGCGCCGTAGGACGCAGACGCTTACTCTTGAAGCCGATGCGCGCGACCCAGGGGTGCGCGCCGACGCCCGCGTAGCGACTGCGCCAGTTGTAGAGGTGCGGCACGCCGCACTTGTCCGGCAGCGGGTCCGGCGTGGTGACGGCGGCGGCGGGGGCGGGCGGCGCCGTGACCACGGCCGCGGCCACGGGCGCCGGCGAGCTCATGTAGATGGGCGAGAAGCCGCCCGGCGGGCAGCACACCATGGACTCGGCGCCGCGGGAGCCGCACGTCAGCTGCGCCAGCCTGCGGCGGGCAGCGGCGAGTCACAAGCGTTACAAGCACCACTGCTACGCGAGGGCGAAACAACTCTGAATTTGGGTGTAAAAAATGTCGTGAATTTTTGTGAATTTTGCTAAATTTTTCTGATTTTTTGTGAATTTTTTGAATTTTTGCGCTAATTTTTCCTGAAATTTTCTGAATTTTTCTAAAAAAAAAAAATTATTAACGAGGTGTACAAAAATCTCAGAGTTGTTTCCTCCTCGACTCTACGTGATATCTCGACTCTACTCGACTCGGAGCAGCGTCCCCTGCAGACTCACTTTTCACCCGACAGGCACGTCTTGTCGAGGAGGTCCAGGATGGTCCTGCACTGCAGTAGCGGCGCGCAGTACGCGCCGGGGGCGCAGAGCACCTCGTTGCCGGCCGAGGCGCGGCTGTACGCGGCCTCCGTGGGGCCGGGGCCGGGGCCCAGGGTGTAGGCGACGGACCGCGGCACCTTGCTGGGCGCGGGCTCCTCCTCCTCCTCGGGGTCCGCGGAGACCGCGGGGCCGGCCGCCAGCCCCGCTGTGGGGGCCGCGCCCGCCGCCCGCGGACACCAGCCCCGCTGTGGGCGCGCTGGACGGCGACGCCTCCGACCACAGCGTCGCCTCGGACTGCGTGGAGGCCATGGCGGCCGGGACGTCCGCGGACACGGATGGCGCCCATGAGGCTGGGCTGCTGGACAGCAGCGGCTCGGGGGAGGACTCCAGGGACAAGGCGCCGTGCTCGTCCACGAGCGGCCTCACGTCTGCAACAGAGCGGAGCACAATGAGGGCCTGCGCGCTGTGACAGTGTGGTGTGACAGTGTGGTGTGACGGCCAACCCCTCCTGTCTCACGGGTCAGTGACGAGACCAGGTCCCTAGTATTCAAATGGCAGCCAGGGCAGAGAGGGGAGGGTAGGGTAGTCCAAAATGAAAGTTTGAGCTCGTTGCGCGGTGGGTTCTATCACTCAAAAATGGTCCCTTTTTGAATGGGTGCCTCGTTACCATCAAAAACGCCAGAGATGATCCATATCCGAGATGAGGAGCACACCGCGCAACACGCTCAAACTTTCATTTTCAGCCGCCCTAGGGGAGGGGGAGGGGGAAAGAGAGGCCATAGCCCTAGTCCTTTCCCCGCCTCCCTCCTCCCCTCCCCTCCCATCCTGCTCTGTAGGTAGGGGCAAGAGGGAGGTCCATCTGCGGCCGACTGAGTGACCGCCCCGACCGGAGAGAAAAGCGCGGGAGCGCGGTTGGCACACCTGGCCCGGGCCCGGCCGGCCGGCCGGTCAGGGCGACGTATAAACTGTGCGAGTGCGAACTGGCCATCGGGAGTAGTGCAGTGCGCCCCGCCCCGCCCCCGCGTGGCGAGGGGAGGCTGACGGCGCGCGCGTTAACAGCAGTTCGCCCACCGCCGTAGGGCTACGTCCGAGGGTACGCTCCGTGCCCGCCGCGTTCCGGTCCGACCGACAGTACAGTAGTGCTCGCCCGTGCTCTCTCGTGTTCTGTCGCGACACGCTCCGTCCGCGTTCTCTCAAGTAGTGTTCCGGCGCGATACTCTGTCCTGAACTTGAGCTACATCTTGACATCCCGGTATCGTCCTCCTGCCAAGAGTTTAGCACACCAAATGAGTGAAAAGAATACGCTTTCCCATGAGTGCGAGAGAGATAGATAGCCTATTCTTTCGGTGGGACGACCATAACATGGTGTTTTGCTGCTGGCAACTTGGACGCCGGGCAGCCAGTCCGGAGTGTTGTGGTGTGTGTGTGTGTGTGTGTGTGCAGTGTGTCAACATGGCCAAATCAACGCGTGAGGTGGCTAGTAAAGTGAAAAGTTTGTGAGTGCAATTAGTGCTTCATTGTCCATGGAAGACGCTGTTTCGCCGGTCCGAAGAGATGTGTTGTGCGAGTGAGTGAAGTGTCAGTATGGTCAAATAAAACCGGTGAACGGGGCTTAGTGAAGTTCAAAGTGTATCGTGCCCAGTGAAGATTGTGTTAGTGCAAACGTGATGGTGCTTCATTGCGGCTATGGACGCTGCTTCTCTTCTCTTCTCTTCTCTTCTCTTCTCTTCTCTTCTCTTCTCTTCTCTTCTCTTCTCTTCTCTTCTCTTCTCTTCTCTTCTCTTCTCTTCTCTTCTTTCTCTTCTCTTCTCTTCTCTTCTCTCCTCTTCTCTTCTCTTCTCTTCTCTTCTCTTCTCTTCTCTTCTCTTCTCTTCTCTTCTCTTCTCTTCTCTTCTCTTCTCTTCTCTTCTCTTCTCTTCTCTTCTCTTCGAGTTACCGTCGCTGGTTGTAACTCGCAGCAACGTGAGTGCACGACGAACCACACCATTTATTTTTCAGGTTCACACTGTCTTCGTTGAATTTTGATTTCCTCTCCGTTCAGTTAGGATTATAAGGATTTTAGGCTAAGATGACAGGATTCTTCCGTTACCTTTCTCACTCTCACAGCATCGCACATGGTTCAACACTAATTTTTATCATAGAAACACAATAATTTACTGAAAACATATGGCGATTATTATGAGTAAATGCATTGAACGTTAAAGAATAATTGTTGAAGAATGAACAACTTCTGCGAGGATTGGGGTGAGTACCATGAAGTGACCTGATTATATTGCAGCATTGCCAATTTCTAAAATTTATTTTTGTTTCAGGGTCATAAAGATAATAATAAAGGATTAATAAAGGTAAAAAAGTAATTTTAAAACGTGCTTGTTGGCAACCTTGAGTGGTAACACTCCGGTAGGGGTTTCCTCTTCCCTTGACTAAGTGTAACTGATGTGTAACAAAAGCCAACCAAAGGTAGGGTAAAGTCGGTCATAAATTCTCTCTGCATAATTTCTTTATAATTAGCCGCCATCACCAACATATGTAAATTTCATTGTCCATACAGGGTTCTCACCCTTGGACTCTTTGTAAAAGCTTAAATTTAAAAAAATAGTAAAAAATAAAAAAAATCCCACTATCACTATTTCCAAGGTGTATGACGCTGTTTCTATCTGCTAATGGAGCTTCACCCTGCGTTTGTTGCCCTGCTGAGGGTGATTGTGACCAGCTGATCAGTTCAAGATATTTTGGTAAGTAATGTGTTTTCTAATTCTGTCTAACCAGACTGTGCCGTTTTGAAGTCGCCAAGGGGAAGTTTACTCACAATGTTGATAGAAGTAATTTGGAGCACTCAAGGGAATGCCTCTGTACTCAGGCAATCAATGCAGTATGAGAAAGAATTTTTAAGGAAAATGCCGACAGATGTTACATTTCACTAGTCTATTCACTTCTGATGCTTAACAGCAAATTACAAGTCCCTCTCATGACTCTATGAACACACTGCCCATCACCAAAATTGTATAATTATTTTATTTTCCTCTGACTCCCCCCCCCCCCCCCCCAAGCCCCTCGTGGAGGTCCGGCCCGGCATTCTACTTCCTGGCTCCTTATTCTCTACCTTCTTCTCATATCCGCAGCCCGCCGAGACCCGGGACCCGAAGGGGAAGCGGTGCTCAAATACGGGAAGAGTAAGGGGAGGGGGGGGGGGGGGGGCGCCGGGCAGCGCCGGTCCTGGTGTCCCGGGCGACAACGAAATGGAAGGTGGGAGGTTGGGTGTTTTCTCGGCAAATAGTCGCGAGGTCACTACAACGAGAAGGATCCTCCGTCGGACCGTGCTCGGGCCGCACTGTAAAGTATCAGACAAACCGAGTTACGGACCCAACGCTTCGCCCGGTGCGCGTGCGAGCAGTCGAAGCCGAAGTTTTTTTTTTCCTTTTCACTTCTGTGCCGTTATACGAACATCATATAGTGCAGCTAAAGGGGAAGAGTCGTTTGTCAAGTCTGTTCCTCTCTCATCAGGGTACGGTACGGGTACGGCGCAGTCTGCGGCGATCTGATCAGGTTTCGTAAGCCACGACGACGTCTCCACAAAACTATTACTACCGATGTCCTCATAAATTCTGTTTTCTTACAGTGCAGGGGAAGAGGGGGTGGTAGGGGTAGAGCGGGGGTGGGCGGTCCGCGGGCCACGCTCGCAGAACAAGCTCGGCGCCCGGGAGGTAGGCAACCCAACAGACCTAGGGGCGCGAGGGCGAGCGGCGCGCCCGGGCGGGGCGGGGCGGGGGGCCGCACACGGGAAGGAGAGAGAGAGCATTGAATTATACAGGCTGTGCTAGACGGGTGGGGCCGAGGGAGGAGAAGGTAGTGGGATAACATTTCACGCTTGTTCCCGTGGAATTGGTTCAGCGGCGGTGCGTAGGAAAGTTACATTCCGGCAGCGATCCCGCGCAAATGTTTTAAACTCGTTGGAGAAAGCTCATATCACTCCTCTTCCTCGGAAGTCTCGGTTATGAAGAGATTCTGGAGCGCTGTGCCCGGCTGTGCCGCGCGGTACCGAGCTCCTGGATATTTCAGGGCGCTCCATCACTGACTGCAGGGGCGGGGGTCGCTGCCTGCGCTGAGAGACCCTGTGTGTTCCTTGTAGGGACGGGCCAGGTCTGCAGGGCCGCGCCACGCCGCGCCACGCCACGCCGCCCAGCGCCTCTAAACTTGTTAAGTTTAATTACACATTACTAACCACCCCCTGCAGATGAGCGGGGCGCGGCGGGGCGCGGCGGGGCGTGGCGGGGCGTGGCGGGGCGTGGCGGGGCGCGGCGGGGTTGCGAGACCACGGTGGTGCGGCAACGCTCTTTTTGACATCATTTCCATACCTGGCTGCCTGGCTGGCTTTTTTCCCCCATCTCTTATCCAAACCCTCTCGACCTTCACGATTCCCGGCTTAACGGAAGAACGCCACTGACAAAAAAAATAAATAAAACTCCTCCAACGGCTGGCGAGTTCTTGTTATTTTTCCGCTTAACTGAAGTGGGATAGCACTAACAGCAACACCTCCACCTCGGGGCGGGCAATAGCGTAGGATAGCGGGGCGGGGCGGGGTGGGGCGGAGCGAGCAATAGCGTAGGATAGCGGGGCGGGGCGGGGTGAGGCGGGGTGTGCCCCTGCGTGGCGGAGCAAAGCAGCGCCCAGCATTTGCATGATTGAATTCATCAGAGCACGGTGCCGTGGCGGGGCGTTGCGTGGCGTGGCGTGGCGTGGCGTGGCGTGCCGGGCGGAGATCGCGCATTCAAAGGAGCTCCTTTCCCCCTCCTCTGCCTAACCTCTTTTAAGGCCCCCCCCCCTCTTTCCCCGTCCCCCTCTCTCTTTCTTCCTGCGCGAGCATCCCGCCCGGCACCCCTCTTGGAAAATTTGCCACACGCTTAGCTTTTTTCCTGTTTGTTGGTCTGCTTGCCGGTGCCGGGCCGGGGGAGGGGGGGGGGCGGTCGGGTCTCCTGTCAGATAGAGGCGCTGTGGGAAAGGGTGAGGAGGACAAGGAGGGAGGAGGGGGGGGGGGTATAAAGGAGGTTGGAGGGCCTCCAGTGGACCAGCACACCTTGCTCTGCTTGGCTCTGCTCTGCTGACCTCAAAACTCGATTGTCTCTCTTTGAAAAATCAAAGTTGATACCTCGAAAAACGCGTCAGTGCGAGTCCGATATTTACAGCAGGAGTTCAATGGAAAAACAAACGTGACGTGCGTCACACTTGCAAGTGCGACCCCTGGACACGTCGTATCATCTGGTGTGACCGTAGTTTTGGTCACGTTTGTGATGCGACCTCCTATGTGAACTGCCGTATACCGTGGAGTTTTCTTCGCATCACATGGTGTAACGTAAATTTAGGTCGCATTACGTGGCGTGACCAAAAATGGTCACATTAAATGATGCGACGCACGTCACGTTTGTTTTTCCAGTGTTGTCCTGTCCAGTTATGAGAAGAGTTGAACCGAATGCAGATATCTTTCCAGTACAAGCCATCCTCAAAGTATTTTCTAGTTCCCTGGAAGGGCCAATAATAAACGTATCTGACAATAAAATCCCTCTAAGCGACACACCAGAAGGGTGGCTGACGTGCCCGCCACACTGGGGGAAGGGGGCAGGCCCCCTGTAAGTAGGCAATGGTGTGTCTCGGGTGCCAGGCGGGTCTGCGTACCCTGGCTCCTCCAGGCTGACGCGCCCCGCTACACTGATGGAAGGGGGCAGGCCCCCTGTAAGTAGGCAATGGTGTGTCTCGGGTGCCAGGCGGGTCTGCGTACCCTGGCTCCTCCAGGCTGGCGCGCCTCGGTGCACTGGGAGCAGGGGGCAGGCCCCCTGTAAGTAGGCAATGGTGTGTCTCTGGTGCCAGGCGGGTCTGCGTACCCTGGCTCCTCCAGGCTGACGCGCCCCGCTACACTGGGGGAAGGGGGCAGGCCCCCTGTAAGTAGGCAATGGTGTGTCTCTGGTGCCAGGCGGGTCTGCCTACCCTGGCTCCTCCAGGCTGACGCGCCCCGCTACACTGGGGGAAGGGGGCAGGCCCCCTGTAAGTAGGCAATGGTGTGTCTCGGGTGCCAGGCGGGTCTGCCTACCCTGGCTCCTCCAGGCTGACGCGCCCCGCTGGGGCAGGCCCCCTGTAAGTAGGCAATGGTGTGTCTCTGGTGCCGGGCGGGTCTGCCTACCCTGGCTCCTCCAGGCTGACGCGCCCCGCTGCAATGGTGTGTCTCGGGTGCCAGGCAGGCCCTACCCTGGCTCCAGGCAGAGGCCTAGTAAGGCAATGGTGTGTCTCTGGTGCCAGGCGGGTCTGCCTACCCTGGCTCCTCCAGGCTGACACGCCCCGCTGGGGCAGGCCTACTGTAAGGAGGCAATGGTGTGTCTCGGGTGCCGGGCGGGTCTGCCTAGCCTACCCTGGCTCCTCCAGGCTGACGCGCCCCGCTACACTGATGGAAGGGGGCAGGCCCCCTGTAAGTAGGCAATGGTGTGTCTCTGGTGCCGGGCGGGTCTGCCTACCCTGGCTCCTCCAGGCTGACGCGGCTGAGTGCGCCGGGGCCGCGGTCGTGATGGAGCCCCCCCCCCCTCTCACCACATCACAGGACCCCGCCCGACAGACACCTGAGACACACTCCAGTCGCTCGTATCTGATCGCATACTACACGTGCAGTGCGACGCGACGCCCACCAGCCGCCCCGAGGACACGCCGCTATGCCGCTGTGCCGCTGCCACCGCCGCGTCTGTTTAATCTTGATACTCTTTCCTCAGGCGACAACGAAAGCGTGACGTTGGGGCTGGGCGGGCGTGTTGTGGGGATGACACGGCGCCCGCAGGCCGCAGCAGGCCGCCTGCAGCAGGCCGCAGCAGGCCGCAGCAGGCCGCCTGCAGCAGGCCGCCTGCAGCAGGCCGCAGCAGTCCGCAGCAGGCCGCAGCAGGCCGCAGCAGGCCGCAGCAGGCCGCAGCAGGCCGCAGCAGGCCGCCTGCAGCAGGCCGCCTGCAGCAAGCCGCCTGCAGCAGGCCGCGGCAGGCGACTCGACGCGTCGCCACCTTCCGCGCGCGCGGCCGTCACGCGCGTGCAGCGTGCGCGCTCAGTGTGCTCACACTCGACGAGCTGAGCTTCTCTCGAGAGAAATATATAGTTTTTTGAAAAGACGCGCGCGTGTAACTCTGTTGACGGCGGTGCTCTACAGGGCCTTTCAGACATAAACGTGCAGGAAACACACACACATACACTCTCTCTCTCTCTCTCTCTCTCTCTCTCTCTCTCTCTCTCTCTCTCTCTCTCTCTCTCTCTCTCTCTCTCTCTCTCTCTCTCTCTCTCTCTCACACACACGGTAGCTTTGTGTCATGTATTTTCGTCGTGTCATTCGCGCTGCTGCTGCAGCCGCGCGGAGATGAGAGGTGGGTGGGGGGGGGGGATGATAATCTGGTGTGCGGAGCAGCGAGGCGCCGGTAGCGCTCGGCTCGGCTCGGCGGGCAGCATGGCGAGCAGGCAAGGTGAAGGCTGCGGCGGCTCTGGCCTTGCGTGCATGCCGTGTGTGTGTGTGTGTGTGTGTGTGTGTGTGTGTGTGTGTGTGTGTGTGTGTGTGTGTCTGTGTGTGTGCGTGGACAGCATATTGCGCGGTCGAGGCCGGTCGCGTGGGAGACAGCCGCGGTGCTCTCGTGATATGCGGACCAACAAATACATGTTCCAGGACAGCGGGCCAGGCCGGCGCGCCGCCAGAGCCACTGTGGAGGTGATTCATCGGTCGGGACTGGGACTTCCCCCGCCTGAATGAGTTGTTCCTGCCTGCCTGCACTCTAAAAGTCTAAGGACATTTTCTATAAATTTCGTTGTCTTTAGAGATTCAGTGACAATTACATGTTGTCTAGAATTTTGTCGACAACTAAGAACAAATTTGTTCGCAGTCGGTAACAAAATTTCTTTAAGGACTAAATAGAGGACTATTTGGAGGCAACTTTGCAGACAATCTGGCAGCGTTTTTAAACGTTACCAACAATGGACAAATTAAAATTGTGACTAATGGTTCACAAAATTTGCCCTTAATTGTGGACAAATTGTCCAAAAATGTACGCAAATTTGTTGCCAGCTCTACACTGGCAAAAATTTCCACGGAAATTTCTACGGTTTTTCCCGTTAATTTTTTACCAGGTCTGGACCGGTTTTAGTGGGTACGGGACGTCCGTAGTACGTATGACCGTACTGCCTTTAATTTAACTTTTTTCGAAGTTTGAAGAAACTTATCTACGGAATTGGTCACGGAAAACATCGTATTTTTAAGATACGGCTGTTCCGTAATCAAACAAAACGGATTTTACCGTAGTATCTGTGGAATGGGGTACGGGATTTTTAACAGTGCTGGACGTGCACAAAATTGTTGTCAATTGTCTACAAAAAATGTCCATCGACATTTAGTGTGTGCTGTGTCTGTATGCTCTGCCTGCGCACATCCACATCCACATCCACTGCCGTCCAATCGATTGGCTCATGTCGAACCTTCACGGTGATCGAATCCGAACGGCAGATACGTGGAGCGGAATAAAGGTCGGACGGAAGAACGAAAGAAACGGATCGGAGCGGAAAGAGATCTAACGGGCCTAACCTGATAAGAGGAGAGTGCCGGCGGGGCGGGGCGGGGCGGGGCGGGGGGTCAAGAGGAAAGGACCTCTTGATCTTGAGCCCGCCCCGGAGGCCCCCGAGACTGCGATGGATGACGGCAGGTCCTTTGGACGGAGCCGTGTCACGTCGCGTCACGGGCCGCGGCACGGCACGGCACGGCACGGCACGGCACGGCACGGCACGGCACGGCACGGCACGGCACGGCACGGCACGGCACGGCACGGCACGGCACGGCACGGCACGGCACGGCACGGCACGGCACGGCACGGCACGGCACGGCACGGCACGGCACGGCGCGACCATACGAGTCACATGAGAACGCTGAGGAGAGCCGAGCGCCGCCTGCGTCACCAATAAGCGAACTAGCGCGTATCGAATCCAGGATTGGACGGGAGGTGGAGAGAGGTTGCTCTTTTGCCCACCTATTGGTGGGCCGCACGCACTGTTAAAGTTCTGCGAAGTATTCTCACTCTTCGTAAACTGCAAAGCATTTGCTTCGTAACTTACAAAGAAAAAAGGATACTTCGTAGGCTACAAAGCTCGTGATTCGCAGACTGCAAAGAAATTCTTTGCAGCCTACAAAGTATCTGTTTTCTTTGTAAGTTACGAAGCAAATACTTTGCAGTTTACGAAGAGTGAGAATTCTTTGTAGCCCTGCGAAGCAAATACTTCGCAGAACTTTAACAGTGCGGCGAATAATGAAATTTATCAGTCGATTTAAGAGGAAAAATACGGAAGACTGGCTGGAGGTGGGGGTATCATACGGAGCTCCCCACCCCTCCTACCTTGATACGACGCGACTGCCAACTGGCAGTACCTCGCCCCGCCCCGCCTCGCCCCGCCCCGCCTCACCCCGCTCCGCCCCGCTCCGCCCCGCCCCGCCGCGAGCTACCTGTGGATGCACAACGGGCCCCCGGCTCTCGGTGGGGCTTGGAGCGCTGGGGGCGCCCTGCTGCCGGGGTTCCCACCCCGCTAAAGCCCTCCTCAGCTCAGCCTGCGCCCCCGCCCCGCCCCGCCCCACCCCGCCCCACCTCGCCCCACCTTGCCCCCGCACCCGCCCCCGCCAGGCACGCCCCCCCATCAGAGCTTGTAATTAAAGGGCGTTAAGAGCTTATTTCCCCGCTGCGCGCAGCAGCAGGCAGCGCTGGGGAGGTGGGGCGGGCGGGGCGGGCGGGGCGGGCGGGGCGCTCACACCTGCCCACCGGGAGGGCTGGGCCCCTGCCCACCCCGCCTCGCGCTCAGGATTAGAAGGCCACGGGGGAGGTGGCTGAGGACGAGCGGGGCGGGGAGCGGGTTAGCGGACACGGCCAGGAGAAGAGTATAGGCCCTCCCGTTCCTTGAGTATTGTGGCAGCCAAAGATACAAATGCAACACGGCTCAGAGCCCAGGCCATTTCTAACGCGCGCTGAGGCGAGGCCGGCCTTGTCGCCCAGGACCGCAGCCTTCCCGCCCCGCCCCGCCCCGCCCCGCCCCGCCCCGCGCCGCCCCGCCCCGCCCGTCCTGCCGTCCCAGCGCGCCTCGCAATATCATAATTTAATCAGCTCGCCCAACCAAACTCTCCTCCCCCTGTGGGCCCTCCGCAACAGCAGTTGGGTGGGGTGGGGGTGGGGGAGCTGACGCCCCGCCCCGCCCCGCCCCGCCCCGCCCCGCCGCGCCTGTCGCCTCTGGCTCAGCGCCCACAGACCGTGCCGTAACAGACCAGCCTTCTTCAGGAAGGCGTTGCGCCGCCCCCCAGAAGCAGCCGGCGCGGCGGGGGCGGCTGGGCTGGGCGGGCGGGGCGGCTCCTGCCCCCCGCGACCTGGCCCGCACCCTCACGCCGCATCGCCATTCGAAAAGAGGCTTTTGAAACAAGGCTAATGTGGTCTAATGGGCGGGAGCTGCGGCAGCAGCCCTGCGCGCTGACGCCTGCTCTGCTCACTGGAAATACAGTCGGGCCGAGGATTCTCGCCCTCAGGAGAGCGAGAGTTGTGCTGTTAATTTTCTCGCTCTTCTGAGAGCGAGTTTTGGTTTTCTAGCTCGATTAGCGCATATGGTTTCAAAATATCACCCTATTTGAGTGAGTATGATGAATGGGAAATCTCGCCCTTTTCGAACGAGAATTCACATCCTTACACGGTAAACGCTGTGGCAACTTTTGATGCCAAAATATTGGCGTCCTTTTTTGAACGCTAAATTTTGGCGTCCTTCTAAAAGGATGCCGATTTTTGGCCTTTTTAACGCCAAAAATTGGCGTTCTTTAAAGGACGCCAATTTTTGGCGTTAAAAAAGGCCAAAAATCGGCATTCCTTTAGAAGGACGCCGAAATTTGGCGTTCATAAACGAATGCCAAAATTTGGCATTTAAAGTAGCCACAGCGTTTACAGTGTAATCTTACGCAACTTGAGTGATATTTTAGATTCTTCCTCAGTTAGAGGTGTCCCTAAACTAATAGTGACTGAAATGAAATAAAGCCTCAGCAGGCGGGAGTCACACTTCTCAAGTCGCCCCCAAATTATACTTGACAGCGCACCATGCGAAGCACGGGGCGGGGCGCGGGGCGCGGGGCGCGGGGCGCGGGGCGGGGCGCGGGGCGCGGGGTGGGCGATAGGCAGTAGTTATTTGGGACGTTCTGGACGCAGCGAAGGGGCGGGTAGGGGGTGAGGAGGGTGGGGGGTGATTTACCGCAACGTGTGTTCTGTTGCCCCCCCCCCCCCTCCTCGCTATCGCGCGGCCGCCGGGCTGCGTCGCGTCGGTTATTGGGTTCCGTGCCATATGAATGGACAAGGCAAATAATCACTCTAGCGATGGTTTTTGTCTCGTTGTGTATCGGCTCGGCCATGGCCTGGAGGGGGGGGGGGGGAGGCACCACGGGCTTGCGTGGTACCGGCACAGAAATGACTCTTTGCAACGAGGGTGTATTGCGAATGTCGAAGGCGGTAAATTGCAATTCACGCTTAAATGTATTAGATTACGATGCATGCATTGTGATGTTGGGTCAGGTGTGTAAATGAGAATCTGTTTGGGGGGCGGGTGACGTGGTGTCGATCAATGACTTAGATCGTAGAGGGCGGAGTGTTTGGAGTACCTCAAGAGAGGCAAATGCTTTGAAAAACCAAGTGTGTACACGTATTCATTATTTACTGCATACTTACAGGTATTCAGTAAATAGTGTGTACTCGGCCATGTATGCAGTAAATAGTGTGTACAATTGAAGGTACACACACTATTTGCTGAATACCTTGGCATGGACGAACACACTAAATAGGACGGGACTTGTTTTGTCCATAGAAAGTGACAGTTTTGTGCACATCTTAACGAAGGACAATTTCCAACCCAGCAAAGGACAAATCTGCATCTCTCTAGTGGGCAAAAGAAAATGTTGTCCATGACTAGGATACAATTTTGTCACGTGCCAAATGCAGATTTGCACCTGGTCAAGGTGTGCACAAAAATGTCACTTCCTCTGGACCAAAAAAGTCCCTTCCCATTTAGAAAGAAGGTTTTACAGTGTTGAGTTGCAACTCCATATGGAGTGGAACTCTTTGTCGTGTCTCTCGTCTCGTCGGTCGCTCTGACTTACCGTCGGAGGCCGAGGTCCTGGCGAGCGCCGCCAGCAGCAGCAGCGGCAGCGGCCGCCACGAGGCCCCGGGCCGGCGCATCACCCAACCCTGCAACACAAGACCACACTTGTAAAACAAATGTTCCTGCACACTTACGTGTCGATTTGATGACTTTGCACACTATCTGGTGTAGAGACATAACTAAACATCACGTAATGTCTAGTTACTAAACGTTTCGTAATGTGCACACAAGTGCACACTTGGACACATACCCTAGGCATATGGTTACAATGGGATACTTCGAGAAATTGCACACCACATGGTGTGCAGTTGACTAAACGTTTCGACAAGTGTAGAGCAACTACACACCAGTTGACGTTTAGATCAGCTCGACACCACCAAGTGTTTAGTTTTTGCACACTTCAAACTTAACACCAATTGATGTGCAGAACTAAATATTTGTTTTCCCAGTGCACGCGTCACCCACTGAAGCAGGGCGGCGGCGCGGCGGCACTCGGAGGAGCACGGCCAAGTGCACAAAGCTTCCCGGGGCTGCCTATCTGCACTGGAAAAACAAACGTGACGTGTGTGACGCGTCAATTTGAGTGACCATTTGTGATCACACCACGTAATGCGACCAAAATTTACGTCACACCATGTGATGCGACGCAAGCTCCTGGGTACGGCATTTCACATGAGGTCGCATCACAACACTGCTAAAAGTTTACGAAGCACCGCTTTGTATTACAAACTATTTGCTTTGTAAGTTACGGAGAAAACAAGGCCACTGTAATACGAAGAGTCAGAATTTGTAGCCTACGTACCGCTTTGTATTACGAAGCATTGCTTTGTAAGACAAAGGGTGATGCTTCGTAGCTTACAAAGCACATCATTTGTAGTGCAAAACAGTGCTTCGTAATACAAAGGAATCGAATACTTCGTAGGCTTACAGGCGATGTGCTTTGTAAACTTTTAACAGTGAAACGTGCACGTCATGACCAAAACTACGCTCACACCACATGATGCGACCAGTCCAGAGGTAGCACTTGCAAGTGTGACGCACGCAACGTTTGTTTTTTCCAGTGTAGTACCCAAGGGGAGGGGGGGGGTAAATACCCCCATTACCCCCCCCCCCCCTCTGGATCCGCGCATGGGGCCCCGGTGTACACCCACCCTGGCAATCCATGAACAATCTTCGTCAATCTTCCCAATACTCGGTACAAAAGCCGCTCTTATTGCCTACATGCAGGCCTCTTCCCTTGGAAAAGCCAAAACATACGCAGGCAATCTGCCAATCTTGGCAAAATCCCTCGCGCTCCCGAGTGTGCCTGCGCAAACTCCGCAGCGGAGAAAAGCGACCTCCGCGTAGCTGGTTGGAACTTGATCTCCACCCCGTGCCGAGCCACCCCCACCCCACCCCACCCCGCCCCGCCCCGCCCCGCCCCGCCCCGCCCCGCCCCACCCCAGACCGCCGCCCCGTCCCGGTGATGCAGCTTAGAGCGAGAAAAACAAGTAGTGCTCGCTAACATTGTAAAACTCTCACCAGTCCCTTATTTGTTCTGCGCCCCGGGGCCGGGGGGTAAGGACTGGGGGCGCCGGGACAGCGCCGCTCCCGCCAGGATTTGTGTGTAAAATCTCGGAAGGTAACAAGTATGAATTATCCTGTGCGTACCCCGCCCCTCTCCTCCGCTCTCTTCTCCTCCCCGTCGGAAGGCATAAGTCTGTTCACAACATTTTTCCTCTTTTATTTCCGACGCTGCTCCCTCGGCCACAGCGGCGCGACGGCGAGCGCCCCGTGATTTAGCAGCCAGGGCCTGGGGGATGTGGCGGCGCGTCGTGGCCGAGCGCGGAGGTCGCCCGGGAGGGAGGGTGCTCCAGGTCCACGCGCGCCTGTCGCTCCAGCGGGGGGGGGGGGGGGCTCCTCGCGGGGGCTGCTCCCTAGAGGTCACAGGTCACTCCAGCAGCTCCAGCAGCTCCAGCAGCTCCAGCAGCTCCAGCAGCCCCAGCAGCTCCAACAGCTCCAGCAGCTCCAGCAGCCCCAGCAGCTCCAACAGCCCCAGCAGCTCCAGCAGCTCTAGTGGGGCACGGGCAGTACGGGGGGCGGGGGCGTGGCCGCAGCGCCGACTGCAGAGGACGGCTCGCTCGTGAAAATACCGTACCCCGTCAGGTCATGGAGAGAAGGACGGCCGTTTGAGGCGGGGTGGGACGCGGGGCGGGGCGGGGTGGTTAAGGTAGCGTTTAATCAGGGGTTGCGGAGGGGGAGGGTCGGGACGTGCTGCCGGGGCCGGGAGAATCAGTGTAGCGGGCCGGGCCGGGCCGGGCCCGGCCCCAGGCATGGCAACCATAAGCGGACATATGAGGGCGGGGCGGGGCGGGGCGGGGCGGGGCGGGCCGGCTAGGGTGACGCCTTCAGAATTCTAATAGCAGCAGCAGCGATGGGACGGAAGGCCCGGGGCGGGGCGGGGCGGGGCGGGGCGCGGCGGGCCGCCGGGACGTGCTGGGGAAGGAGGCGGGACGGGACGGGACGGGATGGCGAGCGGTTCGGAATAAATTAAATTGGATCAAAAGGGGGTTGATAGCGGTGCAATGAGCGGCGGCTATCAGTGACGCGCTCGGCTGGGATCCGAGACGGTCGCCGTGAGGGGGCAACCACTCGTGAAATCCTGTGTACAAACCTGCGGAAATCTCGATGAAATCCTCGGAAATCTCGATGAAATCCTCGGAAATCTCGATGAAATCCTCGGAAATCTCGATGAAATCCTTGGAAATCTAACTGAGAAATCTCATGAAATCTCATGAAATCTCATTGAAATCTTGTGAAATCTCATGAAATCTGGGAGAAATCTTGTGAAATCTCATGAAATCTGAGAGAAATCTCTCAAAATCTGAGAGAAATCTTGTAAAATCAGTAGAAATCCCGTGTACACTGGGATGGGGAGTGGTTGCCCCCTCGGTCGCCGTGTCTTGTGTGTAGCGCTACAGCTATTTTTACTTTCGTGGATTCGCGTACATAATTTGCTGAAAAAGTTTTGTGATTTTAAATCTTAAATCGCTCTTGTGTAATTTTTGCTCTGCTTCTACATCTGTCCTTGTCTGACATTAGCGAGAATTCTGAGAAATAAAGAAAACTTTTATTAGGTAGAGGGAGAGGGAGCGGGGGAAGACAGACGACCTAGTCAAGGCCGCATTATATGAAGCTGTGAATGGGATATTTTTTAGTATCAAGGAATCTCCCCCCCCCCCTTTGTCGGGTTCAGCGCACACTACGTATGTATGTTTTTCAATGCCAGTGGGCGCGCACGCTACCTGTCGGCAGGCGAGTCGTTGTAGGGCACCTGATCCTGGCTGGGGCGGGGCGGGGCCGAGGGGGCCACCACTCCTGTAATCCTGTGTACACGTTAGCCTGTAATCCATGTGCAATCCCTCTGTAATCC
Source organism: Frankliniella intonsa (assembly GCA_033675135.1). Classification (NCBI taxonomy): domain Eukaryota; kingdom Metazoa; phylum Arthropoda; class Insecta; order Thysanoptera; family Thripidae; genus Frankliniella; species Frankliniella intonsa. Next base: position 392,732 of record CM066253.1, read on the forward strand.
CTCGTCAAAGTAGAAAAATATTTAAAATACTGTTAAATTTAACGATTTAGCACCTAAAATCAGGCATGTAATCATGTGTAATCCATGTAATCTTGTAATCCTGTGTACGTCCGTCAACAGAGTGGTGGCCCCCTCGGGCGGGGCGCGCCGGACCTTCCACGGTCATCATCTTTTACATTTTCATCGCCCAAGTTATAAGCCAAGTACAAGGTCGAGGAGCACGGTCCGCCCGCAGAATGAGAAACACGTTATTCCCTGGAAGCACTCCTTTCATTTCCATCTTGGGCCATGCAGAGTGTGTTTGAATGAATACACAGGTGATGGGCTTAAAATGTGTACAGTAGCGCTCCCGTGTACTGTCCTCCCCACTGCGGTGCCGCCCCGCCCCGCCGCGCCCCGCCCCGCCCCGCCGGCGCCGTGGCGCCTAGCTCTCATTACTCGCGGTTAATTAGTTTGAGTTCGCCGGAGCGGTTAACGCGGCGGGCGGCGCAGCGCGGCGCGGCGGGCATAAACTTTGTGCGGAGTGAATCGGAGCAAATATGTGGTGCTTAACCAGACGAGTAGCAGGGGGGGAGGGAGAGCCCACCGGAGCTGCTCCCTCCACACTGGGAAAACTAATGTGACGTGCGTCACACTTGCAAGTGCGACCCTAGGAGAGGTCGCATCATGTGGCGGGACCGTAGTTTTGGTCACGTTTGTGATGCGACCTCCTATGAGTAATGCCGCATACCCTGGAGCTTGCGTCGCATCACATGGTGTGACGTAAATTTAGATCGCATTACGTGGTGTGACCAAAAATGGTCGTAGAAATTGACGCGCCACGCACGTCACGTTTGTTTTTCCAGTGCAGGGGTGCAGGGCGCTCGGCTCTCTGTCCCTGCCACACACAACCGCGGGGTAAAAAAGCACCCCGCTCGCTCGCTGGCCGGCGGCAGCAGCAGCAGCAGGGGGGACTTGTCCAGGGGCGCACCCGACCCGACCCAGCGCGGTCCAGGATAACCTGCGTGTTTTGCGCTCCCCGCTGAGCACAATCAACGACAGAGGCGCCCTAGGGGGCGTGGCGGGGCGGGGCGGGGTGGGGGGGGGGCGGGGTAACGGAGGCTGCGCCCCCAGGGTGCCCCCCGGCGTACAAAGCACACAGAGCAGTGGATCTCCTGACAATGATCCTTGAGCGCAGCACCAGGAGGGCGCCGCGCCGCGCCGCGCCAGTCCCGGCGGGTAGGGACGTCCCTCCCGGTGGTGGAGGTCGCAAGGGAACAAAGCACGCGGGATGGGGTGCAGGGGCTTACCTGTGCGGCGGCTTATCCGAGAGGAGAGGCGGCTGGTGACTGGTCGTCACACTGCACGGCACGAGGCTCTACGTCGCCGTGACTGGTCGTCACACAGCACGGCACGAGGCTCTACGTCGCCGTGACTGGTCGTCACACAGCACGGCACGAGGCTCTACGTCGCCGTGACTGGTCGTCACACAGCACGGCACGAGGCTTTACTTAGCCGTGACTCTGTTCTCGGATTGAACACGTGCACCTGTTCGTCACGCATACGGCACAGGCTGGCGGCGGGCAGGCAGGCACTTTGCGGGTCTCTGGGCAGGCAGGCTGCCTTTCCCGCGGTGACTGCTGAACGGGAGTCGGTACCGTGCGGCGCGGCGCGGCGTGTGAGGCCGGCCCGCCCCACCCCGCCTCACCCCGCCCCACCCCGCCCCGCCCCGCTACGCCATGCCATGCCCGCTCAATTCCACGCGAACCGCGAATCGCCATGCGCGTTCCGCTGTATTCCGCGATGCGACCGGGGCGGACCTGGCGGGGCGGGGCGGGGCGGGGCGGGGCGGGGCGGGGCGGGGCGGGGCGAGGCGGGGCGGGGCGGGGCAGGGCCAGGGCCAGGGACCAGGCGGGCACGAGCTCGCGCCGGAGCAGACCCCCCGCACACCGCACCGCACCGGGACTGGACCGTGGGGGACGATCAAACACTACTCGGGGGAGGGGGCGGGGCGGGGCGGGGGCCTCGCCGGGGCAAGACGTGTACTACTACAAAACCTTCGCGCCCCGCCCCGCCCCGCCCCGCCCCGCGCAGAGCGCGCCCTGCCCTGCGGTACGCCCCGCACCGCACCGGGCGCTTCCCGCTGCTCGTTTGGCCGCAGGATGCGAGGTAGGGTTCGGGGGCTGCACTTCCCCGCCAGCACCCCCTGGGACAGACCTGGCGGCGGGGGCGAAGTGGCTGGATATCTTTCCGCTGGGATGGCAACCTCTATCTTGGCGTTCGCTGTTTTCCGATTGCATGGGGAGCTGGAGCTAGGGCGGGCGGTAAGCCACACAATTTTCCGACTTGGCAGCGCAGGCAGGCAGGCAGCGTAGGCGGGCAGGCAGGCGCGGTGCGCGGTCACGCAGGTAGGACGCCACTTTCCAGAAGTGGGGGCGGCGGGGGCACTAGCACGGGCTGGGTGGACATGAGACCATCCGGGTTTGAGACTGGAGGACATGAGACTGGTCATGAGACTAGCCGAAGTGCCGGAGGGGTCCCGGTACTACCGCAGGACACACCAGACCAAGGCCAGCGCGCCCAGTCTCATATCTGAGTCTGAGTGAAGCAGGCTCATGTCTCAGACGTAGACGAGACTCCTGCACACTAAACTCTTATGCATTTTATGTGCATGGTTATGCAGGATTACGTGCAACCATAGTTATGCACATCACTCCGTGCATAACTATGCACAGAATTGTGCATTCATATGCACGATTGCATGCAAAATGAACATAGTTATGCATAAAAATTGTGCATAACTATGGTTGCACAAAATCCTGCAAGGCTTATGCACAACATAATGCATAAGGGTTTAGTGTGTGGTCACAGACATGAGACTGCTCGTCACATACATGACACTGCTGGTCACAGACATGAGACTGCTGGTCACAGACATGACACTGCTGGTCACAGACATGAGACTGCTGGTCACAGACATGAGACTGCTCGTCTCGCACATGAGACTGGGCCTGGTGGTCGTAGTATGCGGTCACACTTGCACCCCTTCGGCACTTCGTCCAGTCTCATGTCCTCCAGTCTCAAACGCGAACGGTCTCATGTCCTGTCCGCCCAGCCCTAGCACGGCTGACGGGACGGGACGGGACGGCGAGCTAAATCCGATCAGCAGAATACGTTCTGCCCGTCCTGGCGTTCTGCCCGTGACACTTAATTACTGCGTTATAAAGAGCCGCGCCGCTCAGCCGGATGCTGGAGATTTGGCCGCACGCTGCGACAGTATCGGCGCGGCGCGACCAATCGGCTGAGCGGCGCGGCGAATGGGGGTGATGCCAGCCTCGTTGCGTAACGCGGAAGGGAAGGGAAGGGAAGTACCGGGCGGGGCGGGGCGGGCGGGGCAGGGCAGGGCAGGGCGATGCTCCGGGGAGCGGCCTGGCCCTGCTGGCCTCGGGAAGGGACGGGACGGGATGGGACTGGACCTTCCCTAGGCTTCCTATGACTTTCGACATTTCTCTTGGAAAATGTTCCCGTAACGCTTGCAAACATTTCTCACGGAGCAAAATGTCGTGATAGGCGGGTGGGCAGGGCACGGCACTCTCCCTGTCAGCGCGCTCAGCTCACAAGGGAACCCCGCGAAGTGTAAATTCCCGATTTTCACGCAGCTTTGGTAAATTGTCGGTCTGTATGAGTAATTGACGGGCACATCCAAACTTGCTGCTCAATTTCATATCTAGGGGTCATTTTGGTCATTTTTCCACTCTTTATGACCCTATAAAACAAAAATACAGTATTTTTCATCATTTGCAAGATGACGTTCTAAGGGGTAACTCGACGAGTTGCGACCCTTTGGGCCAAAATTTCGTCCGTTTGGCCGTATCTTGCACCGTTTGGCCGCTACGGCCTCAAATTTTTAGCGAAAACTCGTAAAAGAGCATGTTGGGTGTCGTTTTCGGGAAAACGGCCAAACGGTGCAAGATACGGCCAAACGGACGAAATTTTGGTCCAAAGGGACGCAACTCGTCGAGTTACCCCTTAGAACGTCATCTTGCAAATGATGAAAAATACTGTATTTTTGTTTTATAGGGTCATAAAGGGTGAAAAAATGACCAAAATGACCCCTAGATATGAAATTGAGCAGCAAGTTTGGATGTGTCCGTCAATTACTCATACAGACCGACAATTTACCAAAGCTGCGTGGAAATCGGGAATTTACACTTCGCGGGGTTCCCTTGTCAGCGCTGTGAGGTGAGCCCGGCCCGGGTCCTCGCCCGGGTCCTCAACAGGGAGCGTCTTGGTGGGGGCCGGGCCGGGCCGGTGCCCGTGCCTGCCCTATGCGCTCGTGCGAGGAGGCAAAGTGAATAATTGCTGACTCGTGTCTCGTGGCGCCGCCATGAGCACGGCGCCGCTGCCGTCCAGGGGGGAGGGGAGCCCCCACACCTGGGAGTCACTCTGTCATGAATCAGTAATCGTCGAAACAGACGAACTTTACTTCACTCCGTACACTTACCTCCACGAGTACAAAAGATGCTGTTTTCACAGAGGCCGGAGCAGGCCTGTATACCCCGCCCCACCCCGCCCCACCACGCCCCACCCCGCCCCACCCCGCCCCACAGCGCCCCACCCCACCCCACCCCACCCCGCCCCGCCCCACCCCGCTCCAGCGACACTTCCGGTCGTGTTTCCCTCGGACATTACTGTTTCACGGTGTCGGGCCGCGAGCCTGGGCGCCGCGCCGCGCCATCGCCTCAACGCTCAACGCCATGCCCGGGCCGGGCCGGGACCAGTGCCCGGCCTGCAGCCGCAGCGCCTCGCCTCGCCTCGCCGGCCCGTCAGGGTGCACGGTGCCGTGCCAGCCGATCTCCTCTCCCCGCCAAGCTGGTCCGGGAGCTAAGATCTGTATTCGGCGTCAGTATGCGCACCAAACGATAAATTCTCCCCCAGCAGACCATTAAAACTTTTCGGACGCGCTATGCGGGGGCGGGGCGGAGGCCACAGGGGCGCGAGCGCAGCAAGGCGAGGCAAGGTGAGAGGAAGACAGGGGGGGGGGGAGGGGCTGTTTGGGGAAGAAGCCGACTTTTTACGGAGTTGGGAAAGGGGCAGTTGAGAAATCAGGAAACGTGCGGGCGAGGATGTGCAGGGTGAGCGGAGCGGCTGTTGGGCGGGGCGGGGCGGGGTGGGGTGGGGCGGGGCGGGGCGGGGCGGGGCCGGGCCGGGCACGGGGGTGGAGCAGCCGAACGAGAAGTCAAAGGTGAGGCGAGTTTGGCCAGGGCGGTGAGAACACGACTGTCTGCCTCGCCCGACGGGACCCGCCCGAACATTCCCTTGCGAGCCTAAACCTTCTCCGATTTTGACATTTGAAGGCATTGCGGGCGGAGCCATCGACCCGGCCGCTGAAGTCTGGCTAATAATTAGTTTACAAACTTGGCGCGCGCTTTATTGAATAAGGGCGAGGTCTTGGGCCGGGCCGGGCCGGGCCGGGCCGGCGCCAGGGCCTGGAGGGATGGAGGAGGCCGCGACGGGAAGGGAAGGCCTGCAGCCCAGTCCTAAGTTGGCACCATTCCCGATAGGACCGCACTTGTTGCTACTTAAAGGTTTGGCGGGGCGGGGCGGCGCAGGTCACCACACCCAAGTGCAACACGAGACGCGGGGCGGGGCGGGGCGGGGCGGGGCGGGGCGGGGCTCACCTCCTGGGCGCCGCCCTCATGGGTGTGATCCTTGTCGAACAGCTCAACAGCTCACGCTCCCCCTCCCCCCACCGCAGCCTTCGCCCTGCTTCGCTCACGCTCAAGTCTCTGCATCCCTGGCGGTGGGGAAAGGGGGGGGGGGGCTGCGCTGGGCTTAGGGAAGTCGGCGCGGCGATGTGGAATGAAGGTTCTGACCTTTGTGTTGCGGAGGGCCTGGCCTGGCCGGGCCTGGCCTGCAGGGGCCGCTGCGTAAGGCGCCGCCCCACCCCGCCCCGCCCCACCCCGCCCCGCCCCGCCCCGCCCCAGCCTATAGCCGGGACCAGTATTGGCTCAGCTCGGCTCTGCGCGCCGGAGCCTGAGCAGGGCGGCCCTTCCCCACTCCTCTCTTCTCAGCCGGGGCGGGGCGGGGTGGCCCCTAAATTATATAAAAGACTGATGGTAGCCATCCGCTGTGATTCCTCCCTCCCCCTCCCCCTTTACCGCCCTTCCTTACACTCCTGGGGTTCTCCAATTTTCCCGAAAGAGGCATTTCGGGATGGACGTCCCTTTCATATTGGAAAGCATTGATTTCCCTGATGCTCTCAAATGCAAATTTCGCGGAGTGTGGCGCGGGGGGTGGGCGGGGCGGGGCGGGGCGGGGCGGGGCGGGGGAGGAGTGAGAGGGACTGAGGACAAGTGAATGGGCCGGTGGAAGAGCGATGCGCGGTCACGACGCGTAAGAAGAGTGTGATGTGAATGACTAAAATTTGCATATCGCTGAGAAAACGTATGATAAAAATGGTTCGTGTGCACGGAAAAAATAACTTTGTTGTGGTGATCAACTCTGTTCGATAGGCATAATTCGATAACTGGTATCGAAAATGCGATTCCGACAACCAGGAGCTAGTTGTGACGATCGGACACTTTTACGACAAACCACAGCTTAGTTCTCATCGTGCAAGTGTTCGGTCGTGGCAACTAGCTTCTGTTTTTTGGTATCGGATTTTCAATAATAGCTACCTAATTCCGCTCATAGAACGGAGTCGGTCATCACATCGATGTCATTTTTTTTCGTGTGGTCTAGGATAGCAGAAGAGCCGTGCCCGAGTATTTCGCTCGGTTCGTTCCAAACAAAACGGATCTGTGGGACCCGAGAGAGCAGCCCGGGAAACATGCCTTGGAATTAGGGGCTGTTCGTACGGTTCGTACTGGTGCTCCTGACCCCCCCTCCCCGCCCGCTGCCCCGTCTGCCCGGGCCCGGACATGAAACCCCAGGAGGGCGGAAGAGCCAGTGCCTGATCTCTAGGGAAGTCTAGCCTCTGACTGATGATCTCGAAAACCCGAAAATAAAAGGAAAGAAAAGGGAAAACACTGCGGGAAGGGAAGAGAAGGAATACTAGAGAGAATATAAAGTTGGGAAGGAGCCGTTCAGTGTTTCACGTTTCAGATTGCTATGAAAATAGGAAGCAAAGACGCTTAAAACGGCTTCGAAATCGATCCGGTGAAGTCCTAAAATAAGAGGGCTGCGATCTGAGCAAAGGAGGGTTATGTGGGGGATATTCCACAGCGCGCCACCTCGCCTCGCCCCGCCCTGCCCCGCCCCGCCCGCCCCGCCCTGCCCCGCCCCGCCCCGCCCCGCCCCGCCCCGTCTCTCCACACCACAGCGTTTTACTTTGCTCACCCGAGCGCCTCTTTGACGTCGAGTGGCTGGGATGGGATCACAGAGAGCGAGCCGAGCCGAGCCGAGCGGACTGACTCAGGCCGCTGACGCTGACGGCGCGGGGCGGCGTGGCGCGGTTCAATATTCTCCTCCATACAATTGAAAAGGCTTTTCGGGAACTGAATGCCTTTGAACCTTCCCCAATCCCCCCCCCCCCTCTCTCTCTCTCTCTCCCATATGAGGATCCAGCGCGGGTTATTTCCACTGCGCTAAAAATAACTCATGGTTTAGCAGAGGCAGTGGAGTGGACGGACAGTCTCATCACGGTTGAGAAACGTGTATCCCTACCCCGTCCCCTCCCTCCCCTCTCTCCTCTCCTCTCCCCTCCTCTCCCTCCTCTCCCTCCTCCTCCTCTCTCTCTCCTCCTCCTCTCCTCTCTCCTCCTCCTCCTCCCTCTCTCTCCCTCCTCTCACCTCCTCCTCCTCTCACCTCCTCCTCTCACCTCCTCCTCCTCCTCACCTCCCTCCTCTCACTTCCCTCTTCTCACCTCCCTGCACTCCACTCCCTCCCCTCTCCTCCCCTCCACTCTCTCCCCTCACTCCTTCCCTCCCTTCACTCCCCTCCCTCCACTCCCCTCCCGCCCCCGCCGAGTCCGCCGCCCTTTCCACGCGGCTCACAGCGGATCACAGGTGTGTTGGTCGAGGCGTGTGCAACGGCGGCCGTCACGTCCGTCACGTCACGTCTGCTGAGCTGAACTGAGCGAGCGGACTCAACTCTGCTCCTTGCCTCTCACACGGCCCGCCGACCGCCGCCCCGCCCCGAGAGCGCCTGCGAGACCCCCGGGTAGGCAGCCCGCCCAGCGCGCGCGCACGTCCACTGCCTACCCAGCACCCGGCGGGCGCTTGGGCGGTGGCGCACCGCCGCGGTGAGCATGCAACCCCATCCCTCCCCTCAGCCTCCCCTCGCCTCAGCCGACGGGACGGGGGCGGGGGGGCCTTGCATTCAGTCTATCCGAGCAGACCCGAGATGAGATAGACCAAGCGGGAACAGAGCGTCGCGGCGTGGCGTGGCGTCCATCCACGGCATGCGTCAGCCTTGTCTACGAAGGATAAACGTGCTGACATTCCGTGCACCTCCTCCTTACTTTAAACCGTTTACAACGATTTTTAACGGTACCGCTACCACTACTGATTTCCCCGTTTTTCCGCGTCTCTGTTTTTGTCCACTGATTTTTTTTTTCTCGGTAATTTGAACGATGAAGGATGCGGGATGCGGTTGTTGGAACCAGATTCGATCGAGACTCATTTGCCGTTGGTTCGTGTGTGCGATGCGGCACGGCACGGCACGGCGGCGTGCAGCTGTGCAGCGGGTAGCGCCACCAGGACGTCCTCGTCCTCCTCCAGGACTCACCTCGGAGACGCGGCGGGGCGGGGCGGCGGCTTGCCTCCTAGAGCCGGCGCGGGTGCGGGCGCGGGCGGGGCGGCTGGGGAGCGTGGCCAGAGGCGCGGGCTGCGCGGCGCGGGCGCGGGCGGCCGGGGCCGAGGGGCTGGGGCTGGACTGCGCCTGCTGCTGCGCGCCGCGCGCACATGACTGGAGTCGAGGCTGGAGCCGCCTGGAGCCGCAGCCGCCGAGCTCGCCTGGAGTCCTGGAGTAGAGCTAGGCACGGAGGAGTACTACGGTGGCCCGCCCCGCTGGCGCGCCGCCCCCCGCGCTGTGCCTCCGCCCGTTGGGCTGAGGGGTGGGGGAGGGGGTGCGCGTGGCGCTGGGAGGGAGGGAGGGGTGCCGTGCTGTGGCGTCGCATGGCGCCAAACCGCGGCGTGGTGTGCGGCGTGGGGCGGCGCGGGGCAGGGCAGGGGAGACTCGTCTGATCGGGTTGCCCTCAAGCTCGCCAGGAACGTGCGGGGATCCTACAGGCGGGCCGGGCGGGGGATAGTCGGGCGGTTGGGAGGGGGAGGCGTAGCTGCTGGAAGCCCAAGAGTATCGGCGCCGAGGTGGAGAGGTGTGCCGCGGACTAACCGCTTCCATCCCCTCCTCACTCCCCGCCGCCGAGGCCCTGCAGGAGCCCTGCAGGAGCCCTGCAGGAGCCCTGCAGGAGCCCGGACAGGACAGGAGCCCTGCTGGGGCGAGAGGGTGTAGTGGGCCGGTAGGGGCGGGGCGGGCGGGGCGGGGCGGGGCGGTAGCAGAACCAGCGGGCGCGGAGGGGGAGGCTGTGGTGCCGTGCGGGTGGGGACGTTGGGGGCAGGGGAGGGGATGGGAGGGGCAGCTGATCGATGCGCCCCACCCCACCGCCCCCCCACCCTTACCCATCTCACTCGAGGAGCTGGACCATAGAACCATAGAACACCTTATGGCGCTCTCTGGCGGTCGAGCCGGCAACCCTCTCACCTCGCCAGTAACTTGGAACACTTGTTCCTTCTCCTGACGCTCAGCTGAAAGATACATCTCATTAGCGTTCGCGTGGCGCATCGACGCTCTGCGGAGCGGAGACACATCGCAGAGATCTTGGGGACTGGGCTGTTGCCCTGGCGCCGAGCCGAACTCTCCTCCCCGTGCTGGACCGTGCTGGACCTGCATCGCCTCACCCCACCCCGCCCCACCCCGCCTCACCCGCCCCACCCCGCCTCGCCCCGCCTCAGCCCACCTCACCCCGCCCCACCCCGCCCCAGAGTCCTGCGGAGCTTTGGGCCCCCGTCCGTCCCGCCCCGCCCCTGCCCGTCTACCTCGGTGACGTCACGGACGCCTTGCAATGACGTCATGCCATCGCTATCGTGACCTCATTTCCAGCCCACCCCTCCGCCCTCGTGCGGAGCGCCTTGGTTAGTGCGGTAGGGCATATGAGAAGATTAGATGATGGTTTTTGCCCTTGTGGCGGGTGACGATTCGACTGAAGAAGTAACATAAGTTTCTAACGATAAAATAGAGGAGAAAATACTATGGTGGCATAATTGGGGTATTGGGGAAGCCCCAGGTCTAACCGAGATTTTACTCAGAGCTGTTGGGAAACGCGGAAGTGATTTGAAAATCAAGCAATTTCTACGAGGACAACTAAACGCTATTCTATTGTCCAATTCTATTTCCACTGTCAGATTTGTGAAATGTTATGTTCTTTCACTTACCAGACTTACACCGGCACGATCCTTTCTGACACTACTCTCTCACTGTCCGGAGGAAACATACTTCCATACTGGCGAAGGGCAGCACCAAAATCAGAACCCCTCCACCTCGAAACTATTTGCCACAACTCCAACAACAGTACCGCGAAAACCCCTAAAAGCGTTCACGCGCGTTGTGTGGTGTGTCAACCAGTGGTCCAGCGGTGCCAGTGGCATGGCAGTGCACTGCGTTCCGCTCAGTTTTCCGTAGTTCCATTGTCACCATGCGTATGAGAAAGTGTGCGATGGGTAGATGCGGATGCGACTGGATCGGAGAGGAACATGACAGTTGTGTACTTACGTAACTTGTCACTTGTGTTTTGATTTGCCTATCAACCCGTATTTGTTGATTTGTTGTCTCCTAGGATTCATAGTCCACGGAAAGTGTGAAGAATGGTTGACCTGAGTAACGTCCAGAACAAGCCACTGAAGGTTTGAATCATTGTATTTTATGGGAAAAAATAATCATCTACTGTCATGTGTTGCCATCACTTCCCTCTTTAACCACTTATTATTTCAGAAGTCTATCCTACAAATGTAACAGATTGTAGTTCATAGTAACTGACTTTAACATATATGTGTGTTATTACAGCTCATCTTCCTTGTTCACTTTATTTTGATAACATGGTGAGAAAAATATATACATTACTGTGATTATGCTTAAAAAGAACAAAATTAATTTTCTTCTGTTTTCTATTTTTACAATGAACTTGCAGGGGAATACAGGGGTTTTGGAGTCCTGATTCGTATCTGTTTTACAATGGTTTATTCATTTTGACACTACTTTGGGGGATCCACCATAGAGAGTCAGATGAACCATTGCAAATAGTAAGTATCTATGAAAGATCAATGTCATTGTACCCTCAGCTCTGTAGATTGTCTTTGAAATATGTTTTCCTTTCAGGCTGTCATTATCAATGTCCTTGCCATACTATTTGACGTGATAGTTCTTGCAGCTTACTTTCCTTCAACTTTCCGTGAGTACACACTGTTTTGTATCCATACTCTAACAAGTGAAGGGGAATTGTGTATCAAGTATTTCATTTTGACAATATCTCATTACAGGTAGTAGCGAGCGTTTCAGCATTGCTATGGCCATCCTGAACCTAGTCATACGCCCAGTTACAAGTGTAATTTTGTGCCGCATTGCATCAGAACGCATTGGAGGTGAATTTACCGGCCGCAACACATTTGGTGACATATTTGGTACTGCTTAATTCTTTACAGTTTAAAAGCCTTCAATTTCTTGAATAAAAAGAGAGACCAATTTTGGTTTGCAGGGCGTGGAGACACAGTAGCACCAGGTAGACCTCGGGCTGCTTATGATGATATTGACAACCCTAGCGGACATCAGAGTGTACCTGGTGTTGTGACAGTTGATGGTACAGGAGGCAAGCAACCTCCTCCTTACCATGGCTGATTCTCTCTCTACCTACATGAGAAGTCTACCACCTGTGAATCTGAGAAGTCAGGATAGCTGTTTGAATCGAGCTGTTCCACTATAATTTCTTAAAATTTTCTTTACAAATACTGACCTCAATAACAGGATTAATTTTTAAAAGGTTTATAGAAGCTATTATCTCTTTTCCAGCACCTCAGATCTTTGTTTTGATTCTCAAAATAACTTTAGCTCATTAGTTTCACAACATATCAAGCTTGTGCACTTTGAGGGCACCAATATATAGAAAATATACAGCTGTTAAGAGTTGCCATTTTTAGCAATACAGGTAGCCATATGCTGCATGTTATTTGTGATAGTTGTCAGTTTTATAGATTTATTCCTATTGCCTTCAGCAATGAGATCTCATTGTGAGCATTTGTTAGAAACTGCGTAGGATACTTCACGTAAACCGTTTGCAGTTTGATAAGGGTAGAAGATTGTACACCGTGCAACACGGGTTGTATTACTTGAAGTTATGCTTTTTGCCATTCCTGCATATGCATATATGCACCAAAAACAGGTTAGCTCCTGTTGATTTCCCACAGCCATAAAATAGTTACTACATAGAGAACATTCATTATCCAGTCATAATCCCTAGAATCTGTTTTGCTGTATTTTTACTAGTCATGGTTAATTTGTGTGTATCATCCATGCTAAGGTAGAAATGTTAATGTATCAGTTGTATGAGACTTGTCACTTTTATAAATATTTTGCATTATTTCTGTAACCATCTTACGAACAAATAATTCAATTACCTTATCTGACATCTTGTCTTCAGAACACAGATTTGTTTTGTCTCTTTTAAAAAATTTGATTTGTACTTACATACTGACAATAACATAATTTTTTTTTATTTTTGTAGGGCCAAGTTGAAAAGAAAATATTTAATGAACTAAATTTTTATAATGCTCTGATTGCTTGCAGGCCAATTAAGTTTCACTTTATGGTCTGGAAATTTAATAATTACGTACATAAATTGAATGAAGTTTTAACTTTCTGAAAATAATAAATTTCTGTGATTTAATGTTTAGGCATGTTTACCCAAACTATAACCTGAATAAATTTTGAATTGTGCTACATTTTTTTCTGTGCAATCTGAGTTGGCTGTGTTTTTCTGAGGAAAGGTGCGGTAGGAACTAATGGTCTGAATATTATTTAGTACCTAAAAAGTAACTGGATGTCCTTACTTAGTATTTAAGCTGCTAAAGAATGTAATTTGTGCCTGCAAGGTCTGTAATAAAGCCAACAGTCACATTCAATTTCTTGATCTAATTATTCCAACACCCTTTCCCGACAGTAGAAAAAATTTAAGAACACAAGTTAGCAATTTACAATGACACGATTTTTTAATGTCTTGACACAGGTTAAATAAATAATTTTGTTCAAAAATATTAAATTTTTTTAAAAGTCTCCTACTTAATTGGTGCTGATTTCAGAGATTTACACGTAATTTTCCCTAATTTGGTTAAGAGGGGGCTTCCTTGCCACTGTGCCTCACACTGAGATGATGTTTTCAAATCCGCCTATGAAATGAATATAAATGTAGTAAATTAAAAGTACCAGAGATAAAAGAATTAATAGAAGCAAATGTTCCTTACCGATAATTTTTCCCAAACCTTCTTCTTAGGATTGAGAACCTCATCTGGTGTGCCAGTTTCATAGCCTTCAACAAAAACCTTTTCTCCAGGTGCACTCCCTTCAGGTGGTGACAGCGGTTCTACAGCCCTTGGCTCATCACTGTTAGAAATGGTTCAGTGCATCACAAAAAGGGGTTCAAGTAAGAAGATGTACAATAATAAGAATGATGGGGTATTCATAACAAAAGAGTATTATCTACTTACACAGAGGCACACAACACCATTCCACAGGATTCAATGCCCCTCATTTTTGCTGGTTTGAGATTACACAATACAATAACATTGCGGTTCTTCATTTCTTCAATGGGTACAAAGTTCTTCAGTCCACTGACAATTGTCCTTGGCACACCCTCACCTACAAAAGTGATAATTTATTCAAGTACATTTCAAAACAGATAAACTTCAGCGACTAAAATCTACCAACTTACCAACATCAATTTTCTCCACATACAGACTATCTGCTTCGGGATGGTTTTCAATTTCCACAATTTTACCCACACGTATATCAAGACGACTGGGAGTCTGTTCATCTGTAGCTGCTCCAGCCCCAGCTCCAGCTCCACCCTCTAAAGGCATAATGAATTAAGTAAACAACTTGATGAAAGACTTTACTGAAGAGAATAGCAAGTAACTTACTTCCAGCTTTAGCGGGAGGAGGATATGCTTTGGCTGTGAGTTTTTTGAGCTCAGGATCTTCAAAATGTTTGATGATGGGTTCCAATAACTTGTTAATTCTTGGTTCTACTGCTGCTTTGAGGTCACCAGGATGAATATCTTGCTTAGCAAAAGCCTCTTCAAGAGCTTCATATGTTGAGAACTTGATATCTCCACCATAGTCAGCTGAACGAGGTACCAAGAATCCTATGGTAAGAAAGAAAACATTAGATTCACTTCAAGATAGGAAAATACTTTACTTAAAAAGTTTACGATAATAACTTCACCTTCTTCAGAGTTCAAAGGAAAAATAACATGCTTAACAAAGGAGAGAACACCATTATCTGTGATATTTCCAGGCTCACAGAAAGCTTTCTTCAACTTCTTTTTAACCACAGCAGGCTGATCAAGAAGATCAATTTTGCTATCCTCCTCAGATGAAGACATTTTCCCACCAGTTAGTCCAGGCACTAAATTAATAAAAAAAAACTTTTCTTGTAACCAAATCAGATAAAAAATGTGAAAGGAGAAGAAAATCAATTGATCAGTTTATATTACCCATTGGATTCATTAGATGAACACGCTTAGCATATCCGAGCTGCGGCAGGTATTTTTCAGACATTGTAAAGATTTTTCTTTGATCAACACCACCAAACTGAGCATCCACCTTTAGATATTCTTCATCTAGAGCTTGAAGTCCTGCATTGAGTGAGGGACAATAAATTTAATAAAATGTAAAACCTTAGATGTGTAGTGAAAATAAAATAAAATGATAGATTACCAGGGTACAGCAAACCAGATAGAAGAGGGTGTTCAACCTGTTTCACAACTTCAGCACCAGCTTTCTTAGCATCATGTTCTGTGATAGCCGAACTCATCCGGTACACATCTAAAGAGTACTCCCTATTAAAAGAACAATTAGTCAAAACATCGCTAATTTATTACAAATAGTGTGGCACTGTGATAGAAAGAAGAGAACCTTGACAGTTGGTAGTCTGTGCCTCTCACAAACTTAAGCTTATCAAGAGGAACATTAATTGAAAGCAGCATTTGTTTTATTACATTTTCATAATACTGCGTTCGCAGAGCAAGAAGCTCCCAAGGTGCTTTTTGGTTATCCAAATATCCATGCAGATCAGCAAACAAGATGGTAACCTTTAAAAATATGAAGCAAAAGATTAAGGACTGTTTTGTAATGAATGAATTCGAAGGAGTAGTGAGGCAACTAGATATTTAACATACCTCACAACCTGCTCTAAGGAAGTCTGCAATTTTAGACATAGGTACAAAATATGCAATGTGAGGGCGACCAGTTATAGCTGTGCCCCAGTACACCTTCAAATCTCGCTCTTTTAGGATGGCTGTTAATTTGTCCTCCCCGAGAGTCTCTTGAAGATTGCGGGTGATGAGTTTCAGCTTTGTCTCCCATGTCTGTTCACCAGGATTGTTGACAGCCCCCATTCTAAAGTTCGATAATAAAAACAAATTAGTGAAAATTCTATACACATAGAAGGAAATAATTGGAAAGAACTTTCTAATCCATTTCCACCTGTTACAGCGAAACTAAGTTTCCAAATGAAAATTTGTGAATCAATAGTTTACGTTGATGAGTGAAAACAAAATTTTGGTTTAACTCAAATAAGAATATGCTAGCCAAATACCCGAAATACCTAAAAGAGTTTCATGACAGCTGCTATCTTTACCAATATGTCAAAGAACACTGGGGCTCCTAACCTCACCCCTAACCTCATAATGCTCATGGAACAGTTCCCTTTCTTCCATGAACTGAGTCACATTCCATAGTAATGAGATATTTTGACTTTCTTTCATTTTCTGGATTCAAGGTTAAGTGACAGGCTCCCTATTAGCGATACAGTTTACGAGAAAGTAATGTTGAGCTTAGGTACACGGCTGATGTAATTACATGATACGTCTAACAACTCAACATTACTACTGTTTTACAAACGACCAAGTCACCGTTGTGGGAACACATTTCATTAATGACATCTCACCTACTGAGTGTATTCTTTTCTGTATAATGTATCAACACAAGCAGAAAGTTGCTGCCGGGAGCCGGAGCTAGAGCAGCCTCGCTAGCAGACGTGCGGTGAAAGGAAGAAGGAAAGGGGGAAGAGAGAGAAGACACGAGAAACGAGTGAAAGGACAATAGTGGGAAGAGGGGGAGGGGGGGGGTATCGTGTGGAGCATGGGGTGGGGGTAGCTGACGGGAGAGAGGGTCGAAGAGAGGGGAGGGCGAAGTGAGGTGGGTGGTGTCGGAGGGGAGGAACGAAGACGCAAGAAAGGGGCGCGCCTCGCGCCTGTAGCATCGCCACCGTAGTCAACAGGAACGGGCCATATCAGGATGTCTCGTCCGTTCTTAGTGCCAGTCTATACACTGCACCGCTGATACCTGTACGTCTGCTTCGCGCTCTCTTGGTCCATGACAAGTGACAGGTAAATGTCACGTTATCGTGCTCTGGACAATCATCCCGACAATCGAGCAGTCCAGATTTATCCGGTATGTATCCGGATCAGACCACATCTCGGAGGGACTGGTCCGTGTAAAACAAACGGGATGTGGGATTTAAGTCTTATAGAAGACCGCATCGCCTTGAGTAAATAACTAAGTTCTGTGAGTGTGAGTTTTGTCAGCCCTTGGTTATTTGAAGGCAACAGAGCCTCTTTTCCATTTTTATGCCGGCGCGGCGAGCACTGGGTCCGCTGGAAGGGATGGAGTGGGTGGGGTAGGGTTGGGGGACCGTGGTGGGCTGGGGCTTGGGGCTGGTTCGGCCCGGCCGTCTTCTTGGCAGTGGTTCCCATTTGAGTTAACTGAAATGTCGAGTGGCCAGACAGCTCCAGTGCTATTTGAGCCGCCTCGTTTGTAGTGCCACCTCAGCAGTGCTATCGTCTAGAAATACATTGCATTCAGCCATCTTTCTGTGAGTTCCTGAGCCAATGGCAAAACATGGGAGCGTGAAAACAACCACCCATCAGCTGACGCCCTGTTTAAATTTACTCAATGGATTTTTAAAACTCAAACATGCAACATTATGGGAAAGCGAAACGTAGTTTTGTACTCTCTGGAGTGTCGTAGCGCCTTTTTCTCTCTAACCTGTGTTCTCAAATCTCTTCCCCTTGGCGTTTAGCGGGCTTACGGGCTGCCAGTACCGGGAGGGTGAGGGTAGAGGGAGAAGCAACAGATTTTTTCCACTTTTTTCTTTTTTTTTTGTTTCATTATGTTAGTCTTGATCAGCTTCTCCCTCCACCCTTTTAAGAAGTGCCAGCAAATAATTCTCAAATAAACCACTTGTTTATTAAGTTACTGAATTTATAAAATCAGACCACTTTTGTTTAGTTATTATTTTTTTTGCTTTTTGTCACTAAACTTTCAGGTGAAGTATTTATTGCATTCATCATTATTATCATGTTATTGCTATTATTACCATGTTATTGCCACTATTTGTTCAATACAATAATTTTTCATCTGGTGTCCTGTCTGATTGTCACTGCCTTGTTTCATCTATTGAAAGCCATAAACAATCTAGAATATTTTTTCACATTCCCTCACAAATTTTGACCGGGAAGTGACAGCTTGTCTGACCAATTATCATCACCTGACTGTCCTTGCCTCGGCTAGCTGAGCTTCACTTGAGACCTTGGTCATCTAGCATGTTAATGTCATGTGAACAGAAAGATTTATATCTCCCTTTGTTTTTCCTTTTTTATTTGTTATTTTTTTTGGTAAACTTTTACTTAAAGAATCAGAACAGTTAAACATTCCTATCTTATGTTCCACTGTTTTGAATAATTGCTCCTGAAACACCTCTCTGAATTTCCAGCTTTTATCTTCTTATATTTCTTTTGTTTTCAAAGAAACATACTATTACTTTTTTCTTTTCTTTCCAGGTTGTTTGAAAATGTCTTTAATAAATACTCTGAAGAGGTCATCCCTGGCACATCTTTTGCTGGCAGTAAATTTCTTTCTTTCGGGTTTGGCTATTAATTTTTTACAAGCTATTCTTTATATCAGTGTGTATCGATTCAGTCGATATTGGTACAGGACTATCAATAAGTACCTATGTTACTCTCTGAACTGCCGTAAGTTTGTAAAATTATAAATGTTATTTTTCTGTATGAATAACTCATGCTTGATTATAATACTTTCAATTTTTCAGAATTTGTTTTTTTGGCTGAATGGTGGTCGGGCTCAGAGACTATCCTTTACATTGACAAAGAAAGTCTGAAGAAATATTACAACAAAGAACATGGGTATCTTATTATGAACCATTCGTATGAAGTGGATTGGTTAATGGGATTCCTCCTATGTGAACGAATAGGAATTTTAGGAGTATGTTTCTGGGTGGTTTTTCTTTTCTTTTCTATTTACTAATTGTGTTACTACAAACTACCTTTGATTATATTGTTTTTCTTCTTTCTATTTAGAACTGCAAAGCCTATGCTAAAAAGAGCATTCAATTTGTTCCAACTGTTGGTTGGGCATGGAAATTTGCTGAATCTGTATTTCTTCAGAGAAACTGGGATAAAGATAAAGAAATCATTGGACGTCAAATCACAGAGCTTGCAAATCATCCATCACCTATCAGTGTAAGACCTTATCAAAGAATATCTATGTATGTACATTTTCTGCAAAGCACACAGCTAAATTTATCAAAACTCATTTTTTTCCTATATCCTCTAGTTACTATTATTTGCTGAAGGTACTAGATATACCAAAGAAAAGCATGAAGCCAGTTTGAAATTTGCTGAAGAACATAATTTACCTCGTCTAGAGCATGTTCTTACACCTAGAGTCAAAGGTTTCACTACATCAATTCCTTACATGCGTGGTAAATTTGGGGGAATTTATGACGTAACATTGTGTGTCAAGTATGTCTTTATTCTGGTTCTATTTTTAAGTGGTGTTGAATTAATTGAGAATTATTTTTTTTGACATGAGTGCATTTTTTTCTGCTTGTAGAGAATCACATCCTGTTGCACCAACCATTACTAATCTTCTAAAGGCAAAGTATGTAGAAGCTCATATGTATATGCAACGTATTCCTTTGGAAGAGGTACCTCTTGATGAGGAGGGAGCTGGCAAATGGCTTCATGACCTTTATGTTAAGAAGGTACCCTTTTGCTTTGTGATCTTTCTCAATGTTACTTTGTTTATTGGTCAATTACTATGTCTCATCCAAAATTCCTTGTTTTCATTTTTCATTCAGGACAAAATGATTGACAGCTTCAAAAAAACTGGAAGTTTTTTTGAAACCAGTGGAGTGCCTCCTCTAGA
Source organism: Frankliniella intonsa (assembly GCA_033675135.1). NCBI lineage: Eukaryota > Metazoa > Arthropoda > Insecta > Thysanoptera > Thripidae > Frankliniella > Frankliniella intonsa. Next base: position 412,208 of record CM066253.1, read on the forward strand.
ACCGTTTACCCTTAAGAGACGTTGGTACTCGCTGTTAAATACTATGGGCTGGGCTCTTGTTACGCTTCCCACAGTTTGCTATGTGCTTATCTCTCTTCTTTTCTCTGGCTCCTTGTTCTATTTTGGCATTGGAGTTCTTTTAGTTGCTGCAAGTGAGTTTAATGGTATTATATGGAAGAAGAACAAAAGAAACCCTATTGGTATTGTGGTATAATATCTCATTTATTTTTATTTTTCAGTTTCATATCTCTTCTATCTGCTGATAGGGCTTACCAAAATAACCAAAAGCTCTTCATATGGAAAACTGCATCAAAATGGCAATGGAACTACAAAAGTCAGTAAGTCTGAGTAGAACAGTCATGAGCTTTCTCACCTAAATTTACAATTTATTCATTGAAATAACAATGGACTGCTTAAGCGTCCATTACTCATCATCCTAAATAGATTATCAGAAAATAGAGAAAAAGAAAACTGTTGCAGACTGATCGTGTTTGACTGTATATATTTTATTCGTACATATGTACCAAATGGCTGGACCATAATATATAATCTGTAAACAACTCAAAAGATTTTATCAACAGTAGTTTATAAAAATCCTTTTTGTCACAGTTGTATTTTAAATAAGAATGTAACTACATAAAATAGTTACTATTTCATTTTTAAATCAAACAGATTGTTTTGCTAAAATTAGAAAAAAGTACAAGAAGCTGTCTAAATGATTACCCACTTGTTAAGAGGATACGCCTCAGTGAACAACTTTTTTCCCTTTTCTTTTTCATTTTAAAGAGTTAGTTATATTTTGAAAATTGAAGTTTGTTTTTCAAACCTGTGAATGTGATAAGTAGCTATAATGCTTTACGATGCGCTTATAAAGTAATTTATTTATAATGATATTGCTGTTTACATGTCTGTTCATGCCATTGCAAGACTGCTCAGCCATTCTGGCTTTGCTTTTGTTTTCATTTTCATCATATTTGTACTTGGTGGCAGATTGCGTTGGGAGAAAACAGTGACGCACATCACCTTTGTAAAAACCATTTCAGTTGTGCCAACCTGGGTTTGAAAGTACTTTTTACAATTCAGTACATCTGAATTCTTTGTTATGGGAACATCTCTAGCAGTTTTATCGAGGTGACCTTGCACATCTGGTGACCCATATCTTATATTTCGATGTTTCTCAAACAGTTCTTTTGAACTTTTATCTTTCCTCCAAACTGATATTTATTTTATACAACTAAATTTGTCTGAGGGTACCATAGTATAGGACATGTACTGACAATTATTGTTCCTCATTACCTGTTCTGCTTTGTTGAATTTACAATATTACTTTAGTTTGGGTACATTAATGATTCATGATGTGAAGGCTGCCAGACTGATACATTTACTAAGGTTCTACAACCTTCTTCCTTGATTTGTGTCAAAATAGTTTGGTTTTACTTTTTGTGATATCCGTATTACAAATAACTGAAACCCTCTTGTCCATTACATGTCTTTGCTTCATGTAATTAAATACAACTATGGTCTGACAAGCTCTGTCCCACTTCTGAAAGCATTGGATGCTTAAGAGTTTATGGGGCTGAAGGACTATGACCTTAGTCTGGTTTGACTGTTGTTAAATTAAACTGATACATTTTTCTTTTGGTATTTAGGAGGCTAAAATTTTACTTCTTAACAATACCATTGTTAATTTGTACTGCACACATATTGTGGGTGTTCATGTACTTCTTGAGCTAACAGTATGATATACATTGAACTTCCATACCATAACATGATTATAATTCAGATTAATTGAAAGTGCTGCTGCATTGGCTGTGTCAATATATTTATTTTAGTACAAATACTTAATTATATGTTTGATTTAAATGTCATTTATCAGACTTGCTTTATCTGAGTATTGCATGAGCCGCCTGAAATGTGTAAACATGTTTGAATATGAGAGGCACATGTAAACGGATGCTTATTGTGTCATATGAAACCATATTGATTCACTTTGTATTGACCTGTCTCCAAAACAATTCGCACATTTACCCTAACATGCCTCTTATGTGCAGCAATTGAATTTTTTTTCAATTTGCTATGGCAATGCTTTGTTTTGTATTTAAAAAAATAAAGTTTATAAGATAATGGAATTAAATTGTTATCCTTTCTTTACTTTTTCTTTTATTTAATCTGTATATAATTTTTTTACATACACGCGTTTATTAAGACACAAAGATACGGCCAGATGTGACGTGGACTTTGACCTCCTCTGGTTTCTGCAGAGGTCGCGCCGCTATGACTTGCACGCCGCTCTCAAGTGATCACTCGCTTGCTCCGAGGCGCGCTCGTCGAGCAGGGTCAGGAGCTCCTCCGACATGTGTGTGTACGACCTGCGCTGCTGGCGCAGAGACGATAAGACGTCGCCCTGCAACAGGAGAGGGGGGCACAGCGCTCGGCCACAGTGAGCAATGCCTCTTGAAACGATATCGTTACGACACTGCGGTCTGGTTAGCCGATGCGTCGCGAGGACAGGCGTCCCGAGTCCCGAGGAAAGTTTGTCAGAATTAATGATTGTCGAGGTTCGTGAACTCGGTGCTCGCAAAGTCTCTTCCTCCCCAGCCCCTCCAATGTCAAAAAATACCACGGTAATAGCCTACGGTACGCGCCGTACATTTTTGTTACCTGGTCCTGGACCGTAATATTTGACTTCAGTCTGAATCTTACGGTACGCTCCTGCAAATATCGTGGGGAAGTTCAATGGAGAACATTCCATCCGCAGTGAAGTACAGTCCGCACCGTAAGGATACGTTACGGTCTGACCGTACACGAAAATTACGGTACGGGCCGTAGGCATACTATTACCGTAACGCCCTGCGGTATTTCTAACAGTGTCTCGTCCTTGCCTCTACCTTGCTGTCCCGGCAGGTGGGCGGCTCCGCCAGGCTGAGGACCTCCTGCGACATGGCGAGCAGGCTGCCCTGCACCATGCTGACCCGGGCGCGCACCGTCTCCACGTCCAGCACGTGTCGCAGGACGGGGAGGTCCGGCCGCGGCCGCCCCGCCTGTCAGGCACACGGGGGACACGTCCAGCTCACAGGGGGGACTCACTCGCTTGCGCTAGAGTCCGAGAGTCCTCTATAGGACTCTTGCTTGCGCTCCAGAGTTAGTTCCCGGTTTTGATCCGCCTTCGGGATTTTTAGTGGACTATGTACCTTTTGATTGCCGAAGAAAGTACGACCCCTAGAGATAGAGCAAACCGGACAAATTTTAGCTCACAGAGGCCTAATTCGTCAAGTTACCCCTCAGGAACGGATCAAATTCGTTAACTTAAGTGGGCGTCCCCCGACCCGAGGGAAACAACGCCAGCCAGGCCAGCAGGGTGATTCGCACAGTGTTAACTTGCGTCCTCTTTCTCGCTATTTATGGCAGTACCGTACGAGTGCGACATGGACAGACGCTGTGCGGAATCTCCCTACGGGCAGGCCAGGCATTCCCTCAGGGCCGCTGCCGCCGCCGCCGCTCAGCAGGGCGGGGCGGGGCGGGGAGGCTGAGGCCTGGCCCCTGGCCTCACCTCCTCCAGCGCGCGCAGCATGCCGAGGAACTCGTCGTACTCCTTGAGGGCCCTCTCGGCCGTCTCCGTCTGCTGGCGGCAGGGCGGGGCGGGGCGGGGCGGGGCGGGTCAGCTCAGGTGTGAACACACTACTTAGCACCTCACTGCGGGCCGGGCCAGCTCCGGCCAGGCTATGCTCACCGCCGCCTTGACGACCCTCCTCCGCGTCTCCAGGGCCTCCGCCGTCCGCCGAACGTTCTCCAGGGCCGCAGCCATCTCCTCCAGCACGGCCTCGCACTGCCGCATGCGAACCTGTGCAGGGCAGCCGGCCAGGCCGGACGTCACCCTCAGTTTAGTTCAGCCCAGGGTCACTGGGGCGGGGCGGGGCGGGGCGGGGCCGGGCGGGGCCACCGCGGCCGGCCTGCCTGCCCGTCCAGTTGAGTCCGCTTGCCGACGCCTGTAGGGTGATTCCGCACAGTGGTTTCGTCCATCTGTCCTTGTCGCACTCATGTGGAGCGGCCATAAGGAGCAAGAGAGAGGACACTACTGAACGCTGTTCGGAATCACCGTGCTGGCCTGCCTCGCCTCACCCTGTACAGCACCCAGCACAGGGTCGCGGACGCCAGCACGGCGAGCAGGCTCAGGGTGCCGGGCGGTCCCGCCCCCGCCCCCGCCGGCCCCGGGTCCGTCGCTGAGCCGTCTCCTCCAAACATACCGAACAATTCGCGCCCTCTTTTTTGACTGCGTACGTTGCCGGGGAACCTAAACAATCGCGTCGCGCGGCCCGGACCCCCCGGACCAGTCAGCCGGCAGTGGCTCCAGTGCAGTCCTGCGCCTGCACAGCCACGGCCCTCCTTATGGACGCGCTTAGTAGGGCGGAACCGGGCGGGGCGGGGCGGGGCGGGGCGGGGCGGGGCGGGGCGGGGCGGGGCGGGGCGGGCACCCGTTAGCGGTCGGTCCAATACATAAGCCTCACGACACGGGGCCCCACCCTGTTGCGTGCAGTGGGGCGGGGCGTGGCGGGGCGGGCGGGCCAGCCCGGCTCTAGGGAAGACGGGAATACGCGCAACAAGCACTACGCGGGGCGGGGCGGGGCGCGTATTGATCCCATCCTGCCCGCCTCAGTCTACGCACGGCTCGGCGCGCTGGTCAAGTTGAGCGAGTTAAGCCGCTTCGGTTGGGGAACAGATTGGGCCACGGGGCGGGGCGGGGCGGGGCGGGGCGGGGTCCTTACGGTCATCACCCAGATAATTATGCTCTTTTTGGTTCGTACTCGCGCGTCTTACGTCCGTCAACCTGTGTCGAACGCGGTGTCATGCGACAACACGGAGGCGAATGCGGAAGCGGCTATACCCCGACCCGACCGAGACGTCCTGGTTGCCGACACCCCCTTCCCTCCTCCTTCTCTCCCCCTTTCCCCCTTTTTCACTCCTCTGTCCTGTCCCCTGTCCCCTTCCCCTGTCCCCTCCGCTCCGTCCTGCTGCTAAGACGGGGAGCTGACTCCAGCCAGAGTTCCTTTTGTGATGGCCGCTTTCTCTGCGGGAGCGCAGGGCGGTAGAAGGGAGGGGGGGGTGCCTTGTCTGTCCGATATTTTCAGCCTATTTACTCGCGGGTCCCCGCGAGGCGTCGCGACGCGACGGCCCACGTTATGTCACAACCTCGGTCACTTACAGACAGACAGCGCAGCTCGCGCCCGACCCGGCCCGACCCGACCCGACCCGACCCGACCCGACCCGCACTGTTATAACCTTGCGAAGCGTCGTTGTAAAGGATCGAACCGGCTGCTTCGCAATCGCGAAGGATTTGTTTGTATTGCAAACAAAATAGTTAGTAGGCATACGAACCGCCCATACCTTTTCTTCGTAAGTTGCGAGGCAGATGCTTTGTCTTACAGAGCGTCCAAGCCTCGCAAGGTTCTAAAAGTGCGACCCGACCCGAGGGCCGCTGCTGAAAGCAATCGCTCGTAGCATTGCGTTTCGAAGCGTAATTTATTTCCCCGCGGCAGCGAGTCTGAGCCGCGGGGCGCGGCGGGGCGGGGCGGGGCGCGGCGGGGTGCGGCGGGGAGGTGCGAGGTGAGGTGATGGGCACCTGGAGGGAGAGCCAGCAGCGCCCGCTGACCACATGACACCGGTATCGTCCCCGCCCCCACGCCACGCAGTGCACCACCGTACACGAGGAAACCAGCTCCATAGTGTCCGCGAGATATTCCCGTTACGTTCACTTTCTGGACTCTCTCTTGAATTTTATTGCTGAGCAAAGCGAGGCTTTGTTCGGGATCCTCTCCGCAAAACTGTCCAGGGATTTCGTATCCCGCGGCGGTATTTCCTAATCCCCCGGCCGTCTGACCCTGCAGGGGTTCTACATTCCGCGCTGAGTGTTCATTCAGTCACTAGCATATAAAGTATTTGTATGAAACCGAGAGGTCCATCACTCGGTGTGTGATTACCATATTGATTACCAGACAAAGTGTACACATGATTACCAGAGTTGTGGACCCCTCGTTTGAAACCGTTCTGGGATTCATGGATGCGCATTGCCAAAGTGTAAACGCAGCCGCGAGCTGTATCTGCCCTCGCGGGGGGCTTCCCTGAATAACTACCGACCTTCTGCAAAAATAGATTTTAAACTTTTCCCGCGGTGCTCACCGTCACACGCAAAGGGTCGTCAACTTTGATATTCCTTCGTACACGGGACTGATATCACACCAATATTACTTCAATATTACCGATAAATACTTTCATATTACATCAATATTACTCATATTTTTGTCAATATTACATCGATATCACCCATGATTGCATACCTGATTTTAGGTGCTAAATCGTGTAATTTTATAGTATTTTAAATATTTTCTGTGCTCTGACGAGGGATTACAGTGGGATTATCCGTGGATTACAGGCTAGCGTGTACACAGGAAAACAGGAGTGGTGGCCCCTTCGTCATTCGCGAGCCTATGCCGTATGAGCGCCTTGATCCCCTCCCTCTTTTTAGCACCTCTCATCACCCAATAAACCACTCTGCGAGTGGCAGTGGCGCCGGGCCGGGCCGGGCCGGTTCTCATAGCTGGTCGTCCTCGTCCTCTACGGCGGGCTCTTCAGCGGGCTGCCTGGCCTGGCGCTGCGCTGGCCTTGGGGCGCGGCGCGGTGACATTGGCAGGGCTGTGCAGGGCGGGGCGGGGCAGGGCGGGGCAGGGCGGGGCGGGGCAGGGCGAGGGTCAGCGAGTGGGAAAGTGTTTGTACTGTGTGGTGTGTCCGGGAGCGGGAGGGGAGGGACGGGATGGACCTCGCCATCGGCCCACTTTGATCGCCGCGATCGGCACGCGATCATGCTGTGGCGGGGCGATATGCGATATGGAGGTGCGCGCCTCTGTCGTGCTCGCCGCTCGTCCCGCTACTCTTTATCGCTGCGCCCCGCCCCGCCCCGCCCCGCCCCGCCACGAGAGGAGGTGGCCGCGCCCGCGCCGCCCCGCCCCGCCGCCGAGCACACCACACTCACCTCACACACCTCACGTCGATTAATTACGATATTATTACACCCCCGTCGCATTAGTTGTCCATTGCGGGGCCGTGCGTGTGCGTGCGGGGAGCCGTGTGGGGCGGGGCGGGGCGGGCCGGGACGCCTTCAATAGTGCGCCCCCCCGCCCCGCCCCGCCCCGCCCCGCCCCGCCCCGTCGCTCCTGCCATACGGCTGCTAATGACACGTCGTACCTGTCCCTGTCCCTCGCCCTCCTCTCCCCATTCTGACAGTGTCGGCACAATATTTACAACACTTGTCCGAGAAACAACGAGGTGCTGGAGAGGCAGCGGGAGGGGAGGGGGCGGGGCGGGGCGGGGCCTGGCGGGGGAGGGCGAGGGCGAGGGCTGCCGGGCCGGGGGAGGGTGAGGGGGCCGTTCCAAGCGCTGCAGGGGGTGGGCGGACGCTGAGCTACCGTTTTTCGCTCGCGTCTAGCTTCATGAGGGGGCTGGCTCCAAACTACCAGGCGGTCACTGTAAAGGCTGTGGCTACTTTTAGTGCCAAATTTTGGCATTCGTTTTTTTGAACGCCAAATTTGGGCCTCTTTTAAAGGAATGCCAATTGTTGGCTTCTTTTAAAGGAATGCCAATTTTTGGCTTCTTTTAATGCCCAATTTTGGCGTCCCTTTAAAGAATGCAAATGGCGTTAAAAAAGGCCAAAAATTGGCATTCCTTTGAAAGGTGTCAAAATTTGGCGTTCAAAAAAGGACGCCAATATTCTGGCATCAAAAGTTGCCACAGCGTTTACAGTGGTGAGGAGAGTGGGAAAGAACTGTGGCAAGGCGTTCATATTACTTCCCATCGCAGCGCGGAGGGGCCGGAGGGGCCGGAGGGGCCCGGAGGGGCTCGCCTGGAAGCGCAGCACCTCCGCGATCAAGTCGTCACGAGAGCAGCGCTCGCCGGTGGGCGTGGGCGGCGCGGTGCGGCGGGGGTCGGGGGGGGGCATCGCCGACATTATCTATTCCAAGATTACATCTTTAAAAGAAAAGGTCGTGTACGAGGCGCGTGGTGGGAAACATGCCACCGGGTCCAAAGTGCGGCCGCGATGACGAGGCGCGGCGTGGCGGGGCAATCATACACCTACATGGTGTCGCGCTTGTGGCCCCAACATGACCCCGCGCCGCATTTGCACACGTGGGCTAGTTCCGGATCACTGCCGGGGCCGGGGCCGGGGCCGGGGCCGGGGCCGGGGGTACAGACTGCGACTCGACGGGGAAAAAAAAGCCTGCAAGTGCGGTGCATAGGGCTGATGCCTGGATGTCAATTTTCTTTGTAATTCATTTGCTGAGTAGAGTTGGCTGCAATAGCAAGAAGTGTTGTACCAGGTGGCTGAAAAAACCCGCGCACTTTGGCAGCTGTACTGTAGGCCTACCGCATGCAGGCGTGCGGGCGGGCATGCCCCTTGCCTGTCGTCGCTCACCGAGGCGCCTTACGGCCCCGTGTGAGTATGCAACCCGCCCGCACACATGCATGCGGTACAGTCAGTATATAACTACGAAAGTACGCGGGGTTTTTCAGCCACCTGGTACTGCCTCGCGCGCGCGCATGCGTGCATGTGTGTGTGAGTGAGGTGCCGGTGTTCTGCTGATGTGCTGGCTGCTTGCTGACGGTCCCCGCCCCCGCCCCCGACATTGCGCTGGCTACCTTTGTGACCGCTGCTGCCCGGCCCGGCCCGGCCCGGCCCGCTGCGAGCGCGTTTTTGTCTGTCCCGTGCCCGTCTCTATTTCCGCGCCCCCACACCCCCCGCCCCCGCCCCCGCCCTCACCCCCGCCCCCGCGCCTTGACGAGTCGCGTGCATAATTGCCATGGCGAAGGAAAACAACGGAGCAGCAGAAGAAAGCGATTCCCGGTACTGACCGGACCGGGCCGGGCCGTCAGACACATCTATAGCTAGAATAAAACGCCTTGTTATTCGGATGGGGACAGGTGGGGGGGGGGGGGCTCATCAGCATCTATAATGGCCCAGATGAACAGCGCGCATTCTTACTTATCGGGCGTGGAGCCACCGTGGCCGGCGCGGCGAGGCGGGGCGAGGCGGCGAATGGAAAAAATAGAAAGGGACTTGGAGTGGCTACGAACTTGAAGCCACCGATTTGTCTCGGCCTCTGAGTAGGTCGAAGGTCAGAGCCTGCCGTATCAGTACAATACAGTCTTGATAATTGATAATACATTACGTTATGTACAGCGCGTGCATTATTTCACTGCTTATGCCTCGGCTTATGCGTCGTATTTGAAAAGAAAGAAACGACGCGTCAGTTAGAGGCAACGTGCTGTACAAGTTAGCACTTCCAAATATAAAACTGGAAAAGGATTCGATTGACATCGGCACGTTTGGCCCGCCCTCCGATAATATTCTGAACTGACGATCGCATTCTACGCCAACGCGCGTCAAACCTGGTCAAACCGGGACCTTCGGTCAACACGGATGTCATTTTCACAATCTGCACCGTCGAAAAAATATGAAACCATGTCAAACTTAAAATAAAAATTTCGGTTGTTTTCGGACCTGACGGGACTTGAAATAAAAATTTTGGTCCTAACGGGTTCGGGATTTGAACATTTAACTAAATGTCTCCCATCGGCTCGAAAACGTTTAAACTGGTCGAGAACTGCAATATAGCGTAAGCGGTTTTCAGAACGGCTCGAAAAAACAAGCGGTTTCCACAGTGAGGTATCGATCGAGTATGCTAGTTACGCTAAGTGACTTGTTACATGCAAAGTGCGGTCTTTAGAATGCGAGCCTGATGATAGACGACTCCCACTGCGATTACCGTCTAATACCTCAGAACGCAATCATCGTGATTAGGAAGTTTAAATAAAAAAAGAAAGTCACCTGCTCATGATGGCTCGATGATTGCATAGATGATTGCAACATTGTTCCCTCCGCTACGAAATGAATCAAACTATATGTACTTTGCAGATTGCTACTCCGCTGTCTACTATGCGATACGTGAGGACTCTGCGAAAGGGCGTGAAACCTTGACGTTTTCAAGACAGGCAAGCAAACAGCGATTGAGGGTGTATTCTGGGTGTATTGGAGAAGCCTCGCGAGGCCACGATGGCGCCTTTCAGCCAGAGCGGGTAGGGGTAGGCAGACCCGCAACACTGCGGTGCATACAGTCATGACACAACAGTAACAGTGGTCCCACTCCCTCAAATCTCGTATTCCGCTTTTATCTATTTAAACCATGGCGGCAGCGGAACCCGCCCGGGTGCACCCCCGCCCCGCCCCGCCCAGCCCCGCCCCGCCCCGCCCCGCCCCGCCCCGCCGCGGCTCCCTGCTGGAGGAGCTCTTCCTGGTAATCGGGCCATGATGTGCCATCAGCAGCGCCCCGCCCCGCCCCGCCCCGCCCCGCCGCGGCTCCCTGCTGGAGGAGCTCTTCCTGGTAATCGGGCCATGATGTGCCATCAGCAGCGCCCCGCCCCGCCCCGCCCCGCCCCGCCCCGCCTCCGTGTGGATGGCCCTCGCACATCAATTAGAACTGGACCTTGTCGTCGGGCTCCAAACAAACAATGGCCGGGACATCAGCGGGCTACCGGAAAGTCTTTGTGCCGTCAGTGGGGGAAACAAAGGGCGAAAACAAGTCGCCAAAGTCTTGTTCTTTGAATGAGGGCCGGGCGGGGCGGGGCGGGGCGGGGCCCGGGGGAGTAACACACACTACACCCACCCACTCGTCGGATTGCACCACGGGGCGGCGCGTCGTCACACTGTCACGCGCGTTTATTGGCCACAATGGAGACAATGGCGCGCTGCCCGGTCCGCCTGCACGCTCCCGGCGGTGGCCGTGCAGGCCCGCATCCCGGTGCAGAGCGGCGCAGAGTCCTGAAACGAATCGAGCCGCCGGTGTCAGGGCAGGATGGGAGGTTAGGGGCGGAGCAGCTCGGCAGCAGCGAACAGCAGCAGTTTGTTTGCATTCGCAACGCGACTCGTGTCAAACAGCCCCCCGCCCCACCCCGCGCCGCACCGCCCCGCGCCGCCGCCTAGGGCGCATCTTCCTGGAAGCTGAAATGCTTTCGCCACTCGCGGGGCGGGGCGGGGCGGGGTGGGGAGGGGCGGTGCGTGTCCAGCGGGGCGCTGTTTGTTTCTGGGCCGGGCCGGGCCGGGCCGGGCGTGTAGACGTACGGCAGGGTCAGGCGGCGGGGTTGACGGACTGCTGGTGCTGGTGCTGGTGCTGCGGGGGCGGGGGCGGCGGCTGGTCGCACAGCTCGCCCTGCGGGGGCGGCGCGGCCGGGGGCGGCTGCTGTTGCTGCTGTTGGGGGCTGCCGCGCCGCCGCCGCTGCGGCAGCTTCCGCCAGCAGGTGCTGCAGAAGGGCCGCTCGCCGCCGCCCAGGGCGCGCTTGATGGCGCGGCCCACCATGGACAGCCAGCCCAGCTTGGGCATGGCGCGGCCGCACTCCCTGCACCTGGGGGTGGGAGCGGGTAGTGTCAGCCTGCCCCGCCCTCCGCCCACCAGTGTTGCCAGAAATGTAGGCAATATGTAGCCCAATCACAGCGTGGAGTAAAGCGGGCTAAATCTGCGCCTGCCTACTAGGCAACAAGTATGCACCTGTGCCAGGGTGCTGCCTAGTAGGCAGGCGCAGATGCAGCCCGCTTTACTCCACTGTGTTTGAGCCACATATTGCCTACTTTTCTGGCGACACTGCCGCCAACAGCCCCGGCAACGCCCACCGCCCCCACGCCCGCCCCGCTCACCTGTCGCCGGCGCTGCGGCCCCGCCGGGCGACGCGGTTGGACGCGGAGCGCCTGCGGCGTCCTCCGGACCGCGGGCGCGCCGGCGCCGCCCTGCTGGAGCGCCTGCTGCCGCTGCGGCCGCGGCGCGCCGTGGCGGCGGCCCCCGCGCGGCCCCCCCGGCGCCCAGGGCCCGGCGGCCGGCCCCGCCCCCGCGGTCGTCCGCGCTGCCCGCCGCCCCGAGACGCCTGCCGCGCGCCCGGCTCCTGCTCCTGCCCAGCACCAAGCTGTACGCGTGTCTGCACACTAAACCCTTCTGCATTTTTTGTGCATAATTATGCAGCAGAACGTGCAACCGTAGTTATGCACATTGATCCGTACATAACTATGCACGGAATTGTGCATACACATGCAGAAATGTGCACAAAATAAGCATAGTTATGCATAAAATTTGTGCATAACTATGGTTGCACTTATTCCTGCAGCTCGTATGCACAACATAATGCATAAGCGTGTAGTGTCCCGCGCTGGCCGGACGCTTGAGACACCCACCTCCACCGCGGCGGCCCCGCGCGCCTGCCGCGGCCGCTTGCTGGCGGGCTGGTGCCCGCTCCGCTTCCGCTTGGCGCTGGTCGCGCGCGCTGTCCTGGGCTGCTCCGGGGACATGGCCGGGGCCGCGGGCGCGCTCAGCTCCACGTCCATGTCGAGGCCGACTGAGCCCTCCGAGTCGCTGGCGCCGGCCACCTCATCGTTTTCCCATATGACCTGGCGCGGGTCTTTCATTTGCATGTCTGTCCTATTGTGGGGGCCCTCGCGTCTACGGACCAGCTGTACCTGGACCAGTGTCGCCAGAAAAGTAGGCAATATGTAGCCCAAACACAGTGGAGTAAAGCGGGCTGCATCTGCGCCTGCCTACTAGGCAGCACCCTGGCACAGGTGCATACTTGTTGCCTAGTAGGCAGGCGCGGATGCAGCCCGCTTTACTCCACTGACTGTGATTGGGCTACATATTGCCTACTTTTATGGCAGCACTGACCTGGACCGAGCTCTGGCCGCCGGCCGCGCTCGCCTTCTTCCGGCCGTGCTTGGAGGCGGCGGAGCGCAGCCTCTGCAGCAGGCCGGCGCTCTCCCCACCCCGCGCTCTCCCGCCGCGGCCCCGGGGGGCGGCCCTGGGGGCGGCGCAGCGGCACGCCCTGAGGCCGCAGTCGAAGGGGGTGCCACAGGACGCGCAGCTCAGGAGCACGGGGGCGGGCGCGGGGGCGGGCGCGGGGGCGGCCGCCACGGCCACCTCCTCGACGGGGGGCAGCGGCGAGGCGAGTGCGCCGGCGATCAGGGTGCGCACCTCCGACGACGGCCAGGCCGCTGCGCTGTCGTGTGCGTGCACTGCCGGCAGCGACTGGGCAGAGGATGGGCGGCACTACACTGTTAATTTGGAGTGCTCGAAAATTGTACGCCAAGACGTACCGGGCGTTTCATAAAAAACGCAGGTGCGGGCGGGCTTGCCTACCCGATCTCCCCGTAAGGCGCCATAGCCCCTTGGGTAGGCAAACCCGCTCGCACCTGCGTCTTTTATGAAACACCCGGTACAGTGATCGTACGCCAGAGGCGTACACCACGCAAAACTGTACGCCTGGCGTACGATGACAGCACACATAGTAGATAGGGACAGTGGGAATCTCGCCATGCCAGCACACCCTCTTCAGACAATGGGAAAGGCGGACACCAAGGGTGTGCTGTCATCGTACGCCAGGGGTGCAATTTTGCGTGGTGTGCGCCTCAGGCGAACGATCACTGTACGCCCCTGGCGTACAGTTTCTGAGCACCCCAAATTAATAGTGTAGTGACTGTGTGTCGGAGTACTCGTGCCCGCGGGGAGGGAGCACACCTCGATGTCGAGGAACGGCGCGGGGGGGTGAACCGCGTCCAGCATCATGAGAGAGCTCTGCTTGTGCTGTATCGACGACATCAGCCAGTTGGTCAGCTCCTGCAGCTGCTCCTCCGCGAGCGGCTGCAAGGAGAGGCGCATGGCGGCCTGAAATATTATCTCTTGAGGAGAGGGAAAGAGGCAAGAGGCCGGGGCACAGAAAAAACTTCGTCCTGGTTTTCAAGCAGCCCCGGAAACCCTGTGTATTTTCTCCATGAGAGCTGCTTGGTTTTTCCAAAACTGCTTGGAAACCAAGACGTCGTTTTCCCCGTGGGGGAGCGGCGGGAGAGTCTGCATGGCATTGGCAGGTGGTGACCGTCGTATGACTAATGGTCCTCTGGCGTTCGTTTTTCGGAAGGGTGTACTCATTGTCTCAGAGTGTGTACATACATCCATCACACCCTCCAGCCGCACCTGTTCGAGGTGTTGATGCGGTGGTGGGTCGGCGGGCTCCGTCTCCGCCTCATGGTAGAAGTCTCGCATGCTGAGGGCGGCGAGGTCTCCTGGTGGGGGTGTCAGCCCAGGCGCGGCAGGGGCGGGGGCGGGCGCGGGGACCGGCGCCCCCCAGCTGAGCGTGTGCACGCCGGCCGCAGACCTGTCCCAGCACCCCCGCACCGCGCGCGTTCTGACCATGTCCTTGGATATCGGCTGAGGCCGGAGTCCGTAATAATGCCAAAACCGACATGAGCCCCGCCCGAACCTGAGCGCGGGACGCGTAGGTCCACACCTAGGTTAGGTTCAAGCTTGACACCAGTCCGAACCTGGTACCCCAACCTCTTGGACTCATATCTGGCCCAGGTCACCTCTGAAGCCTTCCGGGCTCAGGTCGGGTGGGGCTCATGTCGGTTTTGCCGTGATAATTGGAGTAAGTGCAAACCGGGTGTCAGCGGGCGAGGCCAGGGCGGCGCTCCAGCTGGTGCCGAGGCCCAGGCCGAGGTCGAGCCCGAGGTCGAGTCCGACCTCGACCTCCCTCGGGCCCGGGGCCCAGGACGCTGACTGGGCGGGCTCCTTGTCCTTGTCCAGGGCGATGTCACCCCGGCTCGAGGGCGCTGGCTCGGTGGCCAGGGTGACGGAGGCGCCGTCAGTGGACATGTCGCCGTCAGGCCAGCCGCCTGCGGGCGGGGAGGGGCGGGGCGAGGGAAGAGGGGAGTTGAAGACGAGCTGACTGGTTCAGACTAAAGCCCTAGAGCTCTAGGGCTTAAGTTCAGTTGAGCGCTCTTCTCGCGCTGTCTCTCTCGCACCTTTACGGCGCGCCTCATGAGTGCGAGAGAGACAGTGCGAGGAGAGCGCTCTTCTGAATCAGTCGGCAGGACCGCAGGACCTGCGCTGCGCTCACCGGTCGTCATTGCTGAGCGGGGCGGGGCCGGGGCCGGGGCAGCGCGGCGCTGTCAGCGCTGAGTGCGGCCGCTGGCCATGCACCTCATGAGGCTCTCGGGCCTGGGCCTGGTGGCATGCGGCCGCATGGCGGCTGGCGGGGCGGCGGGGCGGGGCGTTTGCAGGAGCGCGCTGGTTGTCATGACGCCGTGGGACCGTGGGACCCGCCTTGTTACCGCGCACGGTTTGGTTCGACTGCGGCGCTTTATATTATATTTCTTGGCCGCAAGAGGTTTATATTGAGAGGAGAGCCGCTTTATCTCATAGACATGTGTGCAATCACCGACACGAGTGTGCAGCAGGCCACGTGCGGCCCACTGCTCTAGGCTCACTGTAAGAAATGTTTGTAAGAGTTGCGGGAAATTTTTCCATGAGAAATGTCGTAAAGCTACGATATCACATTGTAATATTACAAAATTATAAGGACACTTGGTATCGACTTGTGAATCTCACACGAGCACAAATATAGGCTTCCGTAAATGTACTATTATGATCGTAAAGTTGCAACACCGTTTGTAAATCACAAATACGAAAAAAGTCGTAAATTTACACATATTTTTTTACAGTGGATGTAACGCCGCTAATACGTGCAGTGTGAGTGTGTGACTCGCTCCCACTCGCTCCTAGCCTGGGCCGGCACGAGCGAGCCGATGCAAACAAGGACGGCGCGGGCGGGACGGGGCGGGGCGGGGCGGGGCGGGGCGGGGCGGGCTGGCCGGGGCGGGCGATAAAGTTCGGGGATCAGCGGCCGGGCGGGGCGGGGCGGGGCGGGGCGCGGTGTAGTGGGCTTACACCTGGTGACAACAGGACGAGCGGAACAATGACTGCGTGTGTGTGTATATCACGAGTTCAAGAGTCAAGTGGGTGTGGGTAAGAGTGCAGTGCAAAGGCCAATGTGCTGTACAGTGCACTAGGAGCGGGGCGGGGCGGGGCGGGGCGTTCGCCGCAGTGTTTTCCATCGTGCGGACAAGTCCCAAACCAGGTTGCCCACCCGCACGCGGGACCCGCGCGCGTCGGGGTCGGGTAAGGTTTCCGGGTCTTGTCCGCCCGATGGAAAATACTGATGGGCTGGGCGCAGTCAGCGTGGACGCCGACGCGTCGGCGCGTACCGTGGCGGGGCGGGGCGGGGCGGGGCGGGGCCGTCGCGGTGGGACACGCCCGTCGCCGCGCCGGAGGCACCTCATTTGGCACCCAAAGCACCGAGCAAAATCTGAGAGGGACCGGGGCGGGGCCGGGCGGGGCGGGGTGGGGCGGGGCGGGGGCGTCGGGGCCCTGATTACAAAGCTCCGCCGCGGTAGGCGACGCCGGGCCGGCGACGGCGCGCAGACGACACGACGCGACACGACGGGGACGGGACGGGCGGCGTCGTGGCGCGGACGCCTCTAGCGGGGCGGGGCGGGGCGGGGCGGGGCGGGCTCCAGCCGGGGCGCCTGCGCATTTTTTCACGTGGCTAGACTGCTCCACTCAATCCTCTATCCCGTTTTTGTCGCGGCGCGGGGCGCCACGACAGGCTGGGGGGGCGGCTCCTCGCCGACGCGTCGCCTCCGCCCCGCCGTCGTGCACCAGCGGTCTGCTGCTGGCTGCACGCACCCGCACCGCACCAGCCTGGCGAACTCGTTACGCGTAGGGGCGTAGGGGATAGGGGGAGGGGCGCGGGGGCGTGGCGGGGGAGGGGGGGTGTCAATAGGGTGCCGTGTGTGTGTGGGCGGGATGAGTTGACGATGAAGTCTACATTTTTGCTCTGTAAACGTACTTTGAAAAATTATTGATCTATATTACTTACAGTATGCATCAAAACAGAATGGAATTCCAGCTCGGTATAAGTTATGCTTTTTTTTTTCATTTTACGGAATAAATTAGTATTCCAGTTGCATAGTAGGCAGGCAAAACTTTTAGGAATACACCAGTGTGGAGCGGGTTGTATCTACGCCTTTCCCGTGGACAGCCTGGCTGGTAGGCGTAGATACCTCCCGCTTCACACTGGTGTATTCACATAGCAGGTTCTGCCTGCTTACTTAACACTGATGGTCGTGCGATTATAAGAGCAGCTCAGCCCGAGGACTCTTGGTCCTGGCTAGTAAGATTATGCATTCGAGTCTCTCGCGACGGCGTCGATATCGCACCCTCTCTTTCGGTTCGGTGTCCGTTCCGTTCGCTCCCGGCGCGGCCGTGGCGCAGGCTGCCCACGTGCTGGTCGGGGTCGGCGCGGCGCGTACGCCTTGCGCCTGCGCGTAGGCAGCCCACCGCGCTCGGCCGCCGGCTGGGTTGCGCGCGGCCCGGCCTGTGGCGGCCCGGCGGGCGGGGCGGGCTTATAGGCCCTCCCCCCCCTCTGTTTGCACACCGCCACCGCCACGGCCAGGTGGACTGACAACGTTATCCTCCCTCGTGTATACGAGCCGCTAAGAGGGCGTGGAGAGGATTCGCCCGCACTACCGTGACGTCCCTGTTTGTCAGCAGCCCCGCCCCGCCCCGCCCCGCCCCGCCCAGCCGGTGCCCTGGCCTCTTTTCACGGAATAGAGACACGACGACTCTACTGCGCCCTTTTTAATGTGGCGATAAATGGCTCTGGCGACGCTGAGGGCGGGGCGGGGCGGGGCGGGGCGGGGTGGGGCGCGCAGGGTGGGGCCGGGGCACGTCGCGACGGTCTTGGGGAGGAAACAAGACCTAACCGTGCCCGATCCAATCGTCGGCGAATATATTGTCTTGATTTTGTCCGACCGCCGGCCGCCGCAGGCCGCCTTGTCCGCTCTGCCCGGCCCTGCCCGGCTCTGTCGGCAAACTCTGTTGAGGACCACACCCGCCGCCGACCCCTCTATCGGCTTAGCATCGCCGTCAGTCCCCGGCAAGCAGCGGGTGGCAGCGGGCGGGGGCGGGGCGGGGGCGGGGGCGGGGCGGGGCAGGAGCAGGGGGCGTGTCCGTCAGGGCGGCAGCAGGGCGGGGCGGGGCGGGGCGGGCGCACACAGGGGACAACCGCCCACCACAACAGAGACACCGCCCGCCCGCCCGGCATGGCATAGGCTGCCGCGCCCGCCCGGTGCTCCCTTGGAGGCTGGGGGAGGGTTAGGGCGGGGGTGAGGGGGGCGCTGGCTCTACTGCCCGGCCCGGCCCGGTCCAGGCCACCTGGACCGATAAATTGCTCCTGGGCCTATCCCCCTTATTTGTGGCTACAGTTTTACAGTCCTTCGGGAGTGGCTTTATGGGCTTAAATGCCTACATTCTGCTGCGACACGGGCGATTTGGAAGCCGTAATGGTCATGTGAACGAGCTGCGCTGACTTTATAGGGGCGGCACCCCGTGTGTGGGAGGGTGCGGGCGTGCGTGGGAGTCGGTGTGTGTTTGTGTCGGCAACCTCTGAACGACTTGTGTTTGCTGGTCCTGGCCGGTGTCCATGGGGAGGGGGATGATTTATCAGAAGCTCCATAAAGGTGACTCTAATGTCTCCACAAATGAGCCGTTTACGACGCCCTTCTCGCCCGGGGCGTGATACATCTCGTGTGCGATTGTCGTTGTATTGCAGCCGGTTCCAGTAAAAACGTAAAGACAGACCGGGGCGGCCCTGCCAGCCAGAGCCAGCCGCAGCAGTAGACGATCCCTAATGTTTCCCACCCGATTAATGAGACTCGGGGGCGCTGGCCTAACGACTGGCCGCACGCACACGCAGTGCCTGGACCTGGACCTGGACCAGGACGGTACCACTCCCGCAGGATCCTCAGCCGGGCCGGGACCACACGCGGCAGGGCAGGCACTGCAGGGGCAGGGCGGCGGTGGACCGTGCCCCCGCCCCGCCCCGCCTGCCCCGCCCCGCCCTACCCTGCCCTGCCCCACTATTTCCCTCCCCCCCCCCCCTGCCACCCACCCGCTCATGCCGGGCCGTGACCCGGACAGGCTTGCAGTTTCAGGCATGATTTGCAACAAATGAGCTGCAGCGCGCAGGAGCACCCCGCACCCCCCTCACAGCCTCCCCGCCCCGCCGCCCTGCCCCGCCCCGCCCCGCCCCCGCCCCACCGCCCCCGCCCCGCCCCACCCCCGCCGCCCTCCCCTCCCGCTCGTCTCTTTTCTTGCTCATTACCCTACTCCCCCTTTGGCCCATTCCACGCATATCAAAAAGCCGGTGACGCCAAGATATTGCTCTACATCCACCTCATTCGTCATGATTGTGATACACTTCGATTGCCCGCCCGCCCGGGGGGGGGGGGGGGGGGAGCGTACTCCACGCCGCGGCGCGGGCACGACCCGATCGACTTGACGACCTTGCCGTTCTTGTTTTTTCGCGCCGGCTTCGCGGAGTCTTTTGTCATCGCCATCCGACCATTTTTTTAATTCACCCTGCTATTTTTTTTTCTAAACTCGATAGTTTTGCTAAATACGCGCGGCGCCTACATTCCATGGCGCAGCGGGCAGCAGCAGCTGGTGTCGCACCTGCTTCTGGAGGGTCTGGAGCTGCTCCACCTGCAGCGCAGCGCCGCCGGCCGCTGCTGTACTTTGCGCACAGTGTACCGGCCGGAGGTGGCTGCTACCTGTAGCCCCCGCCGCCCCGCCCCGCCCCGCCCCGGGCCGCGGCGTGGCGGCAAGGTTTTAATCACTCTGCCGTCATGATTAATTGAGTATCGGAGCCGGGCCGGGCCGGGCCGGGGCGGAGCGCTCCGGGCCGGACGTGGCGAGTGTGGTGCGGGCTGCGGCCGGCCGGCTCCGGGCCCCGAATATCTCAGGACGGCCCGCGCGGCGTGGTATGTGATGTGATAGTACCAGTACCCCCTCGGCCAGCGAGCAGGAGGGGAGGTGTGATCATCCTGCATCCTGCAAGCTGGTGTTGCCCCCTCGGCTGCGCCCCGCAGGCGCGTATGTCACCCGCTGAGGCCCCCACCCCCACCCCCAGCAGCGCGTTGCGACCACGGTAAAACTGTCGTCTTGGTTTTCCAGACGTTTTGGAAAAATCAAGACCAGGTCGATTTTCAAGACATTGCTCTTGGTTTAAGAAGTTGTCTTGAAAAAGTGGAATAATTTCAAGACTATGTCTTGAAAACCAAGAGCAATGTCTTGGAAATCGTTCTGGTTTTCAAGACGTCAACGAAACGAGTTTTCCAAAACGTCTTGAGAATCAAGAAAGTTGTCTTGAAAACCAAGACGCCAGTTTTACTGCGACTGGTACTCAGGTACAGTCAGGTAGTCGCGTCGCGCCAGTTTGCACCGGCCACACATACGGGCGCTGCGACGCCTGTCAAATGTCAAATGTGTTGCATAGCCTGCCTCGCCCGGTGAGCGGCACGGCGCTGCACGGTGCGCTCGCTAAGCGACAGCCCTCCTCCCCACTCCCCTACCCCCTCACCCGCCCCCCCGCCCCCTCGCCCGTCCCGACCCCTGACCTCCGTCAAAAGAGCCGCCCCCCTAAAACAACAGCCGCACGCCGTCTCGCGTCGCCGGCCGCCCTTTGGAGCCTGCCTGCGTGCCGCCCCGCGCCCTAAAGAACACCATGAGACAAGAATTTTTTTTCAGCCAAATTTTTATTTTTTTTAAATGGGAGATATGGGGAGGGAAAGGGGGTCAGATATGTATTCTCTCTTTTTGAGTTGACTTTACGACCCGGAAAACATTGTGTACGCTCGAGGTGGGAAGGGGGGCGGGGGGTGGACACACTCCACAAGAAAAACCAACGTGGAAGTGAGACAAAAACGCCGAGTACGTTATCGCTTCCGACCGAGCTTCCGAACCCGTGTGTCCTTGTGTTTTCCTTGATATTATCTGTATCCTATGCTGGCGCAAAATCTCCTCGCACCCCCCCCCCCCCCCAGCCTCATTCCCTCCTCCTCGCGGGGGCTCTCACGGCTGGGGCCGAAGAGGAGCGCTCCGAGGGGTGAGCTTAAAAAGAAAAACATAAACGAAACAAAAGCCCCGAATCCCACAAGCCGCCGCCGCTGCCGCCGCCACTGCCTTCCGAGACTCGACGGATTTTCTCCTTTTGTTCTGTTGCTGCTCGGTTTTGACAGAGATGAGGATGATGATGACGACGATATTACAGCGCCGCCCGCCCCGCCCCGCCCCGCCCCGCCCCGCCCCGCCCCGCCCCGCCCCGCCCCGCCCCGCCCCGCCGCATCCTATCCGGATAGAGGCGAACCCTCTCGTCCCGCCCGGCCCCGCCCGGCCGGCGCAGCAGGTTCATTCAGTTTCTGTCAGGGAATGTAATGAATGAAACAAAATGAATGGACGAGAGGAGTTTTCACAGCGGAGGTGTGCATATACTGTCGGCCTCCCTCTGGGCTGGGCTGGGCTGGGCGTGTCACCTTTACCCCTTTTACGCCTCCGAGCGGTGCGTGCAGTCCAGGCGTTGGGTACTTATTCACGGGAAACTGTGTCGCCAGAAAAGTAGGCAATATGTAGCCCTAACACAGTGGAGTAAAGCGGGCTGCATCTGCGCCTGCCTACTAGGCAGCACCCTGGCACAGGTGCATACTTGTTGCCTAGTAGGCAGGCGCAGATGCAGCCCGCTTTTCTCCACTGTGATTGGGCTACGTATTGCCTACTTTTCTGGCAACACTGACGGGAAAAACAAGTGTTGCGACCGCAACAACGTTTCTTGATGAAGTCAACAACGTTTCGTGATTGGCGGTTCGAGGAGCGGAATGCATTTGAAATGCATTCTGTTGCCATGTGTAGAGATACGCGTAGAATGCATCACAACCGTTCTCTAAGGTGGCAACATCAAGAAATGTTGCTTACGCGTGTTTACAGAAATGAATGGAGTGAAAGAGGAAAATTATTTTAAAATAAGAAAGGTTCCGTCGCAATTAACCAGTACAAAGGAAGTTAATTCTTCCCATCCCTCTGGAGCCTCTGATAAAACACTGGCAACCCACCCCCACACAGATATCAAAATGATTTTTTTGTTGTTGTTTTCTGTTGTTTTTCGCTTTAGGCTTACAGTTTCCTCTGTCGCTGGAATACACACTACTATGTAGGTGCACAGTCGATTTCTTTATTCAGGTTGTTCCCAGCCCAGTCCCCGTCCTGGAGTCCAGGCTCCGTGCCCCAGGCTCCAGGCTCCAGTCTCCAGGCCCCAGGCCCCCCACAGGACGCGCGCTGACAGCGGGCGGATGGTGGGCCGGGCCGGACCGGGCCGGGTCTCGCGACGCCATGTTGTACTGGTCCGAAGGTAATTCCAGCAGTCGGAGCGGAGGGGGAGGGCGCGGGGCGGCGGCTCCAGCGGCTCCAGCGGCTCCAGCAGCTCGCGCGGCCCGGCGGGCCCGGCGGGTCCGGCCCGGCGCGGTCTCCCACGGTGCTGGATCAGGCCGGCCCGTCCCGGCCGCATTGTCGCCCCATTGTGGCTGTGGAATGCCATCGGCTACTGTGCTTTGGGTGTTATTAACCCGTCCGCCCCGCCCCGCCCCCCCCCCTCCCCCACCCCGTCCATCGGCAGCCATATTGCTGTGTGGTCCTCGTGTGGCCGGCAGCCGCCCGCCCGCGCCGCGCCCAGCAGCAGCGCGCAGCAGGGTGACTCCGAACAGCGTTAACTAGTGACCTCTCTCTTGCTCCTTATGATGGTCGTGCCGCATGAGTGCGACAGGGATAGAGCGACGAAACCCCTGTGCGGGGTAGGCCCACTGCTCCAGAGCAGCGAAGAAGAGAGCGAGCTCAGATGCTCCACTGTAAAAAAACAGCCTGTGGTACGGAGCCTGCTACGGAGACCGTACCCACTGAAAATACTGGTTTTCTCGAGCACGTACGGATTTTTTCCGTATATTGCTCCGTACCTTATAGGGCCTGGTACGGGAAAAAGGTACGGAAAGCCGTTACAGGCTCCGTACCTGAAACGGAGAGCTCCGGATAAAAATTAGCGGTAACATTTCCGTACATATTCCGTACCCACAGTTTAATTAACATGGGCTCTTATGAGGGATAGACAACGGAAGCCGGGTACGGAGTGACCGTAGTCCGTACTGACGGTACTTTTCCGTATGCGAGACCGTGATTTTTTTTACAGTGTCGTATGCGTCTGAAAACGACAGGTGAGAGTGAGAGGGAGCTATGTTGTAGTTCGAACATTTCACTCTCACCTGTCGTTTTCGGACGCATACGAGCATCTGAGCTCGCTCTCTTCGCTGCTCTGCACTGCTCGTTGTCGGCGCGCGAGGTGCCTGGCCCGGCGGGTTGCCTACCCCGCGGGAGACCTCATCCTGTACTGCGGGGGGTCCCCGCCGCCCCGCGCCGTCAGGAGGCTCAGGAGGACCGCGCCGCACCGCACCGTGTCGGCCGGACATTTCTCATGTTGCGGAACGCGCCGAGGAGAGGCGGGTGCGGCGAGTGGAAATGAAAAGGGGGGGAGGGGGCACTCCTCATTTCACCAGCGCTCTTCTCTCGATCAATCTCCGAGACAAATACTGGCGGGGCGGGGCGGGGCGGGGGCGGGGCGCACGCGTCGCTTTGAGGTGCCGTCCGCGTGCCGTGCTCTTCCTACATAAGGGAGTCACCTTCTGCTCGACTCTCCGTCGCGTCCAGGGGGCCGTGACCGCCGCGACTCAACCAACATGAGTGTGTACACGCATTGCACCTATATGCTGGATTTGTACGACTTAACATCCTAATTAATCGGTACTTTATTGTGTTTTTCACCTTTTTTAAGACCAAGTGCGCCCAACATACGTGCCGCAACCAAGTATATTTTCCTTAAAAAAGGCATGTTTGCATCAGTTGTTTGCACAAGTCGAGACCCCTCGGGGACGCTGGGCACGGCGACGGCGGCGTGCACTGTAAACTAAGGTAAAGACGGGTACCTTATAAGATTGTTCCACCCGTTGCACCTTAAGCTCAACCCCGGCAGTGTGGTAAAGCACCTTTGAGGTCGAGTTTCAGGCCCCGTTCATAGAGCGCCCAGGGAGAATGTGGAGTGTTGCTGAAGCCCCTGGAGGCAGGCAAAACCCCTGGATGCAGGCAAAGTCCCTGCAGGCAGGCAATGTGCCTGGAGGCAGGCAAGGCCCCTGGATGCAGGCAAAGTCCCTGCAGGCAGGCAATGTGCCCGGAGGCAGGCAAGGTGCCTGGAGGCAGGCAAAAGCCCCTAGAGGCAGGCAAAGTCCCTGCAGGCAGGCAAAGTCCCTGCAGGCAAGCAAGGTCCCTGGAGGCACAAGGCCCCTGGAGCCTGCGCGGTGCTGCGGTGCACGCTGCCTCCCTCCCTCCCATTCACTCGTCTCTGATCGATCGCGCCGTTCATCGCTCCAGCGCCTCTCCAGCGCCTCTCCATCAATGAAGTCCATCTCGGCATTCCAACCCTTATTCAACGCGCCGCCGCCTTATATACGCCTCGTCACACCGTCTCATCTCCGGGCGGGGCCGCGGGCCGGGCCCGGGGCTGTGGTCAGGCGCGCCCGCATTGTGTGCGGCCGGAGTCGCGTCCGGTAGCAGGGCCCTCCTGGAGCCGCCTGGAGCCGCCTGGAGCCGCCCGGGGGCACCAGTGACTGCGACTCATACCCAGCACTTGCTCGCACTGGAATAAACACGATGAAGTGGATGAGCGGGGCACGTCACCGTCACTCTCTGGTTTGGCTCACATCAGCAGGTGCGACGGTTTGAACAGCACGCAAATAATACAAGTGCTACAACAACCATGTATAAGTTTAGACACACTGTAAAAAATTTCAAAGTGATTTTCTGTAACGTGGGTGATGAAACGCCCTGTTTGGCGCCATCGGCACCAATTTCAGCAAGCCATTGGCTTTGAAATTCGCAGACCCACGGCAAACAATGTTCTGGTAGCCAGTGGCAAACCAAAGGCGTCTCCCGATAACCAACGACAGAAAACCAAGGTGTCTACCTCCGGAAAAAATAATCAAACCAACGACAGAACTCATAAAGTGGGCGCGACAGGTGGTACGTGAAAGAACGCTTTGCGTGCCATACACGAAAATATTTGCCTGAATAATGTTGTATCCCGGCGACGATTTTTTTTGCGTGTGTACTGTGGCGCGGCAAAATTTTAGGTTAACGTAGGTTTTAAAAATTTTTATAGAAATCTTTTCGTGTTTGAACTCATACTCAATTGGGCCTTGCACTCACATCTTTTTGAAGTCTTATACATATTAATTACATTATACGTTCCTGGGAGTTAAACCACCGACCTCTGTGTTCGGAATCCTCGGCCTTGACCACGCGGCCACGAGGACTACCTGAGGAGAAATGATCTGCTACAAGGTGTCATGCAGCATCGTGGCCCAGCTCCTTTCCCAAATTTTTTTAAGAAACATAGAATGCATTTTCAAACATTTTAACGGTGCTGTACTGTAGGGTGGGCGTGAGCGGAGGGGGTGGGTTCCACCACTGGTTCGGCCCGTGGGCCGGCCCTAAGTTTTTTAACATATCTTACCGAATTCTGCATCGTGGTCATCCAAAGATGACCTATGCGCTCCACGAGCCGGTATTTCGAATACCACCTCGTACTGTATTCCGCATTGTGGAGAGGCAAAGGGAACTTTAGTGAGCCAAAGTAAGAAATCAGTATTGTAATACGGAATTCTATTATACATTGGCGTGCCAAATTTAATACAACAGTAGCTAAAGCATTATTTTGTGGGCCATTGGGGTGCAGAGGAAGATTACCGGAGTGGGTTACCAGATTCATCAAACCAATGGCGAACAGAAATTCTTAATTTTTTTAACAGTGCAGGCTGACACGCAGCACAGTACGCTGCAGCTCACCTAAATCCTGCCGATCATATGCGTGTCACGTTGTGAAAGTGAAGTGACAGTCAGCTCGCCGCGCTGCAAGTGGTTTGATAGCGGTGACGCCGGCGGGGTGCGAGGTGCGATAGACCGTCGCCCCTTTCCGCCGGGCCCGCCCCGCCCCGCCCCGCCACGCCCCGCCGCGAGGGTCGCTCTCTTATTAGCCCCCTAATTACAACTCGGACGGGCAGTTTCCGGGCCGCTGCCGCTGCCTCCGTTGCCGCCGGAGCTGCTCAGGGAGATGGATGAATTCGGCAGCCCCGCTGCCCCCGCCCGCCGCCCCCCGCCCTGCTCCTGGTCCTGGTGGGGCTGGCCCCGGGGGCCGGGAGCCGCAGCCGCAGCCGCCACTCCAAACACGCTGGCGGAGGCGAGGCGCTGGGATGAGTGATAGGCCCACAACAAAGTACGCGCCAAACTCTGCCATCCGGCCGGGCGGGGCGGGGCGGGGTGAGGCGGGGCGGGCGCAGCAGGAGCAGAGCACACCGGAGCGGAGCGGAGCGCTCGGCCCCACACTTGTGCGCGGCGGGGTGCGGCGGGGCGGGGCGGGGCGGGGCGGGGCGGGGTGCGGCGGGGCGCTTCTCGCATAGCCTTTCACACCTGCTGTGCGCGCGTGTGCGTTTGCCCGTGAGTGTGTGTGTGTGCGCGCGTGTCGAGTTTGTCAATCTCGATGCTGATAAAAAAATCCCTATATTCTTCTAGCGTTTATTTATCTCAAATTGGTTTTTACGATACTCGATACTATTTTGCCCATATTTCCAGCGAAATTAGACTAAGATTTTTCTGTAGTGGAGTGAACCCGACGTAGTAACTACAGTCGACTACAGTCTTTTCACTGGAATATGTATCCACAACACACAACACAAGTTACTTACGATCGTATCGTAATTATTTGCAGCCTCGTAGCAAAGTTAAGTTTGGAGAGAGTAAAGAGGACAGTGCTTTGTGAATAAGGACGGGAAATCAAAAGCTCGTCATTGCCGTATCGTTTTGTTGTCTGCGCGGATCGAGTTGAAAGCGCGGGGCGGGGCGGGGCGGGGCGGGCAGGTATACGCCACTATCATGCCGGATCGGATCCGCCCCACCATGCTAGGTCGGCCCGCCCCCCGCCCCCCGCCCCACGCTCTGCCCGGCCCGCCCCCCGCTCTGCCCACACATCCGGTAGCCGCGGGCGCCATTTTGTTGTCCATCTTCCCCTCCAACCAGTCCCAGTCCAACCATCCGCAGCATCCTTTCCTTCCGCTCGGGCGCGCCCGGCCCGGCCTGCGCCTGCGCTACGCGTGTGGCTGACACCCGCTCCCTACTCTGGAAAAGATCACTGGTGAAACTATACTCTAAATGACTAAGGACATTTTTGTAACTAGCTCTGAACGTTTTTGTACGTCACTAAACTAGAAACAATTTTGACCTCTTAATTGTCTGTCGTTAGTTACGATTTATCTAAAATTGCAACTGTACTGACACACAATATTGTATCTTATTTAGTGACGTACAAAAACGTTCAGAGCTAGTTACAAAAATGTCCATAGTCATTTAGATGTAAGGCGTAGTTGTACGCCTTTTTCAAGCGTACAACTACGCTTGACGACCTTACGCCCTTCTTGAAGCATACAACTACTTGACTTGACTTGTCGCTCCAAGAAAATTCCCCCATTCATTTAGATAGGAGGAAAAGAGCGCATGAGCTCTTGTACGCTTCAAGAAGGGCGTACGGACTGTACGCTTCATGAAAGGCGTACAACTACGCCTTAGTTTTACCAGTGATCTCCCAACATTGTGCATCTCTCGCAATATTCAATTATTGTAAAATGGAGTAACTTAATCGCAGAATAACTAGATTTCCATCAAAGCAGCATAGAATATCCCCTAGCTCGAAACAATAACCCCGGTATGAGAGAAGAGAGAGATTGAGAGTGATCAGACAGAGAGAGAGAGAGAGAGAGAGAGAGAGAGCGAGAGAGAGAGAGAGAGAGAGAGAGAGAGAGAGAGAGAGAGAGAGAGCGAGAGAGAGAGAGAGAGAGAGAGAGAGAGATGCTCACATCATTGTTGTAATTATATGGAAAAATTACTCGTCGGCTACCGGTTGCGCCTCTTGAACGAACAATAACGACAGGCCATGGCATGCCTTGTCGGTCGGGCCGGGCCGGGCCGGGCCGGGCGTCCACAGGAGGGGGTGGCCACACTGAGCCCGGCCTGGCCCGGCCATGAGGCGCAGCGGGGGCCGGGCTACTGGTTACTGGTACTGATCAAACCCTCACTGCCGTGGCTAACCGGCTCCCGGCTCGGACTAGTATCATACAGACAGACCGCTTCTTTATAGGTCAGCAACAAAGTGCAAGAGCAGGTTTATACGATACATGCAGTCCTCTCTTATTGGAGGTGGGGTGCAAATTAAAATTTAGGATGTAAAAATTTGAGTTAAGGTGGTGTAAATTTACATTTGCACTTCACTTTTGTCCTGAATGAACTGCTTCAATAAGGGGAGGGGTTGGCGTCAAGTGTGGAAAATTACTCTGTCAATACAAATGTGTACATTGTATACTTTAAATAAAGTATACATGCCGTGTATACTTTAAATAATGTATACATACCGTGTATGCATTTATATGTGTATACATGCCCATGTATACATTTATAAATGTATACATACCCATGTACACGTTGCAAAGAACACACGTGCTGCTGTCACCTTACGTGCCATGTACACTTTGAAGGATGTGTACATGGGCATGTATACACTTATTAAAGTGTACATGGGCATGTACACATATATTTAAGTATACATGGTGATGTATTCATTTATTAAAGTGTACATGGCATGTATACTTTATTTAAAGTGTACAATGTACACATTTGTGCTGACAGTGTAATTTCTTGAGTGGTCGACTCAAAAACCGAAAGAAAGAGAAAATTAGCCTGTTTTGGTCACACGATGGGTGTTTCCTGATGCACAATTTTATTCTGATTCTATTTCTGCCATAAAAACTTTTGAAAAGCCATAGGAAAGCCAAGAAACCAAAAAACACTAAATAGTGGACTTTCCAGAATTGAAGCTTGCGCGCAGGATTCAAACTAATTCTGATGACTTAAAAATTCCCTGTAAAGTTCATTTGAATCATAAGACTGAAAACTAGAAGACAAGGCAGCCGCTTTTTATGATTTTGACCTTATGTAGATTTTTGTCCTTTACGTTAGGATTAAAAAAAATCATGAGTGAGTGTACACTGAACGTCAACATACACTCTTTTATTTTCGCGTGTGATCTTAGTTTTAGTGAGTAGGACTAATTCGTATTATTATTTTAAAAATGACGTTTATACTCAGAGCTTTTGTACTCTCTCGAACCCGCTCAGTCAGCAGCTCCATTCTTTGTCATTTTATTTTATTTTCTTCGGCCCGAGCCAATCACTGCCTTCCCTACCTCGCCCCCCTTACTTCACGGCATTCAGCCTTCTTTATTGGAAAGTTTTTTCTTTTTTAAAAACTCTGCATCATATTCTTATTTTTTATTGTTTATAGAGCAGTTTTTGGACGGAACGGAACTAGTGCTATAGGCCTATGCCTCTCTGCGCCAACACTGTTAAAAATGATTTTCCAGCACTAGGTTGATACGGAGCATCTGTGAAATCCCAACACTTCTTCGTAGTCAAAAATCGAGCATTTTGCTATCTTAATTTGGTATAGTTGTAGACTAGTCGTAATACTTCTGAAGTTAATTAATTTTTGATAAGAAAGAAGCGTTGTGATTTCCCTAAAATAATCAAGAAGACCTCTGGCAATTTTTTTCACAACGATTATGTCGTGAATTTCCGAGTCTTCTTTTAACAGTGAAGCCTTCGAATCAGCATTTACAAAATATCCTGTACCCAGTTTTTGCACTACTCTAGGGGGTATCAATCATCAATCGTCATAGTTCACATAATCACAACCCCTGTAATGTCTCCTTCAGCGACGAAGTAAATAGGACAATGCCCATGCAGGGCAGCGGGGCGCAGCTACTTACAAGAATCCGTAGGGTGCTTGGTGTGTATTGAGTGGACTTTGTGTTCAATGGTGGGGCCGTAATTGCTTATAGCATTCCAGGCTCTGCGTACAGCAGCAGCTGCGGTACGGGGATTGATGGTACCGCCCCGCCCCGCCCCGCCCCGCCCCGCCCCTCACTCCCTCTGCCGCTGACTAGTCAATCTCAGGCAAAAGGTGCCGCCGCCCTTGCGCCCTGCGCCCTGCTCCACCACGCCCCGGGGCAGCCTCACCCCAACCCGCCCCCACATGGATGTGACCCCTAATGTGTTATTCCAACGCCCCTAATGCCGGTGCTAGGCGCTCCTCGGCGCTGCGAGATGATAAACTGACCTAATTTACCGGAGGCCTTATCGTTTTGTGCGCGGTCGGCTGTGCGCGGCGCGCTACCTGGGCGGGGCGGGGCGGGGCGGGGCGGGGCGGCTGGAGAAGCCGTAGGAAGACAAGGTGGGTAGGTAAATGACGCAGTCAAGACGCAGTCCTGTTTCGGAGGGTAGAAGGGCGCGTTAAGTTCTGCTGTATACTAATTTGCTAAATCGTATATATTTAAAAAAAATAATTTTTTGCTATGACATAAAAGATTATATCTGTATCCGTTTCTCCTAGGATACGAGTACTAGTACCAGTGCTAGGCCTTTGGAGTTTGTCTGCGCCGCTGCGCCAGGTGCCCTGCGCTCTCACTCACTCCCGCCCCGCCCCGCCCCGCCCCGCCCCGCCCCGCCGCCACCACGTCCTCCCGTGTCCCGTCCAGTTCTTTGGGGCGACGCGGCTCGGCCCGGCGCGGCGCGGCCACTGGAGCGTGGAAAGCAATAGATGAGAAATGTATAACCACACTGCGTGGCGCGGCGCGGCGCGGCGGCTCCATACCGCACACCACGGCACAAAGGCAGAAAAAAATAGAAAGGAAAGGGAAAAAAAAAGTCGAGTGGACTGTACACGTATTGCGGCGGCGGCGGCGCTGTCCCAGGTCCGGCCGCCCCCCCCCGCCCCGCCCCGCCCACCCCGGCCCCCCCCCGCCCCGCCCCGCCCCGCCCCGCCCCGCCCCGCCCCGCCCGGCCCGCGGTTGCCGACGCCTTTTTTCCCTTGAGCCGCTTCTGGGACGTAATCAAAATATTCCGCGATATTCTTTTTCTGTCCGGCGCGCCGGTAAACGCGCGGCGCGGTGCGGGGCGCCGGTGCTCTGCAGCACGACGCCGACGTGGCGCAGATCGACACGTGGGCCGAGTCACACTCAAGTGGAAGTAACATTATTGGCGTGTCGCGTGCCTTTTGGAGGAATGGTCATGGTCAAAAGGCGAGAGAGACTGTAAGGATAGTGAGGATTTTTTTTCTTTCTGCTCTGTCAATACAAATGTGTACATTGTATACTTTAAATAAAGTATACATGCCGTGTATACCTTAAACAATGTATACATACCGTGTGTGCATCTATATGTGTATACATGCACATGTACAGTATACGTTAAAAATGTATACATACCCATGTACACTTTGCAAATAACACACATACTGCTCTCACCTTAAGGTGAGTAATTACTTTGAAAGATGTGTACATGGTCATGTATACACTTATTAAAGTATGAATGGCCATGTAGACATTTATTAAATTATCCATGGTGCTGTATTCATTAATTAAAGTGTACATGGATTGAATACTGTATTTAAAGCATACACTGTACACATTTGTGCTGACAGAGAGAAATTGATGAAAATCTTTCGAAAAGTACGACGCATGTTTTTTCTGCGATACTTTACGAGTGGTATACTCAGATATATGCATCCGTTTCCCCTTCGAACGTTCACCTCACTGCCCTTCCCCCTGCCACCCCACAGAACCTTACGCTGCTGGCCCGCCCCGCCCCGCCCCGCCCCGCCCCGCCCCGCCCCGGCACGCTCCCCCGCAGCACGGGTCGGCTTTCCGTCTGTTGTGTTCTCACGTCACATATTGCCCCCGCATCTGCCGTGAGCCGTGTACCACGCGTCGCCGTTGACGCCGCCCCGCCCTGCCCCGCCCCGCCCCGCCCCGCCCCGCCCCATGGCCGTGGCGTGGCGCGGCGCGATGTTGGTCTCGATGGGCCGATACTGCCGCCGGGCCGGGCCGGGGTAGGATAGCGGGGGCGCGGTGAGGCAGGGGGCGGGGCGGGGCGGGGCGGGGTGAGGCGGGGCGGGGTGAGGCGGTCCTGCCACCACACAGCAGTTGCAACGTACTTCACGCTCATTTGACACGCCTATTACTTACGACCCGGACAGGCGGGTGGCGTGGCGCGGCGCGGCGTGGCGCGGCCAGCGGCAGCACCTCAGCGACAGCCCCGGGCCCCGGTCCACCGCACAGGCCGGCAAACAGCTACCGTAGTTGTTTCAACCAACACCGGTAGGCTTGTGTGTGAGCGCCGCGCCGGAGGTGCCGCGGGCGGCAGGGCGCAGGGCGCAGGGCGCAGGGCGCAGGGCGCAGGGCGCAGGGCGCAGGGCGCAGGGCGCAGGGCGCAGGGCGCAGGGCGCAGGGCGCAGGGCGCAGGGCGCAGGGCGCAGGGCGCAGGGCGCAGGGCGCAGGGCGCAGGGCGCAGGGCGCAGGGCGCAGGGCGCAGGGCGCAGGGCGCAGGGCGCAGGGCGCAGGGCGCAGGGCGCAGGGCGCAGGGCGCAGGGCGCAGGGCGCAGGGCGCAGGGCGCAGGGCGCAGGGCGCAGGGCGGGGGTGTCGCCCCATTGGTCCGTGGCCGCGCCTCGCCTCGCCGGACGCACGGCAGAGCGCAACTCAGACCACCCGGCACTCGAGAGCACCTCGCGCGCGTCTCTTCGGGGTGCGACTCGTGTAGGGAGCGAGGTCGCAGTGGTGGCTCAGTACCGGATGTTTCTTTGAATGCGTAACATAGTGTTGCGGAAATGCATACTCGCCAGCGCTGCAGGGGCAATGGCGCCTTACGGGCGAATGGGATAGGCAAACCCGCAACACTGATACGCATTCACAGAATATGTTTTAACTTTATGGAGATCCAAACGCTTGGCGTGCTATGTTAACGTATTATACAGATGACGTTGGTGGCGCGGCGCGGCGCGCCGAGGCTTTTGGGGCAGAGCCACGCTGCGACGCCTAGGCGAGGGGGAGGTATGAGTGGCACTGGGGGAAAAAAGGAAAGTGACGCCTCGCCACGTCTCACCTCACCTGCCCTCCCCTCCCCTCCCACCACCCCTCCCCACAGCATGGCCAGGGCCGAACTTCGACCAGCTGCCAAAGCCAGCAGCAGCGATCCACGGAGGCAATTTGAAAGGACGTCTCATTTGTCCAGGCAGCCGGGCTGAAATGCCATCCCACTGCGCATTTTCTCCCGTATAATTATTCGAATTTTCAAAAAAAAATTCCAATCAGGATTGGAAATGAAAGCAGATGATATTGAAATCTTATTCTAGCTGACAATTTCTATGGTGTAATATTTATTTTGATTATTATAGTTTAGAAGTGACCGTTTTGAAGTCTTATATAGTTGTATACACATGTCATCTTTTTCATTTTTATAACGTTTTCCCGAGAACGGGTAAAGAATTAGTAAAAATATAGTTAAGGTAAAGTTTTTAAAAATTAGTGTTGGGGTTCACGCCGAGTTGAATGGGTGGTCGTGTGAGCTAGAGGGAGGAGTATAATCCGCATGGTAGTGGTTTAACACCCGTCTGACGCTAGTGCAGCTAGTGCCATTCGATTTGTGGAAGAACTAGGACGTCATGAACAGGAGCAGTTCGGCTAAAGAAATGTCCGATCAACACGATTTTTGAACTGTAGGTTCGTTGTGCAATGATCACTCGAATAGTGCGTTAACATTTGTTTTCTACCATGTTCTTTCAAATTTTTATTTATAAAATACTGTGCATGACTAGAATCAACAGGTCTCCAGCCATGGGGAGAGGGAGTAGAGGGAGGGGGGAGGGAGGGGGCGCGAAGCGAGCGGCTTGGTATTGTTGGCTGGGGCCACTGGGGCACGGACACCACGCGCCAGCGACTCTTCAGCCCCCTACACATAAACTTCTGACCAGCCTCATGCCTCTCTTCTCACTCAACACGACAGTACAAGCAAGATGACACATTTCTTTAATGTAGTTAAATGTTGAATTGTCTAAAATGTATCATCTGCTAAAAAGGACCTTACTTCGATGCTCTGCACCCCTTGAGAGAACGGCCTGTGGCGGCCGTATCCCGGGCGCCGCGTGTGGGACATAGACCTCCCCCCCCCCCCCTCCTTCCCCCGGGTGCCCGACAGGCCGCGGCGTGCACTCTTTTTGTTGCAGTGTACGCCGCTGCGGCTGGCGCGGCCGGCGCGGCCGGCAGGGCAGCGGAGTGAAACCGACAAGGAGGTGGCGATGGAGCGCGATGGAGCTTCCATTTCTCTTTCGGGGCGACGAGGAGGCGACCGGGCCGGACCAGACCGCGGCGCGCGGTGCTGCCCGCGGGCCCCAGCCGCCCCGCCCCGCCCCGCCCCGCCCCGCCCCGCCCCGCCCCGCCCCGCTACTCGCACTCTTCTGCCTGTGCGCTCCCGCGCCGCGCCCAGCAGTCAGTGATTTCCAGCAGTCATTGTTTCTCCCGAATAATGGGGGAAACACAAAACACCATCAGCAGCAAGTAGCTCCAGCAGCAGCCGAGCGGTCCTGGGCCTGCTCGCCCTGCTCGCCCTGGGGGGCACCCTGGCCAGCCCAGCCCAGCCCCCCGGGGGGCGCAGTGGCGGCGGCGGCGCGGCTCTGGGGCGCCGAGCCCTCTTCAGAAATCATGAAAACCTTCTCGGAGCGCGGAGGACCGGCCGGTGACTCAGCAGCGCCGCGGGACGGGCCGGCGCGGGGCGGGGCGGGGCGGGGCGGGGCGGGGTGGGCCGGCGCGGGGCGGGGCGGGGCGGGGCCCACAGAGGCCTGCCTGCCGCGCCGGCCTGATCTCATCGTGATCGGCTGTTTTCGGGCCCCTCGCCTATTGGTTTCACACGCGGAGTGGCGCTGCTGATCAAAGTCTGTTTCCGGCTCGCCGCTGCGCTGGCCCGCCCGCCGCGGGCAGGGGGATAAAAGTTAGCTTGGTAGTGCGGTAGCGGGGCGGGGCGGGGCGGGGCGGGTGCACGCCTTCACCCTCCAGCCGTCTCTGCCCTCGGTGTGCGAGAGGCTGCCACAGCGCACCCTCGGGGAGGCCCGGCCCGCGTCCCTGTGCTGCCCGCCGCGCAGCGCCGCGCCGCGGCGTGTCCTGTCACCGGCGCCACCGTCCGCCCTCCCCGCCCTGCCCCGCCCCGCCCGCCCCGCCCCGCCTCGCCCCGCCTCTTGCACTGGTAGGCCTGTGGTGAGTCCTCTGAACCGCCATTTTCCGAGCGCGCGGACTGTGACGGGCCGGGCGTGGCGGGGCGTGGCGGGGCGGCGTGGGCCCCAGAGGCGACTGGGAGCGGCGGTGGCAGTGGCGCGGTGGCGGTGGCCCTTCCCTTCCCTGCCCGGCTGTCGAGTCCGATCGCCCTGTCGATTGAAGGCTGTTGTGCAAGAATGTGTCAAGTCCATTGCGCAGTCCGGCCCGGCCCGGCCCGGCCCGGCCCCGGCACAGAACCCTCTGTTTTGCCTTTCTACCCTACCTCGGCTGTGGCAATTCTGAACGTTAGTTTTCTAAATGTCGAGCGCGTGTTACAATTTTATCATAAAAGTGAATATATTCTCTCACACGTGTATGATCGAGCACGCGGGTGGCGCGAACATCTTGGCCAGCTGGATCGCAGAGTTCTCAAACGGGCGGGTCCGGGGACCCGGGATCCATCCGAAACCGCAGGTGCGAGTGAGATGCTTTAACCGAATAGTATCTCCCTCTCGCTCTCACCTGCGCATTCGGACGCGTTCCGGGTCCTCGGACCCGCCCGTTTGAGAACTCTGCTGGATCGCCCACCCTGCAAGAGGCTCTCCCCGTCCCCGCCGCGCCGCGCCGCGTGGCGAGGTGAGGCACTGTACTGTACTCCCTGCGCTCAGCTCCCTCCCGCTCCGCCACAGGACAACAGTGACTCACGCTTCTTCTTGATCCAGGCAATGTCACCTTCGCACAATGGGCGGCGGATGTGGCGTTCCGGGACGGGCGGGGCGGGCCGCGGGGGGCCCGGTGGGCGGCGCGGCACACTTGGTACGACCAATCCCATCCCACGCGGAGGGCAGCCGCCCGGCGCGGTAGGCCTCCCGCTCCGCTCCGCTGCGTCCGGGCTGCCTACCTGAGAGTAGGCAGGGGCGGGGTGGGGCGGGCGGGGCGGGGCGGGGCGGGGCGCTGCAATCGCTCCAGGGCGGGGCACTTATCGTGCCCAGGGAGGCATCCCTTCTCCCTCCTCCGAGCTCGACTGCTGGTTAGCCCGGCGACTCGGTTTGCTGCTGGCCCAGATCTGGCACCGCAGCTCCACGCCGCCCCTGTTTCCTTCTGATCTAGATTCGGATTTCCATACCCTAGCCCGACGCTTGACGCTTTTCCTCCTTGTTGGCCGCACCTCGGAACTTAGACGAGCACTACAGTACCCCGTCGACGTTGGCGTGTCGATGATCACAGTGATAGTCGAGGGCAAAAATGTTCGCGAATCCACGGGGATGTGAGCTCGCACGAGACCAGCTGTACGTCGATAGAGCGGAGATAGGCGCTGTGACGGGACGTCCCATCGACGATCTATCGACGGGGACTCGCGAACCGTTTGGCCCTCGATCATCGACGCGACCATCCACGTGCAAAAGACATCACCGTCGACGGTGCATCCATGTTGCATCAACATAGTTGTTCCCCTGGGGTCCCCGCCCCGTGACCCGCCCAGCCGTGCCCCAGAGACAGAGACCAGCGCGGCGCCGGCAGATCTTTGCAGTTCCGGTCCAGGACAGAAGGGGGAACTGTCTTGGATTGAGGACGGGGCCAGGCAAGTAGCGAGGCTCACGTGAGTCGACGCGAAAGCCGTAGGTCGTTTGTGGCCAGGCAATCTCTAGTCAAGTGCTCCAGGGGCTGCCTGCCTGGCACAGATGGTTCGGGTGCCTGGGACTGGCCCTCGCCCCCAGCACAGCGCCCCCGGGCCTGAGCGCTTCAGGCGCGGGTGCCGGGGCCGCGGCCGGGGCTAGTGCCGGGGGCTGGTGCCGAGGCCGGGGCCGGGGCCGGGGCCGGGGCCGGGGCCGGGGCCGGGGCCGGGGCCGGGGCCGGGGCCGGGGCCGGGGCCGGGGCCGGGGCCGGGGCCGGGGCCGGGGCCGGGGCCGGGGCCGGGGCACTGGTGGCCTGGCCTGGCGCTAGTGGCCTGGCCTGGGCTGGTCCCTGGTCGCAGTGACTGTGCGGCGCGTTCGGTCAGGCGGCACGTCCTTGGCAGCCCAGCAGTTTGTTATGAAACCCGTCACACACCAACACGCAGGGGTACTAAGTGTGGGCAGGGTGGGGAGGGCACTACAGGGGTGCGGGAGCACTGTCCACACCTAACAAACTTGGGCAGTCTTATGTATGGGCATGGGTACTGGATACACGTGATTGAAATTCCCTTTTCATTTCACTTGTTTACCTGGTACGCGGTGTGCCAATTTGGAGCATAGTTTCGGAATGGTCTTAGTCGAAAGCGTTCTACCACGCATAGCTACCGAAGTTTTTTAATCACTTTATAGTGCGTCCTTCATTCATTGTGCTTTTTTTCCTGCAACAAAAGCGCTTGTTCTAATTTTTTACCGTTTCTTTCAGAGACTGTCGTCTTTGAGCGACCGCTGCGCTGGGGTGAGTGGAGTACCGGGAACAGAGAGTTGAATGCGGGGCTGGACACGGCGAGCTGTTTTTTCGTCGCTAGTTAGTTTTTCATCAACATTCGAAGATCGTGTGCGTTAGAGTACGGTTCTTTTCTTTTTTCTTCCCTTCTTGCCTAAAAAGTCCGTGTTTTAAAACAGTTTTGTTGCCATGTTGATTTTTTTTTTGTCTGGTTTATTTGATCCAGGAAACATGGTGCGTAATGACAGCCGAAATACATTTTCGAAATGCAGGATTGTGTGGCTGCGGAAGGCGGTGCCGCGGGCCGCGCCACACTCACAGGACAGGACGGCGCAGGACGGCACAGGACGGCGCAGGACGCCACAGGACGGCGCAGGACGCCACAGGACGGCGCAGGACGCCACAGGACGGTACAGGACGGCACGCAGGGCGCGGCGCTGGAGCGTGACGCGCGGGGGGCGCCATGTCCCGACCCGACAACATGGCGGACAGAGAAATAACTCGCAGCGTATTGAGAGGGGAATCCCCCAACAACGGCCGTATGGGGGGCCGGGGGCAGGGGGGGTGATATTAGCAGCTGTATGGATTTCCGAAACTTTTATTTTGACTTGATTATTTTGAAATTGAAGAGTCAAGCAGAACGCCCTGCGCAGTACCTGCCCGAACCGACGGGAACGCCAACACAGCGACTCCCGAATATCCTGCAGTCGTCACTTCCCGCAATACCTCCAGCCCTTGGCGCCCCAAATCCGCCCCAAACGGTGCAAGCGGCCGCGAGGCGGGGCGGGATGGGGCGGGGCGGGGCCGGGTGGAGCGGGGCGGGGCGGGGCGGGCGGGCGGGGCGGGGCGGGGCGGGGCGGGCGGGGCCGGGTGGAGCGGGGCGGGGCGGGGCGGGATGGGGCGGGGCGGGGCCGGGTGGAGCGGGGCGAAGAAGGGCGTAGCGTAGCGGGCAGTGCAGTTGCAACGCGCGCCCCCGCAGCCCGGCGCCCGGGCCGGGCCTAGCCCGCGGCGCAAGAGGCTCGGGAGCCTGCCACGCCACGCCCCGCCACGCCACGCCACGCCCCGCCACGCCCCGCCACGCCCCGCCACGCCCCGGGGACCCCAACCTCCGCAGTGCGCAACCCCAACAACGAAACACGTTGTTGGCTGAGCCGCGATCGATCGAGGCGTTTTTCTCCTCGGTAATTTTCGCGGAGGCTCTGCAACAGGACGGAACACCAGACTTTTGCCTGCCCTCGTCGTGGGGCCGGGGCTGTGGCCGGGGCTGTGGCCGGGGCTGTGGCCGGGGCTGTGGCCGGGGCTGTGGCCGGGGCTGTGGGCGGGGCTGTGGCCGTGGCCGGGGCCGGGGACGGGGCTTTGCCCGGGCCTTTGGCCGGGGCCGTGGCTGGGGCCGTGGCCGAGGCCGGGGCCGGGGCCGAGGCCGTGGCCGGGGCCGGCGTTGGCATCACGGCTTCACCGGCGTGTCGTCGGGGTGGACGCCCTGCTCCTGCTCCACAGGGGGTGCGCGCCGCGTGCCGAGGTGACCCCCGGACCCGGGTCGTTCTGGCCCTTCCACAAACCCACACCTGAGCCACGCTTCTTGCCGGCCCCGCCCCGCCCCGCCCCGCCCCGCTCCGCCCGCCGTGGTGCTCTGCCTCGGGTCGGGAGGTTCGTCCACCCCTACACGAGTCCTTGAGCACAGCGCAGAGGCTGTTGACCGCCTCGGTCGCGTGCCGCTCGGTGCGTCGCGCTGCTGCCGCTGACCTCACCTCTGCTCTGCGCTGCTCTGCGCCAGTCGCCTTTGCCGCTCCGCTGCTCCGGGACGCTATGCAGCCTCACCGCCCTACGCGTCCCCGCCC
Source organism: Frankliniella intonsa (assembly GCA_033675135.1). NCBI lineage: Eukaryota > Metazoa > Arthropoda > Insecta > Thysanoptera > Thripidae > Frankliniella > Frankliniella intonsa. Next base: position 451,466 of record CM066253.1, read on the forward strand.
CGCCCCGCCCCGCCCCGCCCCGCCCCGCCCCGCCCCGCCCCGCCCGGGTCGCACTCCCACTTGCGTAAGGACTCGCCTGCCGCACCGCGCCGCTCCGCACCATCGCGGTGGCGATGGCCGTCGCCACGCATGGCGGACGGAAGACCCGCGATGCGGAAAAAGCGCCTAGGCAAAGCGGCCGGTCAACGCCCGCGGCCTGGATAGCACAGCGCGCCGTCCCGCCCCGCCCCGCCCCGCCCGTCTGCCCTCGCCCGCCCCGCCCTGCCTCCGCCCGCCCCGCCCCGCCCCGCCCCGCTCCCGCCCCGCCCGTCGCCTCCGCTCCGCCCCGCCTCGCCGTCACATGTCCTGCACGCAGTATGGCCGCGCCCTGCCTCCCCGCCCCGCCCCGCCCCGCCCCGCCCCGGCTCGTTCGTTCACCTCCGGTTCGCCTTGACGCTTGTCGTTGCGTTGTCCTCCCACGTCCTTGGGGGCTGCACTGCCCTCCTCGTCCTGATCCTGCGTCTCTATAGGGATGCTGTCGCGGCGGTCGCCGACCCGCCCCGGCGCGGTGGGGGAGGGGGAGGAGGGGGAGGTTTATGACGGGGCCGTCACCGTGTCCAGACAGCAGCAGAATGCGACCTGCATGAAATGAGGACGACTTGAGCGGGACAAGGCGGGGGCGGGGGCGGGGGCGGGGGCGGGGGCGGGGGCGGGGGCGGGGGCGGGGGCGGGGGTCGCGGAGCGGAGTGGAGCACTAATGGGGACACATTATGTCGGGGTACAGAATGCGCGGCACTCGTCGATCGGGCGGACAAACATATGTTGTGCAGGTATTTTCTTCGCAATCGAAGAAGAGGCTAGAGCTTTTACGCATTCCTTAAAAGTTCCCCCACCCTAACCTACACTCTGTGCTCGATTTTCGCATCGTTGTGCACAATTTTTTACAACCATATAGTTATGCGCAAAATCTAATACCGGGCGTTTCATAAAAGACGCAGGTGCGGGCGGGTTTGCCTACCCAAGGGGCTATGGCGCCTTACGGGGAGATCGGGTAGGCAAACCCGCCCACACCTGCGTCTTTTATGAAACACCCGGTACATAAACTATGCATACATTGTACACAATTCTGCGCAAGCTTGTGCACATGGGACAGGGACATATGCAGAAAAAATGTGCATAATTACACTGTGAAACCAAGTGTTCAACTGTTCAACACTTGTAAGTGTGCAACTTCCAGTATAACAGGTGCAAGTGCGCAACTCTGTATTTGTGCAATTGGAAGTGTCAAACTCGCCAGTCGTACACTTGTAAGTGTTTAACTCGACAGTTGTACACTTGCAAGTGTTCAACAAGGGAAATGTTGCACGGGGAAGTTGAACACATGCAAGTGCACAAATGTCGAGTAAAACACTTACAAGTCTACAATTGGCAAGTTTGACACTTGGAATTGCACAAATACCGAGTTGTACACTTGGACGTGTAAGACTGGAAGTTGCACACATTTAAGTGTTACACAGTTGCACATTTGGTTTAACAGTGTATGGTTGCTTTCTGCAAGTAGGCTTGTGCACAACATAGAACATGAGGGGTTTGGTGTGCAGCCTGCTAGCATGTTGCGATCCCTACTGGCCGGGCCGCACCACGCCGCCGCTGTTCCGCTCCGCCCCGCGCCGTTTCTCTGCGGTTGTGATTGTCTTCCACCCCGACGATTATCTGGAGTGGCTGCGTGGCGCGCCCCACCTCGCCCCGCCCCGCCGGCCGGAGCGGCTGACACTTCGATCGTACCCCCGGCCCTAGTCCTGTCCGGTCCGGTCGACGATTGACGGAAAGAGTGGCGTAGCGTGGCGTGGCGTGGCGTGGCGTGGCGTGGCGTGGACTATCGCGGCGTGGCTTGCCGTTTCTTTCCTTTCACTTTCCGCAAAAGATTTCTCCAGGGAGTATCAGCAGGGCCCGATGGCTCAGCTGTCACTGTCCGGCCGGGGCGGGGCGGGGCGGGGCGGGGAGGGCGGGGGCACGCAGGCAGGGCAGCTTTTACAACCGAGCCATTACATATTGTTTTGTTGGCCCATACTACCTCGTAAGCTGACGTTGGAATTGACTTTTGAAGTCTACACATTTACAACTCGGAGGTGCGACCAACTCCACACGCAGTTTTTATTTCCTGATTTTATTTTCTTATCTGTTTTTTAAAGCTGTCATCGTATCTGTGTAATGAAAGTTGCGCATTGCTAGGAGCTAAAATAAAAGTAAGATGTCTTCTAGAGTAAGGTGAGTCATGTCACATGTTTCGTGCTGCTTGCCTAACGCTACAGGTGTGTCATTATCGGAATAGATAACGAGCTCAGAGTTGTAGCAGACCCCATCGCGCGCCTGCCGCTGCCGCATTGTCACCTGAAACAATACAACATCAAGGAAAAAGAAGGGGGTAGTGGGTGTTGATGGGGTAGGTAGGGGGAGGAGGAGGAGGGGGAGGGGGAGGAGGGGGAGGGGGGGATCCTCCTGGCTCCCCGCAGGACTATCCATCAACCTTCCTGGGCCGTCGACCGCGCGGGGATGGCCTCGTTCTATAGTCTATATAGCGGGGGGGACCAAGGTGACTTCGGGAGGTGGGTGGAGCAGGGGGCGGGGGGCCGGGGGCAGGGATGAGAGGAGAGAAAAAATGGGCAGAAAAAAGGGAAACGTGTCCCTTCTTTTCATAACGTCGAGAGAGCGAGCCTTGTCCGTTATATTGGCGAGATTATGGGCCATCATTATGAAGGAAATTGCTTTTCAATCACGCCTCGGCCGGGCCGGGCCGGGCTGGGCTCGCTGCCGCAGACAATGAGACACTGCCTGCCGTGCCCGGCCCGGCCCGGCCGGGTAGCATGGCCAAGAAAGTTAAAACTTTTGAGAAAGGGACCCAGAGCGTGTTTGTTCTCCGCTTGCGTGAATGAATGGCTAGTATCGGCCGGTGACGCGCCGTTGACGCGGGGCAGGCTGCTTCCATTGTCCACTTACTTCGTTACTAAGAGCAGCGGAAAATAAGAAATTAGTAATTATTTCCCCCTCTTGAGAAATTTAAAGTCAATTTTTGGACTCCAACAAAAGTCCATACTTTTAAGTTCATGTTGAAAGTAATACAGCAATTTTGGATTACAATAGGAAGACACGGTAAAAAAAGGTTTGTTGACTTTCAAGACCCGGTCTTGGATCTCATGGAGAACGCCAATGGCATCCAAGACCGGGTCTTGAAATACAAGAAACTTTTTTTACAGTGGACAAAGTTCAACTTTACAGAAATTTCAATTTTAATCCTCTCTATTTTTACTATTTTACTTATTAAAGACATTCACATTACATACATTCACATTACATACATTTACCCTTTACGTTTATTATTTACTTTACGAGTTGGGTCTATAACTCACCATCTTACCATGGAAAATTTTCACTCAAATCCTATGCATCTACTCCATTAATTCTGCGTCCTTTTCCTGCCGATAATATTTCCGCCTCAAAATCAATTCCAACATCCTGGAGCCCGTGGGCATGGCATCGCAGACTCCTGGCTCGCAAGGGCTGCCCGGCAGGGGTCCGTCAGGAGCCGAGCCCCCGCCCCGCGCCGCGCCGCGCCGCCGGGTCTGGTCCACCCCATTCGGCTGACGGCTACCTGTGCTCCGCCCCACTCCGCCCCGCCCCCGCCCCGCCCCGCCCCGCCCCGCCCCGCCCCGCCCCGCCCGCTCCTCTGTTCTGCTTGCAGGTGTTGAGCGTTGCGTTGGACTACAGGACACGTCATCCCCGCCCGGCCCGGCGTCATGCGCTGCACCCTTTTGCGTCGCAACGCCACCGAAAATCTCGAGGTGGGCCGGTATGGGGCGGGGCGGGGCGGGGCGGGGCGGGGCGGGGTGGGGCGGGGCGGGGCGGGGCGGGGCGGGGCGGGGCGGGGCGGGGTGGTTCGAGATCATGTTCCGAAGGGCCGCGCTACAGCAGCGCGCCACCATTCGCCTCGCCTGTCCTCGCGGCTCGGCGCGGCGCGGCGCGGCGCTCCGCTGGGACGGGACGCGACAGGCTGCCGAGGTCCTGGCCTCCCGACGCCACGTCCCGCCAACACCTTGTCACTTGAACTGGTGACCTGCTCCTGGCGGGACACATCGCGACGGCGCTACACCCAGAAAAGCGTGTTCTTGATATTAGTACAATGTTCTTGGTTTTTCCTGTACTTGATATAATCAAATGCAGTCCGCTTGGTTTGAGAACAAAGTTTGGTTATTACAATCCCACGCTCTTAAAACTAGTGCATTGCATTTGATTAAATCAAGTACATAAAAAAATCAAGAACACGGTTTTCTGGGCGTAGCAGAACAACCAAAACGAAAAAAAATCTTGCTGTGAGAGGAGTAATTGCTTTTAAGGCTCAGCAAAGTGGTTTGCAGTATCAGCTTCGCGGTTGCCAATTGAAGCCGAATTTTTTGCTGATGAAGCAAAACAAAGTTACAGGCGCTGGCTTAGCACTCTGATAAGTTGCGACATCAAGTCTTTTCTCTCCGTGCGGATGCCCACAACATATAAGGTGGTTTTGGGGGCGGGATTTTCTCGCATGGTGAACAGGACGCCCCTCCCACACTTCCGTAGCTGGTGGCTCCCAGCAGTGGCCGCCCCGCCCCACCCCGCCCCGCCCCGCCCCGCCCCGCCACCCCTGTGTCTGGTCCGCAGGAGGCTGGTTATGGCGCGGCGGGGCCAGGTGCCTGCGCTGCGCTGCGCCCTGCGCCCCGCGCCCGCGCCGTGCGGGGTGGCGCGCCCCTCCCCCACCCTCACACCGGGTCCGGACTTCCTTCCGCCCGGGCCGGCGCGCCCCCACCGCACCCCGCCGCACCCCGCCGCACCCCGCCGCACCCCGCCGCACCCCGCCCCGCCAAGCCCCGCACCCCGTTCCTTTTTTCCATCCCTTCCTCCTTCTTGGTGCACTTCAAAAGCCGCGCGCCGACAGATGACCAATTTTTTCCCCTTCCTCCCAGTGCCCCGGGCCGGGGCGGGGGCGGGCGGGGGCGGGGCCGGGGGCGGGGCCGGGGGCGGGGCCGGGGGCGGGGCGGGGGCGGGGGCGGGGGCGGGGGCGGGGGTTGGGGCCCCCTCACCCTCACTGCTCTAGCGGCCGAGGGAAAGAGAGAGCGAGAGTTCACATATGAAGGCAGAGGACCGTAGCGAAAGCACGGCATATCCTGGTGACATGTGTACGTTTTGTGGTCTGGCCAAGATCCGAAGATAACTTTGTCCCCGCGTGTCTACGCGGCCGTGGGGCGCGCGCGCCTGTGTGTGTGTGTGTGTGTAGTCGGCGCGACGCACCAGCCCAACACACTCTGGTTCCGGGCGAGGTAAGGGCCTGCTGCAGTGCATGTAGGTCACCGACCATGTGCGCCCCGAGGCCTCAGACCGAGCCTACCTTGTAAGGGGCCGGGGAGCAGCTCTGCAGGCAGGGCCTCTGTACGGACCACTCTCTAGTCTGTTCAGGTCAATACCTAACTTATTTTCGAACGGCAGATAGTCCCCCGTCGAGCCGAGTCGAGCACTTCGAAGAAAAAGACAGGTATTTTAATACGTTATAACTTAAAATCTCCGCGACTCTCTGGACTCCTGGTGGCGGCACCTCATCCCCCCTAACAGGTGTGTCGCTTGGTGGCCTCTGGCCTTACCCACCTCACCCGCTCCGCCACACCCCGCCCCGCCCCACCCCACGGCCTTATCGCCGGCGCGGCGCCCCCCGCGTCCAGCGGGGCAGGGGCGGCGGCTGCGACTAATGGATTACTTAGCGGCGACGCTGCGCGGGTGCGGCCAGTGTGTCCAGAAAAGTAGGCAATAAGTCGCCCAAACACAGTGGAGTAAAGCGGGCTGCATCTGCGCCCGCCTACTTGGCAGCACCCACACACTGAAATCCACACACTGGAAATCCAAGTGTACGAATGTCGCTCACTTGTAGATGACCGAAAAAATTCACTCACTTGTAGGCTCACCTACAAGTGAGCGAATAGTCATTTGCTCACCTACAACTGAGTGAACTTATTCGCTCATCTACAAGAGAGCGACATTCGTACACATGGATTTCCAGTGCAGGTGCATACATGTTGCCTAGTAGGCAGGCGCAGATGCAGCCCTGTTTACTCTACTGCACCGGGTGTTTCTTTGAATGCGTACCAGTGTTGCGGGATTGCTTACACTCCAGCGCTGCAGGGGCCATGGCGCCTTACGGGCGAATGGGATAGGCAAACCAAGAGGCAAACCCGCAACACTGTTACGCATTCAAAGAAACACCCGGTACGCGTGCAGCAGCGTGCAGCAGCCGGCTGGCGCGCCACTTAGGACCCTGCCCCATCACCGGTGCTTCCGCGCGGCAGCGCAGCGGTAGCAGCAGCGCCATTCAAGGGGGCGCTACCATACGCACACACACGCACACGCGCGCGCACGCACGCACGGTAGCCGCCCAGAGCCGCTGCCGCCGGTAGCTGCCCGCCCCCGCCCCGCCCCCGCCCCACCCCCACTCCTGCGCCGGCCGCGATTGGCTGGACGGCGGCTGCGGCGGCTGGAGGTGGAGCGGGGCGCGCCGCCATTGGCTGCGGCGCGGGCGGGGGAGGGGGGGGGGAGGGGGCGGCTCCGGGCCGGGGCGCTCCGCCCGCCGTGGCCCTGCCCAGGCCCAGGATCCTTCAGTCGCCTGCCGACCTGTGGCTCGAGAGGACGTGTCGCGTACCGCCTCCACCCGCCCCCAGGGACCTGACACCGGGCCGAGCCGAGCCGAACCGCGAGTGAACCTGTGCTGCAGTGACCACCATGACACAGTGCCTGTGACCTGCGTCCTGGAACCTGGAAACCCTCGCGAGTGCATAAGGATTAACCGCGCCTGCGACAGAGGGCAGCCGAGCCGTCCGGAGAAGAGAAGGGACCGTCAGTGAACAAGTGAAGATCAGAAAAAATGACAGTGACCAACTTCGGAATGATGAGGCCTTGTTTCACGGGATACCCCTTCCAAGGTGAGTGTAAGTGACCCTCCCATCGATTTCTAAGCATGTCGTAGTGTGAGTCGGAGGTGAAGGGGGCGTTGGTCTCAATGGTAGGGTGGTGGTTTGATCGGTAAAAAAAAAGTACGTTTGTTGTATTAATACGAAATATACCAGTAAAATCTTTTTTAAAAATTATTAGTTTAGAAGTTTTGCGGATCGTTACGCGCACATGTCCTTCGTAACGTTACTGTTTTTCGACGTGACCGAAAACCTTCGTGCTCTTGTTTCACTGTAATGCCGGCGGAATGCATTGCTGTCTCCTCCTTGCTACTTTAAAGGAACGTAAATTTAGAAATTATTGAGAACTTTAGAGACAAATGAGTAGGAGAGAGAGAGGGAGGGAGGAGAGAGGGCTGGGAGGGGGAGGGGGTAGAAAGAGAGAGAGGGGGAGAGAAGTGAAAGGAGGGGACTGGGGAGATATAGGGGGAGGGAGTCAAAGAGGGTCCGAGGGCCGCTTGACTACCTTTCCACATTTCCTTTCCTTTCTTTTCCTCTTCATTCACGGACATCAATACGCCAAACATTAGCGCTCCTGCCTGAATAGCTATACAAGCATGTTGACAGGTACGGCATTCTCTCCGAGTCCGGGGGTGTCCGGGGCGAGGCGGGGAGGGGAGAGGGCGAGAGGAGGGGGTCATCCTTTGAGCTGCGAGCCCCCAAAAGGCCCCGACCCAGCGAGGGGTCCGATCCCCTGCCACCACCCCTGACTTACTAAAGAAACAATACACCTGTCTCGATCGACGAGCGAAACGCATGAAAATAATAATTTGTTCTTGTAATGTCCCCGGCCCAGGCCCGATCCCCGATCCCGATCCGACACATGTTTGACGTTGCGATCAGGCGCAGTGAGCTAGGGCCGAGAGAAAAATGATGCAGCGCGGGGGAGTGCCGCGCGCCCCGCCCCGCCCCGCCCCGCCCCGCCCCGCCCCGCCCCGCCCCGCGCCGCACCAGTTGTCATACCTTTGTCGGCCGGCCCGGCCGGGTGGGATCAAAAATGTTGTCGGAGGGAGAAATAAACCGTCGGCATAATAAACCGCTTTGTCGACACGGTCTTACCAGAGCGGAGCGCGCCGCGCAACCTCCCCCTCTCCCTCTCTCTCTCTCTCCAGTCCCATGAGCACCTGTTGCACATTCGTCTCTCCCTGCTCGTGAAGGGCGTGACTGCCGCGGCCCGCCCCGCCCCGCCCCGCCCCGCCTCGCCCCGCCCCGCCCCGCCCCGCCCCGCCCCGCCCCGCCCCGCCCCGCCCGGGTCGGTTCTGCTCTACGCCTCGTTGCGTCCACACGCTCCCTCTGACCAGAACTGACCGCTGCTGCACGACGCCTGGAGGAGGCGCGCCCCGCCCCACCCCACCCCGCCCCGCCCCACCCCACCCCGCCCCGCCCCGCCTTACCCCGCCTTCTCACACTCGCGCACGGCTATGGCTCCCGAGGGGGCAGTAGAGCGTGGCAGGCGAGGCGAGGCGAGGTGAGGCGGCGGTGTGCATGTCAGTCCACATGTCCGTGACGCGACAACCGGGCTGACAGTTATGATGGATTGCTGTGACAGCAGTTGTAAACAACACTGGCCGCCCTGCCCCGCCCCGCCCCGCCCCGCCCCGCCCCGCCCCGTGAGAGCTCCACCCTCACCCCCCTCCTAGTCGAGTACCGCTTCCAAGCAGCGCTAATAGTACTGCCCAGTGCGGGCTGCGGGCCTCCCCTTTGTGCGCGGTGCGCGCGTGTTCCGGGAGTAACGTAAAACACGTGACATTGTGCTCGTGGCCCCTGCAGTAGGCAGACCCGCAACACTGTTCCGTGCCCCCTGTTCCAAGCGGTACCTATTGGTTGTCAGACGCTACGACGGCGGCAGAAGCACGTGGATAACACGTGGATAACACGTGGATAACACGTGGACGGGAGGCATCAGGTGGATGAGCCTGGAGCACGCCATGAAGCGTGGGCTCACGCCGAGTGTTCTCGCGCAGTAGGGTGATTCCGCACAGTGGTTTCGTCTACCTGTCCTTGTCGCACTCATGCGGCACGGCCATAAGGAGCGAGAGAGAGGACACTACTGAACGCTGTTCGGGATCACCGTGCAGAGCATGCGCCGTGCCGCTGGAGCGGGCTGCTGGGTGCTGTCGTGCTACTGCAGCGAGTCGCCCCGGCCGCGGGGGGTCGGCGGGTGAGTCACCGGGGGCGGGGCGGGGGCGGGGCGGGGGCGGGGCGGGGGCGGGGGCAGCCGGTAGCCGAACAGAGCCGCGGGGGCCCGCGCGACGCAGTCCAGAACTGCACCGTACCCGGCTGGGCCGGGCCGGGCCGGGCGGGAAGAAAGTCGATGCACAGCTCGCACGGGGAGCGCTGAAAGAAAAGGAGCCCCGCTAGGCGGCGCGGGGGCGGGGCGGGGCGGGGTGAGGAGTGAGGACCCCGACCGGGGCCTCTACCAGGAACTGCACTGACCAGTGGCCGGGCCGGCCGAGGCAGCGGGGGTGCAATTAGCAGCTCAATCAGTCACTGTCCGGACCATTAAAAGGGAGGGATCTATTTCTGAAAGACAAACTTTTCTAGTCGCGCTAAGTCCGTTAGTTTCCTTGTTTCTTTTTCAAGTCACAAAAAATAAAACGTCATATACTTTTGGAGGATAGAAGAAGACAGAGACGGCGCTTGAAGCGCAGCCGCCACACATGGCGTCGCGGCAGATGAGTCCTTTTATGTGACGACGCGTCGCGCGTGCCGCGGCCCGCCCCACCGCGCCCCACCGCGCCCCGCCCCGCCCCACCGCGCCCCGCCGCCGCGCCCTCGCGCTCAAACACACGGGCCCCCCTCTGCCGCGCCCCACCAGGCCCCGCCCCCGGCCGGCTGGCTGGCTCCTGTACAGGCCCGCGGCGGCGCGTGCTGCGGCACGTACTAGATTAGCTGCTTAATTAACGCACGTGATGGCGCGTTCGGGCACCGCGTGGCGGGGCGTGGCGGGGTGCGGCGGGGCGGGGCGGGGCGGGGCGGGGCGCGTCGAGACGCGTGAAATAGAAGCGATACCCTGCGGATGATCTCCGGTAGCCCTGCCCCTGCTCCTGCGCACGCGTCCGGCCTTGAGCTGCCCAAAGCTCCCGGGTGACTGAGGATTGGTTGAGGGTCTCTAGCATGGTCAGCGCTGTTGAAGTGCATGCGTGTTGCGAGGAGGCCACCACTCCTGTAATCCAGTTTACACGTTACCCTGTAATCCCTGCCTTAATGTTGTCAAAATAGACAATATGAGAAAAATTCTTAAAATTTTGTAATGAGCATTTTGCCTCCCTCATTAGTCCATGCTGTTGCCCTATGGCAGTACTATGTACACCTCTGCGCGGCCGGCCAAGGCAACGCAGGGTGACAGAACAAAAATGTAACATACTCGTTACAATTTAACGATTTAGCCCCCCCAAAAATGAAGTATGTAATCCTGTGTAGTCCATGTAATCTTGTAATCCTGTGTACGTCCGTAAACTGAGTGGTGTGCCCCTCGGCGTGCAGAGTGTCTCGACAGGACAGCGGTTGACCTGTTGTTCCTCCCGTGTTGCAGGCCAGGGCCGCGTCAACCAGCTGGGCGGTGTGTTCATCAACGGCCGGCCGCTGCCCAACCACATCCGCCTCAAGATCGTGGAGATGGCGGCGGCGGGCGTGCGGCCGTGCGTCATCTCGCGCCAGCTGCGCGTGTCGCACGGCTGCGTGTCCAAGATCCTCAACCGCTACCAGGAGACGGGCTCCATCCGGCCGGGGGTCATCGGCGGCTCCAAGCCGCGCATCGCCACGCCCGACGTGGAGCAGCGCATCGAGGACTACCGCCGCGCCAACCCGGGCATCTTCAGCTGGGAGATCAGGGACAGGTGAGCACCAACTTATTGTGTGCACTCTAAAAAGCTTATGGTGATTTTCACTGTAAGCTGCACTGGAAAAACTAACGTGACATGCGTCACGTTTCTTGCTCAGGAGAGAACGTTTCTTGCTGCACTCTCTGCGGGTGATGCCCCTATCCTTTTGCCTGGGGAGGAGTGCATCAATAAGAAACGTTCTCTCCAGAGAGTGCATGATAATGTGTGACACATGTCACGCACTTGTTTTACCAGTGTACGGTGAACCCTGCAGCACTGTAGCTTACGGTTAATTTTCACCGTAAGCTACGGCGAATGTCAATGTAAGCTACGGTGATGCACCCTGATTCACCGTAGCCTACAATGACATTCACCGTATCTTGTGGTGAAAAGTCACCGGAAGCTACAGTGCTGCAGGGCTCACCGTAGCTTACAGTGAAATTTACCGTAAGCTCGTTTTGAGAAAGAATTTTGTGATCTCGCCCAAATAAAGTGAGGATTCTTGCTTTAATATAGTGAGGCTATGAGAAATCCTTTCTCAAATAGATTGAGGCTAAAAAAATATCTCGCTCAACGAGAGTGAAGTTGAAAAATCTCACTCTAAATAAGCAAGGAAAAGTGTCCTCTCCCTTTTTGGGCGAGAAGCTTGTTTCGAGGGTTTGCAGTGACCGCATTGCGTTCAAGTCACCGGACACTATTGACTCACCTGTGCTGTCCTGTCGAGGTTAGTGCTGTAGGCAGACAAGCAGACAGGTAGGGGCTCAGTCAAACGGCGAGAATGCCTCACGGGACACTACTACTTCAGTGAAAAAAAAATGCATTCGAGTGGACAACCACTGACCTTCTCCTCTCCAGCCAGCCAGGCGGGATCATGCAGGCAAGGTTGAGTTGTGTTTACTATGGTTTATGGCAGTTTATGAGTTTATGGCCCAGAGGAATCAGTTTGGGACAGCTCGGCCCATAGGCCTCGTTGCTGCTATGATTTATTGGGGGTCAGTCAGCAGCGGCCCCCGTGCCATTGTGAGGCACCACGATGTGAACATCGACAGGGACGCTTCAAAGGAACGCAGCAGCCTAAGAATGTGGACGGGGACGGGGACGGGCGGTGCCGATACAGTTATCGTAAGAATGCACGTCGGAGAGAAACTCCGTGTGGCGTTGTTATGCAGATTCGTGTGTGCGCGTAAAGTTAGCCAGTTTGAAGGACGCCAAAGGCGAAAAGTTTTGCAGTTGATACAGCGGGGCGGGGTGGTGTGGGGGCCGCGGAAGGACCTTGCCGATATGAGTCAGGCCATAAAAGTGCGCAAAGGACACTTTACGAGTGCGGCACCGGGAGGAGCGCGGCACGGCCGGCACAAGGGCCTAAGGTACACTGCAACAAATCCAGGCGGGCCACGCGCTCATGGAGTGCCCTCTGATTCCAGGCTGATCAAGGACGGCCTCTGCGACCGCAGCTCTGCGCCCTCCGTCAGCGCCATCTCCAGGCTGCTGCGCGGCCGCGACGGCGAGGACTGCGACAGGAAGCCGGGGCTCAGCGAGCTGGACTACTGTAAGTACCTCGAGGTGCACCGGACACTCTGGGGAACCAAGTGTGTACATGCATTCGTTATTTACTGCATACTTACAGGTATTCAGTAAATAATGAATACATGGCCATGTATGCAGTAAATATTGTGTACATGCCAAGGTACCGCAAGGTACACACTATTTGCTGGATACCTTGGCATGTACACGCGAAAAATAACACAGAAACTACGAGTGTAGGCAGTGTTACCCAAACACAGTTGAGGAAAACGGGCTGCATCTACGCCTGCCTACACGGCAGCACCCTATCACAGGCGCGTACATGTTGCCTAGTAGGCAGGCGCAGATGCAGCCCGCTTTACTCCACTGTGTTTGGGCGACTTATTGCCCACTTTTCTGGCTACGCTGCCCATCCATAGGCTCCACCGCGGGGTCCATAGGGAGCCGCGCCGCCATGCTGCGCCGCGCCGCGCCGCCATGCCTCCCACTCCAGCCCGGGCCGGGCTATAATAGCGTAGCGTAGCGTGTGGGGGGAGATAGGATGAGGGCCGCGGGGCGGCGCGCGGGCCAGCCGAGGCGTGGCGGGGCGGGGCGGGGCGGGGCGTAGGGGAGGAGGGGGTGCGCTGCAATGGATATCCGGGGCCGGGCCGGGCCGGGCCAAGCGGCTCATTGGCCGCCCGCACCACACCTGCTCGCCCCGCGCCCGGGCCGGCCTGTCCTGGGCCGGAAGGCCGCGTCGGCATGACGTGCGCTTTGGCCCTTTTCCTTTTTTGAGGCGGTTTACCCGTCGGAACAACCCCTATAATACACCCTCCCCATGTGCAACGTAAGGGTTGACACACACAAAAAAAATAAAAACCAGACAGCCCATGTGCGCCGGCGCGGCTGGCGCCTCGGCCCGGGGCGAGGCTCCCCGCCCCGCCCCACATGCTGCACGGCGGCGTGCTCCCCGCGGGCTGCTCCGCCGCGCTGCGCCGCCCCGCCCCGCCCCGCCGGCCGCCAGCCGGGACGCCCGGGGCCTTTCGTTCCGCCCTCTCCTCCCCTCCCTCAACTGAAAGTTGCTCTGGCCGACCCGCGTCACCCGGGCCGGCGTTGCCGCACCGGCAGCAGGCGGGGCGGGTAGGGCTCAGGGCTCTGGGGGGTAATTTGGTCAGCCAGTGATGCGCGTCGTATTGGTATTGAGCTCGGCGGGGCGGGGCGGGGCGGGCCGGCGGGGCTGAGCTGGGCCCGGGCCCTGCCGCCTGCTGCAGCCTGCACACCGACTCGCCTGCAGCAGCCTTGGTGCGCCGCGCCGCCGTGCCCTGCGAGCGGGAGCGGGGCCGTGTCGCGCGCACACACACACACACACACACACACACACACACTCACGGCCCGTACCGCGCCGCACGGCCCGGCCCGTGTTGTTATTACCGCGGCTGTCATAAAAGCTCTTTACTGTTGCTTCCCTTCCGCCTTCCCTGCCGGCCCGGCCCGCCCGGCCCGGCCTGTGGCCAAAGGCTTTTGCGACTTTGCGCCGCCCTGCGCCGCCCTGCGTGTGCGCGGCCAGATCAGATGATCAGAGCGCTGCCCGCGAGCTGGCCAACACCCTCACCGCCACGCCCGGCCCGGCCCGGGCCGGGCCGCGCGGCGGAGCGGCGCTCCACCAGCTCCAGCGTGAGGAGCAGGGCGCCGACAAAGGACAGCCGGGCCGGGGGCCGCCGACTAAATTGTTTGGAGTCCGACACGGCACTGCAGGGCGCTGCGGCTGCCCTCTCTCACTCGCTCCGATGACAGATCGCCGCTCTCTCTCTCTCTCTCTCTCTCTCTCTCTCTCTCTCTCTCTCTCTCTCTCTCTCTCTCTCTCTCTCTCTCTCTCTCTCTCTCTCTCTCTCTCTCTCGCTCTCTCACTCTCTCGCTCTCTCGCCCAGGTACCCCGGTGCGTGAACGCAATCCCCAGCTCGGCGGCGCTTCTTCTCGTTCCATCAGCCGGACTAAGATTAATGAATCTAGCCAACCCTGCCCCCTCCCCGGGTAACACACCGAGCCAATTTGTGTGTGGATACTCGCCTTGTGGAAACGGCTGTGGGAGATGTGCTAACTCACTGGGGGCAGCGGCAACAGGGGCGGCGGCGGCGGGCACAGTGCGAGCCCCGCCCCGGCCCGGCCCGGCCCCAGTGTCACACAGGGACAGGGGCGCCGCCACCTGTAGCGCCGCGGGCCGGGTGCGAGGCGAGCTCCACCGCGGGCCGGGCACCCTGTCCCACCCCAACAACGCCCTCAGCAGCGTGGGAGCAGGGCGCCCCGCCCGCCCCGCCCCGCCGCACCCCTCTGCAATCCATTTGTTGCCGTTTTGCGGCCGCCCGTAGTCGTGATGTGCGGTGCAGGGCGGCGCAGGGCGGGGCAGGGAGGGCCGGCCGGCGGGACGGGGCGCGATCAACATCCACAGCCCAAAAGCGCCGCCCGCTTTGTGATGTTGCGAAAGGTGCGAAAAACCTCCGCCCGGCAATTTGTATCTGTTGGGCCCGGGGCGAGCCCGGGGCCGGGGCCGGACCGGCCGCCGCCTCGGCGATATGGGAAAATGAAGTGTGGGGAGCTGGGGGGGCGGGGGCGGGGGCGGGTAGGCTCAGCATGGGAGCGGGGAGGCGGGCGGGCGGCGCACGGCGCACCCCGCAGGACTCATTTGTCCACGTTCAGCCGAAACACCTTTAGCCCGGGGGGCGGGGCGGGGCGGCCGGCGGCACCCTCTGGTCTGCGCCGCCGCACTACAGGAGGGAGGCTGCCGCTGCCGACCCCGGCCGCCTTTCGCCTGCCCGTCCAATTCCCCCGGTTTGTCTCGGCGAGGCGCTCGACTCGTCTCGGCGTGCCTCGCGGGGCGAGGCGGGGGCGGGGGCGGCGGGGGCGGGGGCTGCGCGGCGCAGCGCATCCATCGCCGCGGAACGAGCCGCAAAACGCCCCTCGCGGTGGGGGGCGGGGCGGGCCGCTGTGAGCCGCTGTGAGCCGCGCCGACAGATGAGGCGGCCGGCCGGGCCGCGTCCTGCACGACTCCATCATCCGGGAAAAAGCCGTCGCGAGTAGGAAAAGAAGTCGCGTTAAAGAGCTCATCCCGGGAGCTGTCGCCGCCGCCGCGCCGCGCCGCGGGGCAGGCCGGGCCGGCCGACACCTGCTAACCCCGTTCCGTTGAGCCGCCCCGCCCCGCCCCGCCCCGCCCCGCCCGTGTTCCGCTCACAGGCAGGGCCGCGCAGTGCGGCTCGGCCGGCGGGGTGCATTGCGACCGTAAAAATATACGCTTCCGAGAAGAGGCAGGCCGGTGCGGGTACGACGCGGTGCGGCGCGGCACCCTCTCTCTCCTTCTCTCGCTCTCTCTCTCGCTCTAGACACACTCTGTGGCACCGCGGCATGATTTATCGACCTGTCGTTGTGGCCGCGTGTGGTGTTGGGCGCGACGTGCACGGGAGCACGGGGCGGAGGTGTTACCGTTTCGATGTAGATGTTACACCTGTGACCGCCCCGCCCCGCCCCGCCCCGACCCGGCCGCCACCAGCTTTTGTTTTGGACTCTATTTTCTTCCCGAACGCCTCGTAATTAATTAGCCGACGTCAGCGTCGGTATCCTCTCATCATCATCAGGCGGGTCGGGTCGGGTCGGGTCGGGCCCAGCTGGTCCACTCCCAGCCCGGCCCGGCCCGGCCCAGCCGCAGCGGCGCCGCGCTGCACACAGACCAGTGCGTTTGTAGCCTAATCGTATCTGGAGCGGGGCGGGGCGGGGCGGGGCGGGGCGGGGCGGGGCGCGGGTACGTACGAGTATTCTCTTGGAGGGAACAGCTTGAGTTGTGACTTGCGACGATAAAAGCGATGTGTCCCTATACCGTTCCCGGGCCGGGCGGCACGCGGCGGGCGGTACGAACAATAAGGTCCCCCCCCCCCTCTCCCTCCTGTCTACGTTGAGCCCGCCGCCGCGGCAGAGGCCAGAGGCGCGGGGCGGCGCGGGCACAGCGGCGGGGTTATGCGAGTCACTTGTCTCACGCGCGGCGCGCTGCTCCTGTTCTCGCCTTTCTCACGACGCTCTTTCTCCTTCCAGGTGGCAAAGGGTCGGACGGGTCGGACTGCGAGTCGGAGCCGGGCATCCCTCTGAAGCGCAAGCAGCGCCGCTCGCGCACCACCTTCACGGCGCAGCAGCTCGACGAGCTGGAGAAGGCCTTCGAGCGCACCCAGTACCCCGACATCTACACCCGCGAGGAGCTGGCGCAGCGCACCAAGCTCACCGAGGCCCGCATCCAGGTGTGGTTCAGCAACCGCAGGGCGCGGCTGCGCAAGCAGATGTCCAGCTCGTCGGGGTCGTCCACGTCCTCCGGGTACGGGTCCGTGAGCGGCATGCCCGTCGCCCCCATGGCCATGCCCCCCATGTCCGTGTACCCGTCCACGTCGTCGGCGGGCTCGTCGGGGCCGTACATGGGCCAGGGCCTGGGTGAGACGGCCTTCACCGCCCCGGCCCCGGGCGCCCTGCCCGAGCAGCACGGCCAGGGGCCCTGCGCCTCGCCGGAGTTCATCGGCCTCAGCTCCAACCTGAGCTCCGGCCTGGCCGAGGCCCGGCAGGACCAGGACCCGCTGAACCAGGACGAGGCCCCGGGCGGCGCGCAGCAGGCTGCCAGCAGCGGCGCGCCGGCCTCCACGGCCTCCACGGCCTCGAGCGGCTCGAGCGGCTACGGCAGCCTGTCCTACTCCACCGCCACCAGCATGGTAAGTGCCCCGCCCCGCCCCGCCCCGCGGCCCTCCCCTCCGGCCCGGCCTGCGGTGTCTCTGGTACCCTTGGCGGTGTCCATTGTGGCCAGCTAGCTGTCCCAGTGGCTTTCACTCCACCGCGTGGACTACTTCAACGTGGTTGTAACCTCTTTTTTTCGACCTGTTTGCAGATGGGCAACCTCTCGCCGCCGTCCTCAGAGTCAGCGCCCTCCGAGAGCCACTTCGGCCACCATTCGAGCCACTCGGGTCACTTGGAGTCCGGGCCCAGCTCGTCGCCGCAGTCCCTCGTACCCAACGGTTACCCCAGCCCCAACTACCCCAGCCCCAATTACCCCAGCCCCAGCCACGGCTACCCCAGCTACCCCAGCCCTGGATACAGTCCCGGCCACCACCACGGCCACCACCACGGCCACTCCATCGGCCACTCTCTGGGCCAGGGCCTGTCTCACCCCGCCTCCTCGCTCATGGGCTCCTCCGGTAAGCACTACTCACACTTACAATTGTCCTGTCACCTTACTAGTACCGTGCAGACATTTTAACACCGTGTTCTGTTCCTTTCTAGTGTCCGGCAATGACTCTGCCATCTGCCCGACTCCGACCGCCCCCTCTGCCGACCTGGCGGTGCTCAGCAACAGTGTCAGTTTGTCTGGGGGTCTGTCCAGCTCGCTCTCCAGCTCGCTCTCCAGCTCCCTGGGCGTGTCCGGCCCCTGGCAGCAGATCGGCTCGCAGCCGCAGCTCTCCTCGCTGAGCGCGCCCCTGAGCGCCAGGGCCCTCAGCAACACCTCGCCGCCCTCGTCCCTGCTGGACCAGCACCCCGGCGCCATGCCGCCCGCGCCCGCCTTCGGGCACTACGGACAGCGGGCGCACCCGCAGCCCTTCTACTCGTGGTACTGAGTGTACCGGTGTCTCCAGTCAAGGTGCGGGTCCCGACGCGAGCTTCTAGTCTAGCATACAATCATTTTTCGGACCAGTGGGAGAAAATGTGTAGACATCTGCTCAAAGTGTTTCCAGTTCGTTTGTTTTTGTGCCTGTAAATGTAGTGTTTAACTGATGTAAAAGTTCCTTTAGTAGAGTTTCTACCAATTAAAATTTGTACGGAGATAGAGACAAATTGCAAATATTTTTAGAAGAATTTTATGACGATATTTGGCTGAGTGATCACAGCGCATATTTTTGGAGTCCAGATTAATATTTTTGCTGTTCATATTGTATTTTAATAATGTTGTTTGATGTTAAGAGTGATTTTGTGTTAATGCAAAAATTATAGTAAGTGTTATTCACTTTTAGTTTTGATCACAAAATCACTTTTTCACCAGTCATTTTAAGCAACTCACTAGAATAAAAAGACATGTATGTAAATAGAGATTTTTAAAAATGTGATTTGTTATTAAGAAAGTGATAATATAAGATAGGTAAAATTAGTTTTATATCAATAGCAGTATTTGCACTGTTACACTAAAGGTATTGTTGAGACTACTCTCTGAGTAAAATGATTACTGTTTTTGAATGTGGCTGACTAAAACTTTTGTGGTGTCACTAAATGTCTTCCTTACCTGTACTTAATTGTCATGAAAATAGAATAAAGTTCTTAGATGTATATACTGTATTTTCTTACAATATGAATCAGTCGTGTGCTAATGGCGTAAACCTTTTGTGTTCTTTATTATGTGTGTAATAACTTTTAGTTTGACAATATTGTGGACAACTAAAAAAAAAAAGATGTCTGCTACCACAATTAAATACAATAATGAAAAATGTTCCGCATCATTGATTAATTTTTTTGGACACAACATCACAGGTATTGAGAAGGGGCGTCCTGCTCGTCGGGTGCGGCGGCCTCGGCGGCGGCCTCCGGGATGCTGGTGAGCAGGGACTTCCTCAGGTCGAACAGGCTCTTGTGCTCGTCGTCCACGACCGGGCGCGGGATGCCCTCCTCGGACATGTTGGCCGTCAGCCCCCGCGAGGTGGTGACGGGGGTCACGTCCTGTCGCAGCAGCTCCACCAGGTCGCGGTGCGCGCTCAGGTTCATGGTCGAGCGCCCCTCGGTCGTGCTCGTGGCCGCCGTCGACGTCCTGGAGGAGCGCTGCAGGCCGACGGCGGCGTCCAGGGAGGCCCCGGCCCCGGCCCCGGCCGTCGCGCCCGGCGGCGTGCTCTCGTGAGCGGCCGCGCCGTGGCTGAGCGAGCGCGCCGTGTCCTGGATCGAGGTGGTCGAGAAGTCGACGGCGCCCTCGGACAGGATCCCCTTGCTGAAGACCTTCATGACGTTGGACCGCAGAGGCGCGAGGCCAGGGGCGCGGTCGAGCTCGACGCGAGGCAGGGCCAGCGAGCTCCGCTGCGGGGCCGGGGCCGAGGCCGGGGCCGAGGCCGGGGCCGAGGCCGGGGCCGAGGCCTGGGCCGGGGCCGGGGCCGGCGGGAGCGCCAACTCGCCGACCTGCCTGGACTCGAGCTGCAGCGACAGGGACCTGGTGTCCTTGAGGCGCAGCGCGGGCAGCGCCGGCAGCCCCAGCCCCGGTGCGGGCTGCCCCTGCACGGAGCAGTCCGCCATGGTGCTGGTGAGCTCGCGGAGGAAGCGGGACCCGCTGAAGCGCCGCACGAAGCTCAGCAGCGAGGACGAGGGGTTGAGAGGTGTGGCCGCGGCTGCCGCCCTGGACTCGGACTCGGCCTCGGCCTGCGGCGGCGCGGAGGTCTCGGGTGACGACTCGGTCCTAGGCGGGGGCGGAGGCGGGGGCGGCTCGGGCGCGGCCTGCCCCGACGGCTTGCGGGAGTGCGGCTGCTGCTGCTGCGGCCGGGGAGTGTCCGCGTCCAGGTCCGCGTCGCTGGGCTTGATGCTGCGCTTGGCTGTCGGAATGTTGAGGGCCTGGAGGAGTAGCACCCGCAAAAGATAGATCTCAGTACGCCAATGAAATTACCATTGATAAAGTACATTTTCACGGTACAATTATATTGCAAATTGCAATACTGTATTTTGTTGTTTTTTGTCCGGAACGAATCCTGGCGCGGGTTGTACCGGGTGTTTCTTTGAATGCGAAATAGTGCATACTCGCCAGCGCTGCAGGGGCCGTTGCGCCTTACGAGTGAACAAGGTAGGCAAACCCGCAACACTGTTACGCATTCAAAGAAAGCTCACCTCTTTGCCGCGACGCACCACCTTCCACGCGTCCTTGTGCTCGGCCAGGGTGGACAGCGAGGCGAACGTGGCGCCTTGGATGCTGCCCTCGGGGGCGGACAGCGTGGCCCGGATATCGCCGGTGGTCTGGCGGACGGCCAGGGACAGCTCGTAGGCCAGGGACAGCGCGCGCTGGGTCTCTCTAGACATGGTGGTCACCTGGGCGGGGGCGGGCAGCACTGCCTTGGGCGGTGTGCTCGGGGGCGGCGTGGCCAGGGGCCGAGGCACGCGCGGGCTGACGGGGGCGGCGTGGGCGGGGCGCGCGGGCTGGCCGTCGCCCAGCAGGTCCGCGCTGGACACCTCGGCCTCCATGTTCCGGCCCTCCATCTCGCCGCACGCCTCCAGGTTGACCTGGTCCCGCGCCGCGCACAGGTTGTCTATCCAGCGCTGCACGCGCTCCTCCTTGGCCAGCTGCGCCGACACGATGCTCTCCAGCTCCAGAGGCTCCGCCTCCAGCGCGCCCGCCCCCGCCCCCGGCGCGTCCGCCTCCTCCACCGCCTCCGCCTTCTCGTCCTGCGGGCACGGCGACGGCGTGCATGTCGCGGAGGCGCCGTGCGACGCGCCCCCTCCCCGGCCACGCCAAGTCCCACCTCCTCGTCGTCGCCCCCGAGGAACAGTCGCCAGAGCGCGGAGTAGGCCAGCGCCCACAGCCAGGCGAGCGCCGCGAGGCCGGCCAGCGCCATGCCGACGTTGAGCAGCGCGGCGGTGGCGCGGGCGGAGAGCGCGGCCTGCAGCAGGCCGTGCAGGCCGTGCAGGCCGACCACGAGCGCGCTCAGCAGCAGCACGCACGCCTCGTGCAGCTGCATGTTGAGCCCGGGCCGCCGCTCCCACGCCTCCGACACCATGGACTCCAGCGAGGTGTAGTTGTAGGCGGACAGCTGCACCCCGGCGCCGTCGCCCCCGGCCAGCCTCGCCAGCGAGCCCGGCAGGCCGCGCGGCTCCGAGGACATGTTGTCCCCCTGAGTGCGGAGGGGAGGGGCACGTCACTCACTGGCCATCAGCATCAGCGCTGTCGAATCTCAGCCTCTTACCGAGTCTCTCATAAGGTCTTCGTAGTCCGTTGTTCCAAGAGTTATCGCGTCCATGTCCATTTTTTATCTTTTGTTGGTTTTATTACAACGTATGTCTGAACAGTTACTGCCGTTGTTGAGATTTGAGCTTATCCACGTCAAGCCTCGTTCTTGATCGATAAGAAAAACACTTGAAATTTTGAAACATAATATTTTTTTGTTTTCTTTTTTTTTTCTGTGAGAGTGTTTCCGCCTACATCATGGCATCGTGGGATGTTGCCATGACTACGCAACAACAATGTGTTCGCAGAGGCCCTGGACCGCCCCCTCCCCCTCCCTCCTACCCCGCCTCGCCCCCTGGCGCCATTGTGAGGCACCGCCCTCAGGTCTGCCAACTGTCGCGCGTGGTCGAACGTGTTGAGCGGCGGAGACGTCCCCGCCGGTCTCTCTACGAGCTTCCATTCAGTATGGCGCTGTTCCCGCGCGCGGTGTGCGGCGGCCATGCCGAGGGGCTCCCGCGCCCGCGCGCCCGTCGGCGCGGCGGTGGTGGGGGCGGCGGAGAGGGGGCGGGGCGGGGCGGTGTGTGGCCGGGGGAGCGCGACCTTCAGACCAGCGCCAGCGCCGGCCAACGCGTGACGAGCACGCTGCCCCACGTTCTGCTCGCGGGCGTCACCGAGCGCACCGGGCCCCGCGGTGATAACGAAGGTTTCGGCTGCAGCGGGGAAGGGGCGGCGGGGGGCGACCACCGTGCAGACACCCGCCCTGCAACACCCACGCGAGAAGTAAGTGGTGGCGGGAGCGGGGTGACCCACACGGGAAAAATGACAATGTTATGATGATCGACTATGTTCGATGGACGAAATTCAGTACCTAGTATCGAAAATCCGATACCAAAAACCAGAAGTTAGTTGTCACGACCGAACACTTGCAGGATGAGAACTGAGCTATGCTTTGTTCTCATCGTACAAGTGTCCGCTGGTCACAACTAGCTCCTGGTTGTCGGTATCGCATTTTCGATACCAGTTATCGAATTATGCCCATCGAACAGAGTTGATCAACACAACAACGTCATTTTTTCCCCGTGCAGATCGAGGTATTTTGGGGGAACCAGAAAGACTCGTGGGCGGAGCAATAGGTCCTCCTATCGGGAGCCCTGGAGCCCATAAGCCTCAGGCGAAAACAATACGCATCCCTATGATAGGGACCTTATCGGACGCCTGAAAACAATACAAAAAGGCAGTATAGAGTAGAGCGGAGCTGCCTTGCAGCCTGACCACTAGGCAACACCATCTCATCCGTGCCGAGGAGTTGCCTTGCAGTCAGGCGCCCCTGCAGATAACTCAGCCTCGCTGTGTGTCGTGTTTACAGTTGTCGACGCTATGAAGCCGGCAGCGTACGTGGCCCGCCGGCCCCGGGTGTTCTTCCGGCGGCTTTGCAAAGACTCGGGCAAGCGGCGCCTCGCCAAGCGTGGCCTGGACCGGTGCGAACCCCATTTCTTCTCAAGCAACACCTGTTATCCACTGTAATCGTACGTAACAAAGTTAACGTTCATGTCATCTGCTTCAGGTTCGTCCCGCTCTGCTCGACCAGTATTTTTTGGCGCCTTGCGCGGAGAAGAATCGACTGCGCTCAGGACCAGAAAAGGCAGCCCGCCGCCCTGCCGCCTGCGCCAGATCCGTCAACGACCCCTGTGCACACGCCCTCGGGGGCTCCCTCTCCCTCGCGGCCCGCGCTCCAGGAGGGTGTGGCTAACAAGTGCCCACCGACTCCCCCGCGCTCCAGCACGGCGCTGGACGAGGATGCGAAGGCAGATGACGCTTTTCTGGAACCTCTCCTCGATGAGGACAAGTGTGCGGCCGCCGCGGCCGCTCGGGACGTGTCCGGGAGTCCGGTGGTTAACACTGATATGGGCATCCCTCTTGGCCATCGGGAAACGACAGAGACTGCCGACGCTCAGGCCGCAGGGGAAGAGCTGTCCCCCAGAGTCCCCCCTCCGCCCGCTGACTGCACACCGACGGCGACGCCGTTCATTCGTTCCGACACCATGGACCTGGGGACGGCCCCCGCGAGTCCCGCGGCGTCCACGGGTAGCGCCCACAGCCGCCCCAACAGCGTCTCTAGCGCCCACAGCGGCGCCTGCGCACGCAGCCGCCCCAACAGCGTCTCCAGCGCCCACAGCGGCGCCTGCGCCCACAGCCGCCCAAACAGCGTCTCCAGCGCCCACAGCCGCCCCAAAAGTGTCTCCAGCGCCCACAGCGGAGCCTGCGCCCGCAGCCGCCCCAACAGCGTCTCCAGCGCCCACAGCGCCCACAGCGGCTCCTGCACCCACAGCAGCGGACCCAGTATCAACAAGACCACGGGAAATCGGAGTCGCACCAAGAGCAAGAGCGTCTCCAGTGTGTGTACTGATGTGTGCAGTACGAGAGGCGCCCACGGCACCGCCCCCAGCGCCTGCAGTGTCCACAGTACCAGGAGCGCCCACGACAGTGCCCATGACGTCCACAACAGAGCCCAGAGCGCCCACAGCAGCGCGCGCAGCGTGTGCAGTATGAGGAGCGCCCACAGTAGCGCCCCCAGCTCCAGCTCGAGCGGCCGCTCATCGCTGTGGTCCCTGCGCTCGCCGTCCTCGGCCGCCGCTGCGCGCCGCTCCCTGCTGCCCCTGAGGGTGCGCGCCGGGGCCGGCGCCAAGACGCCCGCGCAGGCCGCGCCGCCGAGGTGTGTGCTGCGGCCGTCAGACCAGCGAAGGGAGCGAGTTCAGATGCTCGTATGCGTCCGAAAACGACAGGTGAGAGCAAGACGTTCGAACTAGAACACAGGTGAGAGTGAGAGGGAGCTATGTTCTAGTTCGAACGTCTTGCTCTCACCTGTCGTTTTCGGACGCATACGAGCATCTGAGCTCGCTCTCTTCTCTGCTCTGGCGGCCGTGTCCTGGCCTGGCCCGGTACCCCCGGCACCCGCACAGCCAAAGTCCCGCCGGAATGACCAAACGCCGCGTTTTCCATTGCCTGCCGCAGGTTGTCGCTGCCTGCCCTCGCCCCCAGGAGGCCCGCCCCCGCGCCCACAGGCAGCCCCTCGCTCTCGCGCCTCCCCGTCCCCCGCCAGCTCATCGCCACCTCGCCGTCGGGCGCCGGGCCCCGGGCCCAGGGCGACGTTGAGCAGCCGAGTGCCTCGCCTGACCTGTCTGCTCTTCCGCCGAGACGCGCTGCTCAGTCTGTGGAGGAGGGGCGCAGGTGGCAGGCCGGCCCCGCGGCAGCGCCGCCCCCGCCCGCAGCCACCCCAGAGCAGGCCGAGCAGCACCCCGCCGCCCTGCGCCTGGCGCGCACCCTGCGCGTGCGGGCCGCCGAGAGGGACTTCCAGAGGAGCGTCAGGAGGCAGGCGCGGCGCGCGGACCTCGGCGAGCCCGCTGACGGGGCGCTCGTGCGGGAGGCCAGCCCTGCCGCCGGCCCCGGCCCCGGCCCCGGCCGCGCGCTCCAGGCCGAGCTGGACGAGCTGTTCTACGGCGATGTGAGTACTCGTCGCCCCGCCGCCCGCCGTGCACCTCCGGGACACGAGCTGTCTGTACGCCGGCGCGGCCTGCCTGGCCTGCCTGCCTGCAGGCAGAGTCGCACATAGGGAGACAAGCGAAAGGCTGATTCGCGCTTCTCATACTTGGCGCACGGTAAAACTGTCGTCTTGGTTTTCTAGACGTTTTGGAAAAATCAAAACTAGGTCGATTTCCAAGACATTGCTCTTGGTTTTCAAGACGTCGTCTTGAAAAACTGAAATAATTTAAAGACAATGTATTGAAAACCAAGAGCAATATCTTAAAAACCGTCCTGGTTTTAAGAACGTTAGAGAAAGGTCTTGAGTTTTCCAAAACGTCTTGAAAATCAAGAAAGTTGTCTTGAAAACCAAGACGCCAGTTTTACCGTGCGGATGTGCGGGTCGACCCATAGCAAACATGGCGGCCGACTGAGGTCTTCTGTCTGGAGTGTCTGGTGTGTTTGGATCGTCATTCTGTTCACGTTTACTATGTACGACTGCCTGCAGGTGGCCGTGCGGCTGACGGTGGAGCCGGCCGCCGCGCTGCTGGGGCTGTGCTGCCCGGGCCTGTGCTACTCGAGCGCGCTGCTGGTGGCCAACAAGGGCCGCGTGGCCGTGGCGCTGGCCGCCGTGCTGCCCGCCGACCTCCGCAGGCACGTCCGCGTCCGGCCGGCCGCCCTGCGCCTGCGCGCGGGGGAGCGGCGCCGCCTGCAGCTGCAGCTCAACGCCAGGTGGGGAGGGAGGCTTCAGCTGCAGCTGCTGCAGCTGCCACAGGCTCCACGTGCTTAACGCCCCGCCCCCTCGTCCTTCCCCTCCCCTCACAGACGGTCCTTCTCACGTGATGCGCAGAAGTACACCTGTCCGCTCTCGGGGGTGACCCAGTTTCCCCTCGATATTGTCCCCATCTCCAATTCAGCGAGCGGCCACCGAAAGCTTACTGTCCAGGTGAGTTTAGATGAAGCAAACCTACGCGCAACAGCCGACTGATTCAGAAGATCGCTCTCGTTCCTCCGTCCTTGTCGCAGCTATGGCGGTGTCCTATGCTGGGCATGGCAGCGCTACATGAGTGCGACAAGGACTGAAGTGCGAGAGCGACCCTCGGAATCAACCGGCTGTGGAGCGGCTCTGACGTTTCGGGGGCTTCTAGGTTTTAGTGACGGTGTCGCCTCCGGTCCTGGAGGTGAGCCCGGCCGACGTGGACCTGGGCAGGGTCCTCTTGTGCGAGGAGCCCGTCACAGCTCGCGTCTGTCTCTCCAACCGCTCCCTCATGCGGCAGACCTACCGCGTTCTCGATGTGCCTGAGGTAAGTGCCCCCCCCCCCCCCCTGCTCCTTCATACAATGTCGGGCACAGCGCGATGACCCACCCTCGCCGCAGGAGCTCAGTGTAGAGCCGGACGGCGGGTTCGGCGAGCTAGAAGCTGGGGAGGTGGCGGAGCTCCGCCTCGTCTTCAGCCCGCTGCGGGGAGAGGGTCGGCGGCAGGCCGTGCTGCGCGTGGACACAGCGCTGGGCGCGGCCTGCGCCTCGGCCAGCAGGGCCAGCGCCAGGGCGCGCGCCCGGCGCCGCGCCCCCGCCGGGAGCAAGGTGCGCCCTGGAGGCCCTCAAGGCCCTCGCCCCCCAGACCTCCCGGCCCCGCCCGGCGGGAGCAGTTTGGAGCGTTTCTCCAGGTTGTATTTCCCATCCCACAGGTGCCAACGGCAAGCGCTCACGCCTGCTCGCTCCGGCTCACGGCAGAGGTCGTCTCGCCCCTGCTCCAGATCTCGGCACACAGGCTGCGCTTCCCAGTCACACCCGTCGGTTCGCACTCTACAGCCGAGTTCACTCTGGTACGGAACGAAACTGCAAGAAACAAACGTTTTCACTACACTGCTGGGTGCATTTGTGTTGGTCAACCTGCACGAGGTGAAAGACAGTAAACAGTGCGCAGACGTGCGCAGACGTGAGTGGAGTGGAAGTGACAGTGAGCAGAGGAGATGAGTTTCCCAATGCAGGTGAAAACACTCTAAAATGCCATCTTTTATTTTCAATCTGATATGCACAAAATTTCAATTAGCTCATTCAATTATTATTATTATTTCTGGGAATAAAATCAAGATACATAATCATCATACATCATACATTATCGTAATACATCATCACCGTGAAATTTGATAAATAGTTGCTATAATCAAACTTGGTAAATATTAACTTCTTGGTAAAATTTAATTGCTGAGCAAAGCAATTCCAAATCAAAGTGAAGCTCCTGTTTAAAAGTGTTTCAGGGACTCTGAACCACTCAAGCAAGTTTTGTCAAGGAGGGTTTGAGTATTTGAATGTTTGAATTGTTTATCTTAACTTTATTCGGGTGGTCTGATTCGTCAAGTTTGAAATATTAAATTGGTAAATTTAAATTTAAAATTGAATTGTAATGAATTTCTAATGCTGTCAGTAAAGTGTAAACGTCACTGTGAGATCAGATTGCACCTAATACGTTTCAAACTACTGTGTTTTGTTCCCCAGTGTTTTGATTTTCTATTGAACCATATCAGGTGACAAGTTTTCTTTGGTCTGTCATTGATTTGAAATTGAAGAGAGACATTGCCCTTTTAATTTAACACTAAACATTTTGTTTCTTAAATTTTAATTTTAAGAGATTTACCAAAATGTAACTGACCCAGCTGTTCATTTTCAGACGTGTCTATCCTCTGAGGCCCGGTTCTCTTTTAAGACCCCCGACAACCAGATCCAAGTGCTCCCACCTGCAGGCTCTCTGCTGCTTGGTCAAGTAAGTTTTCTACGGAACATTTCTCATTTCTAATGTCAACATTTTTGGCTTTGGGGGTATTCTCATTGATAAGAAACTAAAATTTACCGATTTAACGGAAATTTACGGAATTATTTTGCCGTGAAAATAACGCGGTGGCTGCGCAAAAATTGTCGGCTGAATACGTCCGCGTTGCGTTACCCCCGACTCCCTAGTATATTGCTCACGAGCGCCAGGCGCCCGGGAGGTAGGCAGCCCATCCGACGCCGGTGTCCGTGGAGTTGTGTGAGCCTACGGGAGTCTCTTTACACTTGTGTGCCCCACCCCAGTGCCTGCGAGTGGTGCTGCTCTATCTGCCAAGGGCGAGCACGTCGACGAGCGAAGGCAGCGATACAGATTCAGACGCAAAGGTGAATAGACGCCCTCTCCTTGACATTGTCTGTGTCGATTGACTCAGCGGTAATCGCGTTTCCGTCCTTAACAAAGATCGAAGCTCAAGTGCGCGTCACCTGCGAGGCGGAGACGTTAGTGGCCGAAGACGCCACATGGTGAGTAACTTATGACAAGCGCCACTCTTGTAGTCGCCAGCCCTTTGAGGAATACTTACTCGTTTGGCGTCTTGTGTCAAGTATATATACTTACCGAAATGTCAATGCGCCGGCCGATGTGGTAACTACACTGTTAATTTGGGTTGCTCAGAAATTGTAAGCCAATGCGTATACAGTGATCGTACGCCTGAAGCGCACACCACGCAAAACTGCACCCCTGGCGTACGATGACAGCACACCCATTGCGTCCGCCTGTCCCATAGTCTGAAGAGGGTGTGCTGCCACTGTACGCCAGGTGTGTTGTCATCGTACGCCAGGCGTACAGTTTTGCGTGGTGTACCCCTCTGGCGTACGATCACTGTACGTCTTGTCGTACAATTTCTGAACACCCGAAATTAACAGTGTACTTGCCGAGTGACACAGTTCCCGACTCGCTTGACCGTCGCGTCGCGCTCCCGCGCCCGCCTTTCTCCGAACGTTCTCAAAGTAAAATTAATTCCGGTGGCGCCTGCGCTGCGCTGCGCTGCGCCTTGTCGCTCTACTCCGCGGCTGGGTCGGGTCCTGCTCCGCCCGGCCCGGCCCCGGCCCCGGCCCCGATCACCCATATCTGATCCGATCCCCGATGTGGCGAGTGGCGGAGCGGAGCGGCTGTGCGCTGAACTGCGCTCTGACGTCACTCTGACGTGACGCCGTTCCAGGCACCGCAGGCGCGGGGCGTTAGCGTTAGCGTCACACATGTTTACGAGGCCGGCCCGGCCCGGCCCGGCCGGTGCGAACTTGGGACCCCGCCACTTTCTCAAAAAACGCAGTACCCTTCATTATTTATTTTTTTCGGAGAAAAAGATGTTGAGTTGTTAACAACATGTCTTCGTGAATTCCCCGACTCAATGTCGTGCCCCGCCCATGCCATGTCCACACTGTGGCCGCAGGCGGCGCGAGTCCATCCCGGTGCTGGCGCTGTGCCGGGCCGCGCCGGCCTCGCTGACCCCCGTGTCGCAGGCCGTGGAGTTCGGCGCGGTGGCCGCCGGCTGCACCGCCTGCCGCGTGGTGCGCTGGCTCAACTCGTCGGCGTCCTGGCTGCGCGTGCGGCCCGCGCAGGCCGCCCGGGCCCCGCTCCGCCCCGGGGGCGACGGCGGGGGCGACGGCGGGGGCGGGGGCGGTGACGGCCTGCAGCAGGCCGCCGCGGCCTTCCGCTGGCCCACCCTGGCCGTGCTGCTGCCCCCGGGCCACGAGCTGCACCTGCCCGTCACGCTCAGCCCCGCCGGCCCCGCGCAGCAGCGGGAGGTGAGTGAGTGTTTGAGTGAGAAATGTTTGTAAGGGTTACGGGAAAATTTTCCATGAGAAATGTAAAGTGACGATATCAAATTGTAAAATTGCAAAATTTTAAGGACACTTGGTATTGACTTGTGATTCTTAAACGAGCACAAAAAGGCTTTCGTAAATTTACGATTTCGATCGTAAAGTTACAACACCGTTTGTTAATCAGAAATTACGAAAAAAGTCGTAAATTTATAAAGATATTTTTTACAGTGTTGCGTGACGCAACGCGGCGATTTCTCGTCAAACTTTGAAAGCGTGTAGTCAAAATTTAAATTCGCATGTAGTTACTAGTGTAGACCAGGACGCTTATACAGACAGGGAATCAGTTATTTTCCGTGTCATCTCCCAGTTAGTGGAAGGGTGCGCCATTGAGTTGGTAGATAAGCGAGGATGCTGCTCGGGGTACCGGCTGGTACCGGCGCCCCCGGCCCCGGCCCGGCGCCCCGGCGCTACAGAGGCACCGAGCCAGCCAGCTGGTTGCCGGGTGACGCGGGCGTACCCCCTCCTCTTCCCCTCGCCCTCCTCCTCCCCCGCGGCCGCCGCTGAGCCTGGTGGAGCGCGCCTGGCGCTAGCGTCCCGGGCGCGCGGGGGTCCAGCAACGCCTCCTCGGCGATGAAGCCGCGCGCGGGGCGCGCGCCGCCCCAGCAGCCGCCCCAGACCTCCGAGATGGTCCTGAGCGCCGTGCGCGAGCTGGCGGGGGCGGCGGCGCGGGAGGCGGAGGAGGAGGAGGAGGCGGAAGCGGAGGATGAGCAGGGGGAGGAGGCAGGGCAGCGTGCGCGGGAGCGGGGCGCGCGGCCCCGGGACGTGGTGCGGTACATCCGCCGCGAGTACAAGGTGCGCGCGGCCTGGGTCAAGCGGGACGTGGCCAACGCGCTGCGGTGGGGCGTGGAGTACGGGCTGCTGAGGAGGCCGCGGCGGGGCGTGTACCTGCCGGCCTCGCCCACGCCAGACGAGGCCCGCCGCCAGCGCACGCTGCGCTTCGCCGTCGAGTGCTTCCGCGAGGGCGGCCTGATTGCGCGCCTCAACAGGGCCATCGCCGAGCGGCCGCCCGACACCGACGACCTGGCGGACGAGATCGGGCCCGAGGACTACGTGACGGACGAGCCTAATGGCGGCGACGAGGAGGACGAGCCCGGCCCTGAGGATGGCAGCAGCGGCGGCCCGGGCGCGCCCGCGGGGGGCGGCGGCCAGAGCTGAGGCTGACCAGGTGGCCCTCTGCTGGCGGCCCCACAGGTGCGCGGCGTCCTGGAGCTGCAGTACCTCGCGGCGGAGGGCCCGTGGTCGGGCGGCGCCGCGGTCCACGAGGCGGGGGCGGTGCCGGTGCCGGGGGTGGTCGCGGCGCACCTCTCTGGCGCCGTGGTGGAGGCCCAGTACTGCCTTGTCCCCGACGTCGCGGTGATCCGCCTCTCCGCGCGTCGGCGCTCCCGCCGCAGGCCCGAGTGCGCCGACTCCCCCGACAGGACCACGCTCCAGGTGAACACGAACACTGCCGTGATCTGCGCTGGCCCCGCCCCGCCCCGCCCGCAGAACACCTGAAATTCGTGACTCCGCAGATCCACAACACCTGCTCCGCGCCCCTCGACTTCTCCGTGGTTGAGCTGCGCGCGTTCGACGTGGGCCCCCGTCTTTCCTGGGGTCCCTCGGAGGCTGCGGACGGAGTGTCCGCGCGCTCCGACGTGCCGGACGCGCCCAAGGTGTCGAGGAGCCTGACCGACGCCGAGAGGGCCGCTGTTAAACAGTGCAGCACGCTGGTACCCGCGCATGGTGACTGCCCGTTCCGCATTAACCCTGAGCCCGAGCACCCGGTCGCGGTGGCGGCAGGGGCCCAAATGCCGCTATCCGTCCGCTTCGTCCCGCCCTCCTACTCCAGGCAGTATGTAGCTACCTTCCAGCTCCGCCTGGGCACCGGTAACACGGCTAAATTTCTTCGGAAGTTAACATGTTTTGGAAATTTTACCCCAGAGCATCCGCAAAAGATATAATTGCCAAATGTTTAGTCAATGCTGTCGGGGCAGTTTCAGTATTTTTATCTTCTCTAGGTCATATTTTTTTTACTTTTCTCATAAATAAATGTTCTACAAGTCTTAACATAAATAATTTATTACAAATGTACTGTATTTACATTTAATTGTTTTTATTTTAAAAAAACAAACAATAAAACATTCATGATTTATCTCTGGGGTACATACTGCTCTATAAATCTATGATTTGACAAAGCTCCATACAGAAAAAGATATCCAAGTAAAAGGTTAAGGATTAATCTGGATTCCTTTTTCTGGCTGAAGCAGTTATGAAAAGAAGAGGAGAAATTGTAGATATCATGTATCAGGAATTTCCATTTTACTAAGTCGTAGAATGAAGTCTAGCAGAAAAATTTGTACTTTTATCTCTGCGCTACTCATGGTGACATAAAAACCTGGGAAGCCAGCCTTTTGAAGGGTCTCTTGCTGTTCAGCAACCTTTAACCAAAAATAGAAATAAAACGAGAAAGATTAAAGAAGGAAAGTTAGAATAAGTGTTTTGTAATAGAAGTACTACTACAAACTTATTTTCTGCTTCATACCTTTTGATCTAGTTGTTTGACTAATTTCATATCAGCATCTATAAGCTGCTTGCGATGTTTAATAGCCATTGCCATACGAATATTTTCGTGCTCAGAGGGAGGAGCACCTTCTAAGGCTTTTGCTGTTTCAGCTGTAAATGGGAGTTAATAAGAGATAAGCATACTATGTATCAGATTGAGAAAATAAGGGTTAAAAGCTTTCCACCAAAGAATTTCTATCTTTTATGCAAAAAGATATAAGGTAATTATTTGACACAAATATGAAATGTTTAATTTTTAAATCAATTTTATTGTTTAACTTAGAATGTGTTGAATACTTACAGAGCTGCTTATCTGTAACTTTTTGTCTCAGATGGATGAGGTACTTTTCAGTGACATGCTGAATATCCATCAATCCTTTGACAATTTCAAAATTTATACTATTTGTCAAACAATGCGCTAGGTTTGAGCACAAGTCTAATGAGATCTTTTTCTGGTACTTCCTGCAACAAAAAGTTTAGTTTTAAAAAGCGAAACTGATACAGCCAATCAATAGAAACAAAAAACCTTCATTTCGAGAAATAAGAAACTTAAAACACAAACGAACCTTGGTATATCAGCTAGCATAGCTTTCAGTTGACTTAAATAAAATTCGTACCGTACTTGCACTTCCTTGGCAAGTTCGGTGTCCTCTGCCGTCACTTCTTCAACCATTTCCATTGCGGTTGGAAGAGCAACGACCATTTTATGGGGAACACATTAGGTGGTTTTATTGAACTGACTTTGACAAGTTATAGAGGAACCTAACCTGACATCATTTTGTACACAAACACCCCAGCATATTCTGCGGATAGCGCACCCTCCCCCCTCCTCTGCCCGTCGTCTGTAGGCGCTGCGGCGCATGCGCCAACTGCAAATAACACTCGAGACGTTGCGCACAGTTGCGCACGACGTTTCAAACAGGCCCGCGCGCCGCACCGCCGAGTAGATTTGAGTTTCTTAAGGTCCAGAGTGTGAACAGCCCGCCGTCTTGCAAACCGATCCAACCGCATTGAATCAACCTTTCACATCCCTTCCGGTGTAGACTATCCTACCATCATTGAAATCTGTGAAAAAAAAGTATTTAAAAAAATTCTAGTGACCTTCGGTTGAGACGAGAGGCGAGTCCGTTGCCCCTCGTCTGGTTCCGGGCTACTGATACCGCTGCTAGTTCCTGATCCCGAAAAGTTTTTACCAGGAACTGAACCTTGCTGAATGGAACATTAGTCGGGCTTGTTCTTTGGGAGAGCCGCTTGCGAGTTTTGTGGTGGTCTGATCGACGTCATGAGCTGTCACCCGCGCACGCACGCACGCACTCGCTGGTCGCCGTTACTTTCGAAAAACTTTAGGTTACGGGGGAAAATCTTCTCCGAAAACAAGACCCGAGTCATCTGTCGTTGAAGTTGAGGAAGGGGTGGGGAGTCAAGGGGTCGTTGACCTGTGAGCATAGCCATGTAATGACAGTTTCGGTACCCGGGTGGCGGTGGTGGGGACAGCCCAGCCCACAGGCTAGCTGGCATCATGTACCCCGTTTTCTTTGATCGTTTCCGTACGCTTGGGCGCGACGTGGTGTGGTCTGTCATCGCATTCCTCAGCGCGGCTAGCCCGGCGCGGCCGATACACCTAGCGAGATACACCTACCCCATCCCATCCCCAGCCCACCGCCAGGTCCAACGGTCCCGTAATATTGTTGATGCGAATTCCAATCAAGCAGACATCAGCTGGGACTGGGAGCCGCGGTGGCGCGACCACACAAGCCTAATGAGTTTTCTTTAAAGTTTTGTTTTATGCCACTTGTCTGTGAAAGGGGTGTTGTGGGTGGCGGAGGCGCCGCGCTGCGCTGCGCCAGCTCAAGAGCGCCCTGGACCTTAAGCTCGGCGGGACTTAAATGGCGTCCTGGCGCTGGC
The DNA here is from genome assembly GCA_033675135.1 of Frankliniella intonsa. Lineage (NCBI taxonomy): Eukaryota > Metazoa > Arthropoda > Insecta > Thysanoptera > Thripidae > Frankliniella > Frankliniella intonsa. The sequence goes on from CM066253.1 coordinate 485,329, forward strand.
CTGCAGGCGCGCCGCGCAGGAGTGTGTGTGTGTGTGTGTGTTTGTTCTGGCCGCCTTCGGCGCGATGACGCGATGCGCTCCGCTCCGCCGGCCGGCATCTGCTTTCCTTATTTTGTATGTCAACGTTTTCGTTTTGAGCTGATCCTTGACTTCGTCCCGTTCAGCCCTACTCGAAAAAAGAAAAGATGAGTCAGTGTAACTTAGCGAGCTTAGGTATTTGCTGATTGTTGGACAATTACATTTTTTAACTAGTCAGGGTAAAAGTTAGCCGTTAGAGCTGTCACAGTCACTCATTCAACTATATCTATAGATAACTACCTTGAGCTGATGTTAACATTAGCATTAGCTCTGACGGCCGATGCACAGCTATAGTTCGGCGTCTACATCGAACATTTCGTAAGAGTAACTTAAAAAGTTAGCTATTCTCCCATCACCGAACGCGAGCTAGCAAATAGTTGACTCGGCTTAACCCTCTTTTCTATGCGCAAGCTTTGCTAAGTTGCTTTTATCGTGAAATTAACGCAGCAGCAACGAGAGCAAGATTCGGGAAGTTTGTTTGGGACGACTGCAAGTGTGGCACCCCGCGGCGGATGCAAATTACTACACACTAAACCCTTATGCACTTTGTTGTGCATAAGCCTTGCAGGATTTTAAGCAACCATAACTATGCACAATGTGGTCTGCATAACTATGCTTAACTCTGTCCCTTATGCACAAATTTGCGCATAATTATGTACGATGTGTGCTTAGTTATGCATAAAATTTTGTGCATAACTATGGTTGTCTATAATCGTGCATAACGATGCAAAAATTATGCATAAGGGTTTAGTGTGTTCATAAGTTTGATTTGTCAGTGTACTTCTACGTACACTTCAGTGGCCGGTCGCCGGTCGGGTCGTTCGACGGACGCTTCTCTCAGTCCGCCCCGCCCCGCCCCGCCCGTCCGGCGGCGCAAGCGCGCTTCATTTCGGGAGCGAGCGCCGCGGTTTCGGGCGCGCCCCGCCCCGCCCCGCCCCGCCCCGCCCCGCCCCGCCCCGCTGTCCCTGGCGGTAGGCCCTGGTCCCCCGCTGCAGCAGCGCGCTCGCGTGGCCCGCTCGGTGCGCCTTGCGGTGATTGGCAAGTCAAAGCAGTGCGTGTTTATCTAGGATGGCCATCGGCCGGGCCGGGCCGGGCGGGAGGATCGCACAGGAGCATCGACCCAAACTTTTCTTTGGCGCCGAGTCTGTGCCCTTTGGTGCCTCCTCCCCGCTGTGCCCCGCTGTGAGGCTGCGGGGGGCGGGGCGGGGCGGGGCGGGGCGGGGCGCACCCTGTGGCACAGGCATAGGCCATGTCCCCGGCCGGCCGGGTCTAGGTTGTCCTTTGTCAGCTGAGCGGGTATGTGTATAGGTAGAAAGAACCCCCGGGAGATGTCCGATGCGACCCTGTGGACGCCGCGCCGCAGTCACTGCCTCCGAGTATAAATACAGAAATGTTGTACGGCTGGGCCGGGGAGGGGATGGTTATTGAAGAGAGAGAGGCAAACCCAGCCGTGTGCAGTGTTGCCAGAAAAGTAGGCAATATGTAGCCCAATCACAGTGGAATAAAGCGGGCTGCATCTGCGCCTGCCGACTAGGCAACAAGTATGCATCTGTGCCAGGGTGCTGCCTAGTAGGCAGGCGCAGATGCAGCCCGCTTTACTCCACTGTGTTTGGGCTACATATTGCCTACTTTTCTGGCGACACTGGCCGTGTGCGCCAGCTTCTGGTACAGAATAACCTACTATACCGGGCGTTTCATAAAAGACGCAGATGCAGGCGGGTTTGCCTACCCAAGGGGCTATGGCGCCTTACGGGGAGATCGGGTAGGCAAACCCGCTCGCACCTGCGTCTTTTATGAAACGCCCGGTACACAGGGGGTTATGCAGCCCTGAAACAAACACGCCCTGTATGTTTCTATTCCTGAGGAGGTCGTTGGTCGAAGTCCTTATCAGTTTGTGAACCTGGGTGGAAGGTAAGGGAAGGCGCTCGGCTCGTCGTGGAGTGGCTGCCTGCTCGCTCAGGGTCGAATGCGTGGAGTTTTGTTTCGGTATCTGAAGGTACCGGTCCTGAATTCTGTCGAGTGTCTGTACTGGAGGGAGGAGCCATACCGGACGGAGCTAGTTGTCTTATCTCCGCCTGGGCCTGGGAGGTGCGAGCGAGGCCTCTGCACTCTGCCAGCTTAACCCGAGACTTGAACCTGAGGAAGGCCCCCGCCCGGCCCCGCCCCGGCCCGCCCCGCACCGCCTCGCCCCGCCCCGCACCGCCCCGCCCCGCCCCGCCTCGCCCCGCCCCGCCCCGCCGCCTCGCCCCGCCCCGCCTCGCCTCGCCCCGCCCCACGCTGCCTCGCCCATTCTCTCTAGAAGTGCACACTAAACCCTTATGCACTTTGTTGTGCATAAGCCTTGCAGGATTTTACGCAACCATAACTATGCACAATTTTTTGTGCATAACTATGCTGAACTCTGTCCCTTATGCACAGATTTGTGCATAATTATGTACCATGTGTGCATAGTTATGCATAAAAATTTGTGCATAACTATGGTTGTATAAAATCGTGCATAACGATGCCAAAATCATGCATAAGGGTTTAGTGTGTGCTGTAGCGGTCGGAGGGTCACCCCAGTGTCACCCCCGACGGGTTTGGCCCGGACCAAAAAGTGGCGTCGGTACCCTAACCTAACCGCCCAACCCACCACACTCTTTTTCGGTTGACTCAGCAGCGATCTGATTGTCACCTGAGATGAGCCTAGGAGCGTCCCCGCCGCAAACCGCCACCGCCGTGCGCCGACCTCTGCCCGGCCCTGCGCGTCCACCCGTATGGCTGCGAGACCACACTGTAAAACTTTATAGTTGCGCTGACGACATTTCCTTCTTGTGACTAAGGTTTGTCATCACTCGTTTCGGGGATGCTGACACAAGGTACTTGAAAGGAAAAAAAGCCGGAAAAATTCGGGGGCATAGTTTTGTTGGAAGTTAAAAGTTATGATACATTTCTGGAACGATTCCCAGAAAGTGACAGTTAGTGTGGCTTCTGTCAATTTTCCATTTCAAGAAGCCGTCTGTGGGCTGGTTGATGGCCTTAGCAATTCGCGTGTCGGTGGCGCGTAAAACCATCGCCGCGTTGAGGGAATACCTTTCTAATTTCGGAGAACGCGCGGGGTGTGTCGCGTGGCTTGCTGTCTCACTCCGCGTGAGTCTTGGTAGGAGAGCTCCGGACGCAGCCGCGCCCCGCCCCGCCCCGCCCCGCCCCGCCCCGCCCCGCCCCGCCCCGCCCCGCCCCGCACCGCCCCGCCCCGCCTTGCCCCGCCCCGCCAGCTGCAGCTGGCCCGGTCCGGCCGCGCATGGCCTGACCTTGACGGGTAAGGGCGGACCCGTCGCCCCGCTCCGCCCCGCCATCGTCCGCCTCGCCAGGCTCAACTGCTTCTGTATAGTAACGCTTGTCGATGCGCCCCGCCCCGCCCCGCCCCGCCCCGCCCCGCCCCGCCCCGCCCCGCCCCGTGCTCTCTCGGAGACGCTGACGCGACAGCCTGCACTGGACCGGCACCGCGGGCGTGCTTGCTGACTGCAAGGAACTGAACTCGCCGTCGTGAACTTCATTTGTTTGCGGACAATCAGATGCTTTGTCTTTTACAAACACCACAAACTCGCGTTGAATCACAGAAATAGCCGCGTCATGCTGGACTATACTGGTGTATTCGGCGAAAGTGGTTTATATTTATGCATCAACTCTTGCCGCTGGCCTGTCCGAAAGTGATAGCGCGGGCATTTCCATAATTCTGCTCAATCTTGTTTACGCTTTTGTTTTCAGTGCCGATAGTCTGGGCCCAGACCCCACCGTCGGGCCCGCTTAGTGTATCAGTATCAGCGAAGACTCCAGCCCGGCCCGAACCGTTGCTGATCAGTGGGACCACAGCGGGCGGGGCGGGGCGGGGCGGGGCGCTATAGGCCGTGGCGCGGTGGGCGGCCTCACTCAATTCAACCCTTGGAAGCCAATCTATTGCATGATAGTGGTCCGTGCGGCCCGGCCCGGCCCGGCCCGCCTGATCGGGTGGCGCTATCGCGCCGTGTGGTGGCTAGGAATGCGAGGGGCGGCTAGGGAATGCAAGGCTGGCGGGCCGGGCGCAGACGCGGCGCAGCGCCAGAGTCATCACAAATTCACTGAAAATGAACCAATCCCGATTCTCGCTCCTATACGGGCGAGAATTTGAGGATAATGTTATTACTCTCTGGAGAGTAAGAATTTTTTTTTTCCTCCCTCTATTTGAGAAAGAATTGTGTGATCTCGCCCGAATAAAGTGAGAATTCTCGCTTAAATAAAGTGAGGCTAAGAAATCCTTACTCATATAGAGCGAGGCTAAGAAATATCTTGCTCAAACAGAGTGAGGTTTAAAATTCTCACCCTAAATAAGCAAGGGAAAGTAGTGTCCTTTCCCTTTTCGGGCGAGAATCTGGATTCGAAGATTTGCAATGTATTTTTTTCTCTCTCTTTTTTTTCTCTGAACAGCGTAGAAAAATAATTTTGTAATGAAATTGACCTTCACTGGGTTCTTTAAAAGTACAGTTGAGATTTAAAGGTTCTACGTCTTAAAGTAAGTAACGCACCCATGGTAAACGTATTCAGGATCCACGGAGCGAGTGGTTCCAATGGTCCGATTTTGGCGATTGGGGCATGTTGGATCCGCCCGATCATGTCCCGTCCCGATCTGAACGACTTGGGCGTACTCTCAAAAACAACTCCCCAGCGCGGGCGTGGCGCCGGGCCGGGTACCTTGGCGACACGTTCTGCTCAGAGTGTTTGTCTTCCATTACGGCGCATCGCGCGTTTTGTTTTATCTCCGCTGATTGTCGCTCGTGCCCAAATTTTGATTGTCGAAAACAAGCGAAAAATTCGCCGACGACGGCCGTTTTCTTTCGTGAGCGAAAGAAAAAGAGGAGTTGAATTTTCGCGTGCGTCAGCTTGTCCGTAATCCTAGGAGATGACCCCGAACGCGATGCGCGATCGCGTTATCGTTAAAATGAGAGAAGACTTATATTTTTTAATCGTTTTTCTGTTTAAATGCTCGTATTATCGCGCTATGGTCTGTTTTCGATGAATGATTAGTCTTCTCCCCTTGGGAAGGTGGCGATGTAGCTTCTCAATCATCCCTGAAATGAATAAATCCGAACAGATTATCGTATGCCCTTATCTAATGTGTAGTCACTATACCTCTCGACCTGCTCGATTGTATGGCTTAAGGATCCTTCGCCTCCCCCCCCCCCCCCTCGCGTCCAAACATGTCCTGCTCGCTCGCTCCGGTTCTAGAATGAATTCAGCGAGCGCCTCATTCCTGCTGTCCTTCCCGGTCCTGCCCGGTCCGGTCGCCTCAACGCCACCCTCTCACCAAATTCATCAATTTTCTTTTAATCTCTTCTAAAATCTAAGAATTGGATCGACTTTGCGTTCGCATACACACGCCGGAAAGTTGATGGGCCATGCAGCGAGCGAGGGCAACACTCCCTGCCTCTCGCCCTCCTCCACCGGCAGGTTGCGCACGCCCCGCCCCGCCACGCCCCGCCTCGCCCCGCCCCGCCCCGCCCCGCCCCGCCCCGCCCCGCCCCGCCCCGCCTCGCCCCGCCCCGCCCTGCCTCGCAGCGCCCGTAAGCCACGGCAACAGTTGGCTCCATGCAAATCCTCCATGCTGAGCGCCCTGAATAAAACGCACCCCACCCCGCCCCGCCCCGCCTCCCCGTGTATCGCGATGGGCGTGGCGGGCCGCGAGCCGTTCTGCCGATATTGGGGCCTTATTGGACTTTCGCAGAACCAACTAGCCTAATTTCGTCTGGCCTGGGCCACAAGTCTGCGCCACAAGTCTGGGCCAGTGGCCAGTGGCCAGGGCAGGGCAGGGTAGGGCGGGGCAGGGGCAGGGTAGGGCAGGGGCCCCACCGGCCGACTACCTGACGGCCGTCACGTCGTGGTCAAGCAGGGCATTGTCATGCCCCGCCCCGCCCCGCCCCGCCCCGCCCCGCCCCGCCCCTGGGCGTTCTGCAGGTCTGTCACGCGCCTGACTCGCCGACCCGGCCCGTGGAGCCTGCGGGCCACGACCCGCGGCGCCGCGCAGCACCGCCTGGCAACCGCGGACGGGATAGTGACTGCAACAGGCAACAGGCAACAGGCAACGCTGTTGCAGCCAGCCCTGCCGGCCAGGCTACCAGGACCAGGATTTGCGGCGACACTTTTGTCACAATTGGGTCAGCGTTTCCCCGCAATAAGCCATCTCCCCATTTCCACGAACGTTCTTGAAGTGTGAGGAGAGAGGTAATTAAAATTGCTCAAAATATACGACGAACTAACTCTCACTGGACTGGACTGTATAATGCAGGTGTGACTGTGCGGTGCGCAGATGTTGTTGACGAGGTGATTGCCTGACTCGACTCGACACGGCACCCCTGAGCGCAGCGCCCCCAGGGCCACCTGGGCCACCTGGGCCACCTGGGCCACCTAACCGCTTCCGCTGGGCCGGGCCGGGCCCACCTGGAGGGTGACGGCCTGCACTCATCAGGTATATCAGTGCAAAAATTACCTTTTTGGGAGCCAAGCCAAGTGAGCCATGCTGCAAACTCTGCTCGACGGGTAGCTCATGGCTTGTGACACTACTAAGGGGCGGCGCGGCGTTTCGTAACAGGTCGCGTCCGGCCGGCCGGTCACGGGGACGAGAACGCATTCCTCGCTCGTCATGCAGCGTTCAAGGAAGACTGATAATGCTTTATCAGCCATAAAACGGTGAATGAGCGCCCAGCGCGCAGGACGTCGCATATACTTTTTTTTTATTGTTTTTTGCTGCTGGGGCTTAAGTGAAACCGTTTGGCAGGGCTTAGCTCAGCGGGCGCCGCAGCGGGCCCATTCAAAAACATAAACACGTGGAAGCGGGGCGGCAAGGGAAGTAGCAGAAAGGATAACAGCTTTTTGCATATGCGATGGCGAGGGGTGGGGTGGGGTGGGGGGCGCGAGGCCTCTGCGCCACCTGATGTCGTAAAGATATCGGCCAGCAGTCCCTGGCACGGGGCGGGGCGGGGCGGGGCGGGGCACACCCCTATCCTGCTGTCATCGCCGCGTTATGCCAAGGTCCATCACTACCAACACGTGGGGGAGGCGGAAAGGGAGGGGGGGGGGGGGAGTCAGCCGGAAAGACAGACTTATAATTAGTCATCAATCCATATCCTTCCATACCCCTGCACATCCCTTATTTAACTTCTTTCACGTATTCAAAATGATTCCTCACTGGCAATTCTTTCACGATTATTTGTATTCTCGCGTTGTTTTGTGGGCGCCAGTTCAAAACTAGCGTAAACAATTTATGACTAACCGCAACAAAAGTGCTGTAAGATATTTTTTCCAGTCCTTAACGTCCTTTCTGGACTGTTGTGGTCAAGTGCTGCTCGGTACACCAGTGCTCTGTGGGGCGAGGCGTGGCGGGCGGGGCGGGGAGGCTCGAAGAGATTAGATATCGCCTCCGGTCCAGCCAGCACATTCCGCATTGCGTAGCTACGGGGCGGCGGCACTACCCCCTGCAGCGCAGCCCCAACAATACCTGACCGCGGACTGGAAGGTGGTAACTGATCGGACCATGGATCGGACCATCTGGGGGCTTCCGGGGGGCTTCAGCCCCAGTCCGGAGGCCATCTTGCTTGTAACATTCAGTCTTTCTTCTTCTTGTCCAGCCACAGCTCCACTCCTCTAAGGGGCCTCTCAGTTTATGACTCCTCCAATTTTATAGGTCACACATGTGTCCTTAAATCGGCGACACACCGATGTGTCGCCAAATTTGGAAACTTCCCTAATTTGTGACCTATTTTCATCCATCATCCATCACTGTTTCGGTCACACGCGGAGCTTTTGGCTACAAAATTGTCGCCGAAAAAAAAAGGTCACACGCAAGTGTCGCCGAAAAAAAGGTCACAAATTAGGGAAGTTTCCTTTTGGAATGTGTCGCCACAAAAGGACACAAATTTGTCGCCCTTTGAGTTTAAAGTGTCCTCAAGTGCGTCCTCGCTAGGCAGCAGGGGCCTGGCCCGGTCGGGGGTCCGCAGCTTGTCGCGCGGAGAGTTGCGCGCTCACTCACGCACTCACTCACTCACTCACTCCTCCCTCCATCCTCACTCACTCCTCACTCCTCCTGCCACCACTCTCACCACTCACCACCACTCACTCCTCACCACCACTCACTCACTCACCTATCCCTCACTCACTCACTCACTCACTCACTCACTCACTCACTCACTCACTCACTCACTCACCCCCTCACTCACTCACTCACTCAGCCGCAGGACGGCCACGCGTGCGGTTGCGTGACACGCTCACAAGCGCGCTACTTTCTCTCGCGGCTTTGGCTGCTGTCATCTGCCTCCATTTCGCGTTGCCGCCAGGTCCGGTCGCCAGGGCCAGGCCAGGCCAGGTCGCCGCGCCGCGCCGCCGCGCCGCGCGGGCCAGGCTTGGCTACACTGTTAATTTGGGGTGCTCAGAAATTGTACGCCAAGGCGCACAGTGAGAGCACGCCTAGGCCTATACCACGCAAAACTGCACCCCTGGTGTACGATGACAGCACACCCTTGACGCCCCCCGTTCCCATTGTCTGAAGAGGGTGTGCTGCCACTGTACGCCAAAGGTGTGCTGCCATCGTACGCCAGGCGTACAGTTTTGCGTGGTGTACGGCCACTGTAGGCCTTGGCGTACAATTTCAGAGCACCCGAAATTAACAGTGTAGCTCCACCGCCAGCTCCCGCACACTAAACCCTTATGCATGATTTTTTCATCGTTATGCACGATTTTATACAACCATAGTTATGCACAAATTTTTATGCATAACTATGCACATACCGGGTGTTTCTTTGAATGCGTAACAGTGTTGCGGGTTTGCCTACCCCATTCGCCCGTAAGGCGCCATGGCCCCTGCAGCGCTGGAGACTATGCAATCCCGCAACACTGTTACGCATTCAAAGAAACACCCGGTACATTGTACATAATTATGCACAAATTTGTGCATAAGGGACAGAGTTAAGCATAGTTATGCACAAAAAAATTGTGCATAGTTATGGTTGCGTAAAATGCTGCTAGGCGTATGCACAACAAAGTGCATAAGGATTTAGTGTGCGCCCCACCCGTCCCCGCCCCGCCTGCCCCGCCCGCCCCGCCTGCCCCGCCCGCCCCGCCCCGCCCCGCCCCGCCACGCCCCACCCCGCCCCGCCTCGTATGCATTCCAAGACGCAGCCCTTCTTGGCGTGGAGCAGTCGTGGTCGATCGTAGATGCCCGCTGCCTCATCTGTGTGCATGAGTCACCGATCAATGATTCGCGCCCGCGGTCCGGCCGGCCGGCCAGCCGGCAACCACGGCAACGGACGACCGGGCGGGGCGACCCGATCCGCCGCAGCGTCCCGGACCGGGCGGGGCGGGGCGGGGCGGGGCGGGGGCGAGGCAGGGCGGGGCGGTGGCTGTGGGATATGTGCGCCTCTTTCCGCGCACGTGATACTCCCGCTCGCCATTTGGTTTCTTCCCCAAGTCATCCTGAGTCAGAGTGGGTATCATTTGCATGTGCAGTTGATAGCAGCGTGGTGTGCTGTGCTGTGGTGTGTTTACCTATGCACCCGGCGTTATCAAAGCAGACAGCAGGAAATTTCTTCGTAATCTCGCGACTGATTCCACTGCTGACTTCTGCCTATCCGGAGGATTCAAAAAATAATCAATCATCGGTCTTATTTTTTTCATTGTTTTTTTAAAACAAGTCTGTTGCTTTACTGAACTTAATTTTCTCACGTTCAGTTTACTTGGTGGGAATTATAGGAGGTGGGAAAACGATCCAAAAATACTTTAAGTTATTGTTGACAAATATCTTTTTATTTAAATTGTCACTGAGAATCTGTTTTGTTTACAAAATGTAGGAAACATCGCAATTACCGCTATTATCAAGAATAAATTAATACTGATTGTCAATGACCATAAAAATCACTGTTTGTACAAAAATACATAGTCATTTATATACATTTAGGATTGATTGAAATCACATATCTCTGTTTTACACAAAGTTGGCTCACAATACTTAGAATTAAGTGACAGGGCGCTCGTGGCTATCTCCAACATTTTTTTTCAAAGTAATACAAATCTTGAAAACAAAATCGGAATTTCGAACAGTAACGAACGATGATAGATACAGTCAGTCCTACAAAAAAACTCATATGGCACATAGAGTGGCGAGATCAGTTTAGCCGTCTTTTAAGTAGATAAAAGATTGTCTCAGAATTAGTTGAAGAGGCTCTGAAGGGCGCAGAGATATCGCGAGGAGAACGTGAAGCTCACGGGCAGACGAAACGAAATGCAACTCATTCCATGACATTTTTCTTTGAAAACCATCTTGGCTGTTCGAGCTTTAACGTGAGCTTCGCGTTCTCCCCTTCGCTTTTCGCTGGCGCGGTGGGGTGAGCGGCCAGAGGTGCTTGCCCCGAGGGGCGGGCAGGGCCGGGCCGGGCCGGGCCGGGGCCCCTACGACGGGCCGCCACCACCGCCCTGCCCGCCCCTGCCGCTGCATTCCTCCGCCTTATCAAAGCGATATCAGGCTGATCCACCTGCGGACCTGCGCCTGCCTGCGGGCCGGGCCGGCCCGGGAGGACTAACCGTCCTGCTCGCCACCGGGCCCCACCGGCCCGGCCGGGCACGGGGCTGAACCAGCCAACGGCGGCCACCGGTGTCGCGACGATACACCATCGACGCCCACCGAGATCATGTACCTTCTCGAAAACTAACAACAGAAACACCTAGGCTTAATGGCAATACTAAACAGGTGGAAGTTAGACTAAACAAAAGAGGCAACTTCCGTTTCACGAAACAATAAACAAAAAAAAATACAGACACACACAAAGAAGATACTAACAATACATGTAGTAGCAGTAATAGTAACATTTAGAACGGCAACCGTTTTGTGACAGTTTGCGACTCGAGACTAGATTGAGATATCACTTGTCTGTCTTGCTGAGGGTGACCTCGCGCCGCCCCGCAGCGCGCCGCTCGAGTTCGACGTTCAGCGCTCAATTTCTTGACTGTCCGTCAAGAAAGACGTGAACACGGGCCGAGCACGATGTGACCCGGCTGCGAGCAGCCCGGGCGGGCAGGCCAGGGCAGGGCGCCCGCAGCCCAGCGCCGACGGGACGGGGCAGCGCGACCGTTGGTAACCGCTGCGCCGCGCCGGGCCGCCCCGGGACGAACTCTGACCCCAGACGGGGCCGAGCCGCGCCGGGCCGGGCCGAGCCGAGCCGAGCCGAGCCGAGCCGAGCCGAGCCGAGCCGAGCCGAGCCGAGCCGAGCCGAGCCGAGCCGAGCCGAGCCGAGCCGAAGCGGAGCGGAGCAGAGGAGAATACTGATGTAGGGTAAGAGGTTCCGATGATTGTTCTGGACACTGTGTCATCGACTTATGGAAAGAGTGTGGCTTCCAATTGACGGCTGGCGTGGCGCGGCGTAGCGCGGCGCGTGCTGTGACCCCACCCCTGGCGCCGCGGGGGACAATGCACAGACAAACATGTGCCTCCCGGCGGCGGGGCGGGGCGGGGCCTCTTAGAACACCTTGATCCTCTTGGGGCACTCCTTGGGCGAGACGCAGGGCGACTCGTCCAGCGGCCGGCCCCTGGAGGACGCCAGGCTGCTGGCGGACACGGGCACCCAGCCGTTCTGCTCGCTGAACACGAAGGCGGTGGTGGCCGTCTTGGGCCGCTTGGGCGACTCGAGCTTGTGGAAGGACACGGTGGGCATCTCCAGCTCGACGCTGCTCGACGAGCACGAGTCCGAGTCGGTGGCGTCCTCGGGCGAGCGCTGCACGTGCGCGCGGAACTCCTCGCAGACGACCATGCGGCGCGCCGAGCTGCCGAAGCGCGACAGCCAGGTGCTGAGGCGCAGGCAGTCCTCGGCGAACACGGGGCTCACGTCGCGCAGCGGCGCGCCCTGGCGCTGCTCGAACACCAGCACGAGCACGTGCAGCGAGCCGCGCCGGCAGCACGGCGCCCGGTACGGCGTGCACACGGCGCCGGCCGAGATGTCACCGCGGGCGAAGGCGGCACCCTGCAACACCAAGGGAACGGCCGGGGTCAGGTACAGGTCACAGTCTTGGCTCTCTCTCCAGTAATACATAACCAAATCCCTTTTCAAAAAGCTCATAGTTGTAAGCGCCCCCCTCCCCAAGTCAGTGGCAGTTTTAGGGGGGGAGGGTGTACTGGGGGCGATCGCCCTCCCCCCCGTCAGCCCCTTTAAGGCCGCCTGAAAGGCAATTGGAGGTGCAAAACTCCTGTACGTAGCCCAAGTCCAAGGAGCCCTCATACCCTTAGATAATACTGGGGATTCGCGAGCCTTATCCCCGCGCGCTCCGGGCCGGCCGGACCGGACCGGATGTCTCGAGGCGAGGCGCCAGTCTGCCTGCGAGTCCGCCCGTCCCTGCCCTGCGGCCAGCCGCAAGCTTGCCGTGTGTTGCTAAGTGCATCCCTAGGCTCCCTGCCGCGGGGTGGGGCGGGCCGCCTGGGGAGTAGGCAGGCCCGCCGCGCAGCCCCGCCCGACGGGACGGTATCCCGGCCCCTTCCTGCTCCCCCCCGCCCCTCGCCCGGAGTCCGGTCAAGACAGAACGTGATGCTAACCGGAATGTTGTGCTGCACCCAGGCGAGGCGGTGACTCCGCGCGTGCAGGCTGTTGTGGCCCTTGAGGTCGACCAGGAGCAGCGAGTACAGTGAGCCCTGGAACACACAAAGCAGAGCGCTGGTCAGAACACGGCCAGGCCAGTCAGGACAACTCGGGGCTTATCGGTAAGCGTCTCGGAACAGTCTGATCCCTAACCCCTCGACAGCATGCCGCACGACGCGTGTGTAGTACGTTGTCATTATATTTTTTTGTCCAGTCGCTAAATCCCTAAGACGGGTCCTCGGCACTTTCGCGACGCCCGCCGCGCCGGGTCACCCCATCCATCAAAACGATAAGCAGCCCCGGCGTCGAGTCGAGCCGATTCGAGTCGAGTCAAGTCGATCTGAGCCGAGCCGAGCCGAGCCGAGCCGAGCCGAGCCGAGCCGAGCCGAGCCGAGCCAAGCCGAGCCGAGCGTGATTGTGATTGGCGTGATTGGCGCGCTGGCACGTGACCGCACGCGGTAACTCGTTGCGCATTCCGACGATAAGATAACGGGCTCGCGGCTTTTGTTTCGGCCGGGCCGGGCCGGTTAGGCCGCTCTCGCCCGCACCTCGGGGCGGGGCGGGGCGGGGCGGGGTGGGGCGCCCGTCCTCCTGTCCCGCCCCTAGCCCCTAGCCCCTAGCGGGCTGAATGGCGGCTGTCCGGACGGGATGGACTACCCGAGCAGCCAAATTCGACTATCTAATCGCCGCGGTGGCGATGAGATTGGGGCAGAGACGTCGAGGTGGCGGGAGGGGAGGGAAGGGGTGTAATCGAGACTCTGAACCGCAAAAACAAGGTGCTCGGCTCGCGTCCCACAACACGCCCGCCCCGCCCCGCCCTGCCCTATGCAGCCGACAGCCGATATCGCCGATACACACCGTTTTGCTTCTTTTTTGATGAACAACGAAGGGTGCGCGGGCGCTATCAGATCAGCCTGGCCCGGCCCGGCCCGGCGGCGTTCCCACACGCACTCACAAACACTGTGTGCGTGGTCGGCTGGGACGGAGCTGTGAGTTCTGCACACGACTAGATGTCGCGTCGGGCTTAGCACTGCCCCGCTGCCCTAAATGTGTCGCGCCCGCAGAGCTTCCGACTTATCGCCGCCCCGCGCCGCCCCTCGCCGCCCGGACTAGCAATTCGCCCCGCCAGCCCCGAACCCCCGGCCCGGCCCGGCGGCAGCTGCGCACCGCCTTTGATCGGCCGGAGGACCTCCTCCTGCTCCTGCTCCTGCTCCTGCTCCTGCTCCTGCTCCTGCTCCTGCTCCTGCTCCTCCTCCTCCTCCTCCTGTTCCTGCTCCTGCTACTGCTCCTGCTCCTCGCCCCCTCCCCTCCTCCTCCTCTTCCCCCCGCGGCCGCGCGTCAACGGCAGAGCGGCGCCGCGGCGTGCAGGAGGAGCCCTATCGGGGGAAGTAACACGCACTTGGCATCGGAATGACGCTCGTCCGGGACACTTTATCGCATCGCCCCGCAATGATGGCGGTGATGAGGGCGCGGGTAGCGGCCCGCGGCGCCACGCCACGCCACGCCACGCCGTGCCACGCCACGCCACGCCACGCCACGCCACGCCACGCCACGCCACGCCACGCCAGCCGAGTGTTCAATAAGAAAGCGGGGCCGCCGGCTGGCTCTGCTGAGAGGATGTGTACCCATTGCATAAGCCCCTGCCCCGCCCGCCCCGCCCCGCCCCGCCCCGCCCCGCCCCGCGCTGCAGCTTTGTCCGGCCTTGGCGCAGGGTTCGGGTAGGCACCTCCCCATAGGCTCGGGCCGGGCTGGGCCGGGCCATCGCTAACGACGATGGTGATTGGCGGAATGATACAGTCCCAGTGACTCAGCGCCGCCCGGCCCAGCCGCCCAATCAAGCGCCGCTCCGCTGGGCTCCGCTGGGCTCCGCAGGGCCGGGCGCCGCCGGGACACCGCCTCGGGCCGGTGCGATCTGGATAACGTCCCGTCCCGCAGGCTCTGGTGGTGGTACCCTCTCCTCTCGCCTCCGCGTTTCTAGAAGAATGTGTCCTCTGGCTCTGGATCTCACCGAATACCACTCAGCCAGTGCCTACGAGTGCGAGTGTACCCCCCCCCCCCCCCGCGGGCCCCAATGAAAGAGGCTCCACCGCGCAGTTGTGTCGGACAAAGACGACCCTCCCCCCTCTCCTCCTCCCTACACCCCCTCCTCCAGATAAGCCCGGCTCTCGGCCGCTCCGCCTTTCACGACAGGAGGCCCCTGGTCGCTATTTTCGGCACGCCGACCTTCCTGGGTGATACTTTTTTGCACACGCCCTCGCGCCGGATTTAGCTCAGCCAGGCTTAAGAAACGGGGATGGGCGAGCGGGGCGGCGCGGGGCGGGCCCTACAGGGCGGCGGTTCACACCGGACCAGGGGCAGCGACCGTGTGGGGGCGGGGCAGGGCGGGGCGGGGCAGGGCGGGGCGGGGCGGACTCTGCTCCAGTTTGAGATGCGGAGAGCGATAGCTGGGTACAAAGTCACTGCGGCCGCTGTGCCCGCCCGCCCGGCATGGCGCGGCGCGGCGCGTTCAGCGCAGCACTGCAGCAGGGCGAGTGCGTTAAGTCCTGGATCCCCATCGAGGACTTTAGGCGAGTGGTCCTCCCCGTCCTGCAGCGCCTCTAGCGACTCTCTCGGCCCGGCCGGCCGGCGGCCGTTCCCCTGCAGCGCGGCCCTGACCAGCCCGACGCGACGGCAAGGACCGTCCCGAGACCGTCCTGATAGGGCATGGCGGGACTGAAACCTTCCGCTGGGCCGACACGTGTACGACCTGCGCCGCCCGCCCCGCCCCGCCCCGCTCTCCTTCAGGACACGCAATTAATACACAATGGTCGGGCTCCGCGGCGCGGCGGGGCGCGGCGGGAACTCCCGCTCCCCCCGCCCTTCCCGCACCGCCTCTCTACCCGCTCTGATAGGATTGAATTGAAGGGATCGGCATGAGCTCATGGGCCACTCGGCCTACTCGGCGCGCGGAATTTGCCATGAGACACGCCTATAACGCGCGAGGACGCAGAGAAAGGGGGAGGGAGAAAGCGGAGTGACGGAGCGGAAGGCAAGAGGAGTGACACGTGAAGAGGGAGGGGGGCGGGGGGGGGGGGCGTTGACTTGAGCAATTGAAGCGCTGTGCGCCGCCCTGCCCTGCCGTACCGTCCCGCGCCGGTCTTGAGGAGTAAACACGCGCTCATTCAAACTCCCAGTCACCTGCAAACACACAACTGCGCTCGCGGGTGTTTATGTCGCGTGCCCACAAGTAAATACGCGAGCTTCTCGGCGATTATTTTCGGCGGTGAGGGAAGATGAGAGCGCTAGTTGTTGTAGAGGGCCGCCGCGCCGCACCGCGCCCACGCGCCGCCCGACCTACATTGTACGCATCCAGTCGCCGTCGCGACGCGCTGGGCGCGGCGGCCGTGTGCGTATTACGTGGCCGCGGGGCGGGGCGGGGCGGGGCGGGGCGGGGCGGGGCGGGGCGGGGCGGGGCGGGGCGGGGCGGGGCGGGCGTAGGTGGTGAGCGTTGCTATGAGAGTGCTCGCGCCCTTACTGGCGCGCGCGCCGGCCCCCACCTCACTCATGCGCGCACGGGCCGGCATGTGTCTGCCTCCGGGGTGATCGCGACGGAGACAAGCTGTCGCCAATCCCCACCCCGCCCCACCCCGCCCCACCCCGCCCCACCCCGCCCCACCCCGCCCCACCCCGCCCCACCCCGCCCCACCCCGCCCCACCCCGCCGCGGCCCTACCTCGTGCGCGACAACTTCTAAAACGGGACGCGTCAAACTGGTTTCTTGGTTTCGGTGCGCTTTTTTCCCCGTGCGTGGCGAGGCTAATATTGGCTCGTCATCTGAAATAAAAATTCGCCCGCCACGCCGGAGCGGAGCGCGGCCCGGCCGGGGACAGGCAGGTAAACAAATGTCGTCCCGTCCCGTCCCGACCAGCCCGTCCCCACTGGTCGCCACTATCAGATCGGCTAGGCTATCGCTGCAGCCTTGGCTTGGACCCGGACCGGACCGGCCTGGTCCACCGGCGTGGCGGTGCCCGCTTCCCGCCGCCCCGCCACCCCGGCGCGTCGCGGCGCCCGCCCGGCTCGTGCGTCTTCCGGACAGAGAACAGTCGAGCCTTCCGCCATCCGCGCCGCTCTGCGCTGTCAGGCCGACCCGGCGTCGGTCGGAACAACAAGCGCGTCATTTCCTAAAACTGAACCGATGCGGCGCCGCCAGGCGTCGCCAGGCGTCGCGCCGCCCATCGAGGACGACGCGCAGTTTGGTCGGAATAATAATGTGCGCTGCAGGGTGACGCCCCCCCCCCCCGGGGCGCTCCCGCGGCGCGTGGCGACGATAAGCCTGCCGCGGAGAGGAGAGCGCCCCGCCCCGCCCGCCCCGCCCGCCCCGCTCCGCCCCGCCCGACATAGAAAACCAAAGTCCCCATCGCTCCACCCCGCCCCGCCCGCTCGGCCAACAAGCCGGCACGTTTTCTGTCATGAGACGATGGGACTCACCAGCACTGATATAGGAAACCCCGTCAACTTGCAAGCTTTCACACGGTCATGAAATACATCGCCGAGCCCAGCAGACCCGTGCGGAGCCTCGTGGCGGGGCGCGACGCGGCTGGGCTGAGCTGGGCTAGCCTCTCGCCGTGCCATCACCTCCGCGGCAGACGGCCCCGCCCCGCCCCGCCCCGCCCCGCCCCGCCCCGCCCCGCCGCGCCACGGACTGAGCCTGCAGAGCCGGTCCGCCACGCCCCGCTGGCCAGACGCGACGCCGCGCCGGGCGTCGGATCGCGACTGTTTTCTTTTTCTTTCCGGTCGCTCGCCGCGCCGGAGAGGACGGCGCGGTGCGCTGACATGACGTCAGGCCCGTCAGGCTCCGACGTCACGGACCAGGTGTGACGGCACGGAGCGGCTCGTAACGAGCCGGCTTGGCGGGGCGGGGCGGGGCGGGGCCCAGACACAACACCGACGCTCCGGCCCGGCCCGGCCCGGCATGGCCCGGGTGGTGTGCAAATGCGTGCCCTGATGGGGCGGGGCGGGGCCGCTGGTGCTGAAGAAGCACCAGAATGGCAGGAAAAAAACGCGTCGAGTCGCTGTGCTTCGTGCGTCTCTGTCTCCACGGGCGGCGCGGCGCGCCGGCCTCGGTGGGGCGGGGCGGACCGGGGCGGACCGGCACCGGCCGATCGGCCCCGCCACGCCACGCCACGCCACGCGGCCAGCGGGATGCTTTGTGTCGGTTATTTGTTCCATGTTACGCAATGGCGCACACTATTAGCCGTGGAGAAGACCCACTCCTCTCCCCTCCCCTCCCGGCGGCGGCTCGGTAGCGGTAGGGGTAACTGGGTGACTCAGGTCGGCCCTTTGGCTCGGTGGTCACCGCGGTCACCGCCGCGCCGCGCGCCGGGCCGGGGCCCCCAGCACACCTGCAGCGCCCGCCCCGCCCCGCCCCGCCCCGCCCCGCCCCGCCCCGCCCCACACGGACCATTACGAGTTCTATTATCGGCCCGGCCGCCAGGTTTCATTACATTGTACCCGATGGGCCCGGTGGGCTTTAGCGCGGAGCGGAGACGACAACAAGACTGTTATTAAGAGTGAAACTTTCCTCGCCGCCCCGCCCCGCCGCTGGCTTGTTCGGCGTGCTGCCGGCCCCCGTGGCCGCCAGCGCCAGCCTGCTCTGTGCTGCGCTGTGCTGAGCTGGCCGCCCATGTCATTGCCCTGCCCACCTGCCTGCCTGCACCCCCTGCGGCCTGTGGCCTGTGGCCTGTGGCCTGTGGCCTGTGGCCTGTTGCCCAGGCCCGCGCCCCTTCAGCCCTGCGCGCCCTATACCAACCAGCGTTACTCAGAGAGGAGCCGGGGGCCGGGCGACAGGGTATCTGGTCACGTGATATCAACACCCGCGGCGCGCGGCGGGTGCGTGCTGGCCGCCCTGCCCCGCCCTGCCCTGCCCTGCCCTGCCCTGCCCTGCCCTGCCCTATCGCTTTTACCCTTATTATCCTGCCGCACAACAACACCGTCGGCCACCGGCCACGGCAGATCACTTTTGCCGGCGTGGGGTGGGGGCGAGGGAGGCGGGGGAGCTGTGCGTCGATGGGAACCCCCGCGCGCAGGCTCGGCTGAAGGCCTGGCCGGCCCGGGACCACTTGGCACTCGCCTCGCTCCATCTCTGATCAATCCGATAAAGATAACAGAGTCGCCTACTGCTCTGCTGCCCCGGGGTACAAGCACGAGCTGCACCACGCTTTGGGGAGGCAACAGCTCTGTAAACACTGCCCCCGCCCCGCCCCGCCCCGCCCCGCCCCGCCCCGCCCCGCCCCGCCCCGCCCCGCCCCGCCGCTCTCGCCACGCTTTGCCCTGCTGATCCTGAGGGCGGCCAGGCGCCGCTTCCGTGTGCGCCGCGCCTCGACACGCACAGCCGCCGCGCCGCGCCATGACCAAAGTGCGCCCGCCCGCCCCGCCCCGGCCCGGGGGAAAGGCGAGCAAGTCCGCGCCCTGGGGCTGGGGGTCGCGCTGCTCGCCCCCGCACATCGCCCCCGTCCTCAAAAGCCCCTAGTCACATGATCACAGCGGAGTGTTGAACCCGCCGGGCGTTCTGGGCGGGGCGGGGCGGGGCGCAGTGGCACGCGCCGTGTACCGACTGCAGCGCCCCAAGGACTTGCCGCCCCGCCCCGCCCCGCCCCGCCCCCGGCGCCCCGCCAAGGCCCGCACGCGCCAGGCCGGGCGGGTTGGGCCGGGCCGGGGACGGAGGTCACATGCGGTGAAGATTTAAGGTGCAGCTCAACCACACCTGCGGCCTGCGGCCTCCACACAATGGGGTGGGGTGGGGCGGGGCGCAGGACGGGGCGCTACCGGCACCGGCCTCGGTGTCTTGGGCAGGCCACTGCCCCCCCCCCTCCCCCAGGGTGCCGCCGGGAGCAGTGTCCGCGTCCGCCTGGGCGATAGTACTGATAACAACGCAACTCACCTCTCGGGCCTTGGGGTAGGCGACGGTGGGCGGGTGCCTGAAGTCGTCCTCGGTGAAGTTGGCCTGGCCCTGGGCGGCCTGGGCCTCCTCGGAGCCGAGGCGGGCGGCGGACGCCGAGCTGGCGAGTCGCTTGCTGCCCTCGTGCTTGGCGGCGGCGGGCTCCGCGTCCAGGACTGACTCGCGGCCCACTATCCGCCGGCCGGTGCAGCTCGTCACCTCCAGGGCGGTGCGGGCGCGCTTGCGCCCGGAGGAGCGGCGCGCCGACAGCAGCGACAGCGACAGCGAGGACGCCGTCGACGACGGCTTGCGCTGGCTGGACGGCGGGGTGCCGTCCCTCTGCTTGCAGCGAGTCCGGTCTTGGAAGAACACATTCACACTTTTCACTAGCCCCTCCACGTATTTGGTGAACCACGGCATCTTGTCTGGCACGGGGAACGAGTTTCTACTCATGCGGCACACGGGAGCACTACGGATCAGTCCGGGCTGTCCTGTCCTGTCCGGTGGGGTCCGGGGCGCGGGGCGCGAGGCGCTGAGTGAGTGCGGGCCGCAGCGAGCGGGTCGGGGCGGAGCGGCGCGAGGGGCGTGCGGTGCGGTGCGTCGCGGAGCAAGAGCCACGCTGATCTGACTCGAGCCGCCGCGCGGCCCGGCTCTACACTCTGTCAGCTGGGGACCGAGCCCCGCCCCGCTCTGCCCCGCCCCGCCGCACCACGCCCCGCTCAACCCGCCGCGCCGCGCCACGCTGCGCCACGCCCCACGCGTCTAGACACTGTCACAGATGCGGAGGATGAGCGGAGCTTATCAATGGTGGTGTCGAGCTGCTCTAAGGTGTCGGCCCCTCATTGGTCCGGCACACACACACACACACACACACATTTACGGGCTGCCAATAATTAGCACATGACCTCTAGCACTAGTAACTGGAGCGAGGCCGCGCGAGGCGAGGGCTGCGGAACTCTTATTTATTATGATGCGATTTATAGTGCATGGCGTGGTGTGATAACATGGCCTGGCCCCGGCAAACAAAGAGTCGGTATGTGCCAGCCGAGGTGAGGTGAGGTGAGGTGAGGTGCGCCTAGTGCCTAGTCGGCGACGGCTGGCGGGGCGGGGCGGGGCGGGGCGGCACGGCAGGTGATGCAACGAGCACATCCGCTAAAGCGCCGCCCGTTAAAATGTTAGAAGAGCAAGATCGTCGTGAGAGAAATGTGTGCGAGTGCGTGTGTGTGTGTGTTTGCGTGTGCGCACGCGCTGGGCGAATGAGTGGGAGGGAGGAGCGTTTGGGGAAATTTGTTGAGGAAGGAAGAGGCAGAGTGGAAAGAATGTGTGAGAGAGAGTATGAGAGAGAGAGGGAGGGAGAGAGAAAGGGAGGGAGAGAGAGAGAGAGAGAGAGAGAGAGAGAGAGAGAGAGAGAGAGAGAGAGAGAGAGAGAGAGAGAGAGAGAGAGGGAGGGAGATAGTGGACGAGAGGCAGTGGAGAAGTAAGAGAGATAACCGACGGCGGCACTCGGCCCGGCTCGGCTCGGCTCGGCACTCCCTTTCCTTGCTAACCCGTTGCCTCGCCTGGTTCGGTGACATTGTTTGCTCGACCCTGTGGGAGGGTATGTGCCCCACCCCGCCCCGCCCCGCGCCCCCGGGCCAGCCCGCACCAATGTTTGTAACGCGACCCAAATTTTCCAGGGAAAAAACTGTATCAGTTTTGCAGGAGGCAAGGAGGGGGCGATAATATTGAAGCCGCCCCCAGCCCAGGCCTCGGCCCGAGTGTCGTATGTCGTAACCGACATCACTCACGTGGGAGCGGGGCGTGCGCAGAAATTATCGTAAAGTCCAGGTTAAAAAGGTTATTCTGTAGATTAAAGATTAATTGGTTGTAGGAGACCTCTGAGTCAGGGTCACAAAATCTGAAGCATCACCCTGTTTTGTTATCAAATAACCGTTCACTCGCAGTCTCCAAGAACCGCGGGCGTTATAAATGAGTAACACGCCCGTTGGCCGGTGCGGGGCGGGCCCCTGAGGTTCGTTGCGGATAGGCAACGCGCCGGACACGCGCGTGTGACGGGACCTCCGTTGAGGTATACCTACCGGGGGCTCGTCGGGCGACACTGCTTTAGCTTAGGGCTCTCACTTTGACCTGGGTACCCCGGCAACCTGGGTATCCGCCCGCCCGGGTAGGAACCGGGTTGACAGTTTTTCCCGGGTAACCTGAGCACCCGCGGAACGCTTTTTTTAAGAGCCCTACTTTAGCTCAGTGCTCACTCGATTCATGCCCTGTGTGTAGGGTAACCCGCGCCACGCTATCATCAGCGACCTATCCGTCGCGGCGCAGTGCCCCTGACGAGACGACCCCACCAGCGACGCAATAAAGGTGCATCCATACTAGATTACATTACATCGCAGCCGATGAGCACAGGCACTCCCGCGGGGCCGGGCCGGGCCGGGCCGGGCCGCACCAGCACCAGTCCCCTGGTGGCGTGCTGCTAATAGTCTCGCTGCAAGCTGTTCCATGCGGTCTGGGCTGGCGGCCGCGGCAGGGGCGGGCCAGCCGACTGATTCCGAGGATCGCTCTCTGTCCTTGTCGCACTCAAGTAGCGCTGCCATGCCCACCGCTATAGGTGCGACAAGGAAGGAGAAACGAAAGCGATCTTCTGAATCAGTCGGCAGGGGCTGCAGCCGTGAGACACTCTGTGGGGGTTACCCCGCCCCGCTCCGCCCCGCCCTGCCCCTTCCAACGCAGTGTCTCATCCCACTCATCCCTTGCTGCTGACTCGGATCCACGAAGTGTAGGTAATTCGCGCGGCCTCTCATGGCGTTATCGTAGAGAGCTCCGCGCCGGCCCCGGCCCGCCCCTGAAGGTTGTCTACTGTCTACTGCGGACTCACCCTGCTTCTGTCAGCTCTGCAGGCCGAGCCGCCCGGCCCGCGGCCAAGATGGCGTCGCAGATGGCGATCGCGCAGCCGAGCGTGAGTCACTCCTGGAGGGTGGTAGCATCGCCAGCCCCGCGACGCGACGGCGCGACAGGGTGACCAGGCCGGGTGACACCTGCGGGCGGTCCCTATACTCCGAATAAGCGGCCCAGACCCCGCCGCCCCGCTCCGCCCCGCCCCGCCCCGCCCCGCCCCGCCCCGCCCTGCCCCGCCCCGCCCCGCCCTGCCCCGCCCCGCCCCACTCCGATGAGGCTCCGATGATAGATTCCTTCTGGAAGGCGTTCGGGTGACTGTGCCCCGGAGTGTGCCCCCCGGCCGTGCTCCACGCGCCGTGCTCCACGCGTGCTAATGGGTCCGCGAGGCGCAGCTCCAGGCTCCGGGCGCACAGAGCCTGGTCGTGGTAGAACTCTGACGTCAGCGCGGGGCGGGGTCTCGGGGTGCCGGCCGGTGCGTGGTGGTGGCGCGGGCGGGCTGCTCGTCGCACCTCGGCGAGAGCGCTGGCGATGAGTCAGTGTGATTTTGCCCGCTGATACAAAGTGGTACAGCCTGTTTGGCGCGCTTACACACGCGCGCGCGCGCGCCTGGAGGCTGGAGGCCTGGAGTAACCCAGCCACGTGGACCCCGCGTGGGCTGAGCCGAACGCCGGCCGGCCGGCGCTGCGCGGCGGAGAGAGAGGAAAGAGGGGAAGGGGGCAGCGGGTCCCCTTTCGCGAGGAGAGCGAGTCACCGCGGTCCGGTGGAGAGGGGGGGGGGCGGGCGCAGAGCTGTCCCGTCCCGCCGCGTCCGGGCACCTCAGCTCAGCTCACACTTCTAGGTGTCATCGTAAGTCCACGCGCAGCCTTGTCTCTGCCCTACTGCCCTCGCCGCCCCGCCCACGCAGCCCACGCGCCTGCGGCGCCACGGCGCGCGGCCCCCAGCCTACCAGCCCCTGGCGCGGTGCTACCCGACACCCCCGACAGGCAGGCGGTGCTGAGGCGAGCAGCCCGCCGCCCCGACGCCTCGCTGGCCTCGCTGGCCTCGCCTCGGGCCGAGGCCGCAGGGGGCGGGCGTTCCCAGAAGCAGGGCAGGGCGGGGCAGTGTGGAACTCGGCGGATGTCGGCGTCGCTCTTCGCCGAGGCCAGGCCGGCCAGGCCGCCGCGCTGCTCCTCCACGTGGGGCAGGGTCAGCACCCCGAGCAGCACCCCGAGCAGCACCCCGAGCAGCACCCCGAGCAGCACCCCGAGCAGCACCCCGAGCAGCACCCGCACTGCAGCGTGTAGCGTGGACGTCGTGTGCGACGGAGAGCGCCGCGCGAGAGGGACTTCACGACGACCAGTCAGTGTACGGTACGCGTCTCCCCCCAGTCATTTTCCAGTCACTTTTCCAGTCACATGCAGTCATTTTCCAGTCACTTTTCCAGTCACATCCAGTCATTTTCCAGGCACATCCAGCCACTTCCAGTCATTTTCCAGTCACATCCAGCCACTTCCAGTCATTTTCCAGTCACATCCAGTCATATCTCAGTCACTTCGAATCAATTGACTTCCAGTCAGTGTACACCTGTTACCGTAGTGAGGTCCCCGTCGGCGCCGCGGCGGGCGGGCGTAGCTCGTAGCGCAGTGGGTCACCTCAAGGCGGCGGCGCAGGCCTCAGGCCACAGGCTCCCTCCCTCCCTATGCTCACGCCCTACCCGCACCCGCACCCCGCACCGCCGACTGACTCAGACGATCGCTCCCGTACATCTATCCTTGTCGCACTCATAGGGTACCGCCAGGCCCGACATAGCACACCGCCATAGGTGCGACAAGGACGGACAGAGGCACGAGGGCGATCTTCTGAATCAGTCGGCTGCCGAGACGAGAGGTTGGAAGCTTTTTGGCGTCGTATCTGTAGCCCCGGGCCGCCCCGCTCCGCCCGGCCCAGGGGCACCCAGGGGCACCCAGCTGCAGGCAGGCAGGCAGGGGGTCCCAGGGGGTCGTTCACGCGGCCACAGTCGCCGTCGCAGTCCCAGCCGTCGTGTTTACGTGTTTACATCGCGCTGCGCTCCCATGCCGATTTGCTGAACTGTTTCCTTTTGCTCCACCCAGCGCCCCTGCCCCGCCCCGCCCCGCCCCGCCCCGCCC
Organism: Frankliniella intonsa; assembly: GCA_033675135.1. NCBI lineage: Eukaryota > Metazoa > Arthropoda > Insecta > Thysanoptera > Thripidae > Frankliniella > Frankliniella intonsa. The sequence continues at coordinate 509,966 of CM066253.1, forward strand.
CGCCCCGCCCCGCGCCCGCCGCGACCAGGGCTTTCCCTGAACTTTAGAGCTGTTCCGTGCCGTGCTCCGCCCCGCCGCCGCGCCGCCCCGTGTGCGTCTCGCTGTTTCTTTTCACTTGCTCGCCTCGCCACGACAGAGTGGTGTTGTGAGGGGCCGCGGCCGGCGCGGCGGGGAACACCGGGCAAGAAGAGGAGGAGGAGGGCGAGACGTTCCACCCAAACGAAAACAATCCCCGCGGCTCGGCTCAGAGTGAGTAACCAATCGGCCCCCCAAGCAGGCAGGCAGGCCGCCCGGGCCGCGCCGGGCCGGCCAGAGCAAACACAACACACACACACACACACGTGCACTGCGCCGCGCCGTGCCTACTCGCGGAGGACCCTGACCTGCTCAACACCGCCGTGCTGTGCCGTGCCGTTCTGAATGGTTCACATCAATGCCCTGGTTTACTGGCAGTGCGCGTCTGGCGTCTGCCTGCATACCGATATCAACGCGCGGGTTTTTAAAATAAAAACTTTTCCTCATACACAGAGACAGCACAGGGCGCCCTCCTCTCGAGGAGACAGCTGTGTTGATCAGTGTGCTTTTCCATTCACTCGCCTTCATATCTGGCGCAATTCTGTTTCCGCGGTAGCAGAAATCCGACGAAAAAGTGCCCGCCGATCCATCGCGTCTCCGTCCTTGTCCAATGCGATACTGGTACATTAAAGATCCATCTCCGAAGCGGCTTTTTTCGACAGGCTGCCGCCGAGCGAGGAAAAGTTCCATGTCAGGCGGGGCCGGGCGGGGCCGGCGCTGCCCGCGGTGCAGGCCTCGGGCCCGGGGCAGGGCGTGGGTGGGGCGGTGCGGGGGGCCGCGCGCCGCGCCGGCCCGGCCCGCCCAGGCCTTGTGCCTTGTGCTCGCGAGCGGCTCTTGACCCTGCGGGGCGGGGCGCGGCGCGGCGCGGCGCTCACCGCGTGCGCGGACACGGCGCGTGTCCCTGCCCCGCCCTGCCCCGCCCTGCCCTGCCCTGCCCTGCCCTGCCCCGCCCTGCCCTGCCCTGCCCCGCCCTGCCCCGCCCTGCCCTGCCCTGCCCTGCATCGCTTGGCGCGGCTTTCTTCTGCTGGCGGCTGAGCCTCCTCTGTGCTGTCCTGCCCTGTCCCTGGGGAAAGGCGTGGGACCGCGAGTGAATGGCGCTGATCGGCCCCGTCCTTCCCTGTCCCTGCCGCTCAGGCCGGCGCGGCGCGGCGCAGCAGAGGCGCCCAGGCACGGCCCGGGCCTCGCGCCTCGCCGCGCACCGGGGCGGGGCGGGGCGGGGCGGGGCGGACTGCTCGCCGCTGACTCGGTCGGGTCGGGTCGGATCTCTTCTGATCGCGGCGGCGTTATTTGTTGTGATTGTGTGGGGGCGTGGTGGGGTGCCAGGCCAGGCGCCAGCCGCCCGCGCCGCGATCGGGGGAAAACCACGTGTGGCCCGCCGGGTCCAGCACATCGGCCCGGCCGGCCAGGCTGTGGGCGGGATCAGCCTCAGCCCCTCAGCCTCCCCGCCCCGCCCCGCCCTGCCCCTCAACGGTCAGCTTCGCTGTTCCCCCTGATTCACAAACCTCGCCATTCACTCATCACCTTTCCCCATTTCTCTCTCACGAGCGTGCCGACCGACCGTGCGCCGCATTTTCCTCTCCCTCTCTACACTCTCACTACTTCACTTCACCGTCACAGCGGGACTCAAAAGATACGACTATACAAATCTTGAGAGCTTTTTTTTTGTGTGTGTAGGGCGGGGTGGGGTGGGGGTGGGAGGGGGTGCAAGAGAAAAGAAAACAAGTATGCGAATGCATGCACGACATTGTTGAGCCAACACTTCCGATATGAGTGTTGTGGCCACACGCGTCTGGTTACCCCTGGTGCATCTGTGCTGAGCGCGGGGCGCGCGGGGCTGGCGCTGGCGGTGCCAGGGCGGGAGCTGGCGCGTACCCCCCCCCCCCTCTGTACCGCAGAGCCCCGCGGCGCGAGCCTGATAAGAGCGCAGAGTTAACCAGAAGCGACATGCCTGCCTGATCAGCCCGCGGAGGCGCCGGTGCGTGAAGTGCCATCACGTAGCCATGTGACAATATTGGTAATATCTTTTTTTTATTTTATTTTTTTTGCTCATTGGCCGGGCCTGCTCGTCCCCCGGGTTTTCCTGCTCCAGCGAGGAGTGTGCTGCCGTGGCCCGCGGGGGGCTCCGTTGCCCCCGCAGCCCCCCGCAGCGCCCGCCCGTGCTAACCGGTACCTCACACAGGCACCACCGCCCCACCGGCCCCAGCGGCCCCAGCGGCCCCAGCCCGCCGCACCGCACCGCGCCACCCGCGACGGCGCGGCGAGACCTCGCGGCGATAAGGCGAAGCGGGGCGTATCTTACCGTGTCACTCTGTGTCACTACTACAATAACCCCCCCCTGCCCCCCGCCCCCTCATCCGCACACACATACACACATACAGATACACACACGCCCACGACATCCGCGCCATATAAATAGGCGGCCAGCTCAGAGTCTAAAAGTGGCGAGGCGGGGAAGCTGCACCTTTACCTTTACCCTCGGCACGGCACGGCACGGTAGGCCACGCGTAGGCCGCCGTGCTGGTGCACGCCGTGTCGTCCGTCACCCAGGCAGCGGGCGCGTGACGCGTGACCGCGCGCTGCACCCGCCCGCGTGACGCGTGACCGCGCGCTGCACCCGCCCGCGTGACCGCGTGACCGCGCGCTGCACCCGCCCGCGTGACGCGTGACCGCGCGCTGCACCCGCCCGCGTGACGCGTGACCGCGCGCTGCACCCGCCCGCGTGACAGCGTGACCGCGTGACCGCCCCGCAACGCTACGGCCGGGCCCCACTCCCATTCGTACTCCATGGTTCATCTCATCCTCACCCGGCCCATAGGTTCACCTTTTTCTTGTAAGAAGATGAAAACTTAAAACAATAAAAACGGTGTAGGCTGATTCGTTTATTATCTTTGTGTTCGGTGCTGTCGCCACAGTATTCTTCCTCGCCCCTGGTAATGTTACAAAAAATAATAGAGGAGTTAATTCGTGTCAACATTTATTCGTGTCAACATTTAGTACGACGAAATTAGCGGATCCTGTGTTACTATAATCCAGCTGCTGTTTTAATAACATATGGGCCCATGTCGACCTTAAAAGGTGTAAAGGTGGAAGTATCTACCGGCATATTAAAGGAAATCGCGTGTGGACTGGCCCTCGAAGTCCGTGTACGTTTTTACGTGATTTCTTCTCTTAACGAACGGGAACATTGTTTTGGGTAAGGTTGGCAAGCCATGATGTCGCGTTTTGGGATTCCCAATTCAGGATGCGTCCACAGCGCCATCTATGTTGTTGATGGGTGTTGTGAATGTTTGGTCTTTCGTCATCAGCGTTTGTTATTGAGGCGATGGAAGTTGTTTCTATGTGGTGAAATAGGGGCTTTACGCGGTAACTTTATTCATACAATTCTGGTAATTTCTGCTTATTTTTAGTGGGTAAGTCACACTTGTTGAGAGCCTTAAATTGGTGAAATTCTGTAACACTTGTATTTGTATTAATTTTGAACCGTACCGACAGGCAACATGGACGTGAACAGCTTGCCGGGCAAGTTGATATGTAAAATATTCGCTGAACTACCGCCTGTGATGCTGCTGGATAGCGTCCCTTTAGTTTGTAAACGGTGGTACGGGCTGTCTAAGCGCATGGACTCCTGGAAAAACTTCAACCTCATCATTTCTGAAGAAGCTTCGAAGAAAGAACTGGATGAGCTAGTTAGGTTAGCCAGAGCAGCACCATACCTAAACTGCGTGGACTTCCTCAAAGTTACAGATCTGGACCCTCAAGTGAAATCCATCATATCAGCCCTTTTAAGAGTGCCAAAATCTGTTAAAAGCTTCTGTGCATTTGGATCATCAACTGTTCAAATGCGGGAATTGACTCGAAAAATGTTGAAGGTGTGGGCTTCTACTCTAAGAAAAGTTACAATTCCCCTGCCATGCCCAACTACTAAATCCAAGGACTATGGAGTAAGCACTAACACCATCCTTACACGTATTTCTGAAATACCAAAGTTGCAAAACCTCTGCTTTATCCTGTATGGTGTGCCAGATTTTGCCCAACTTTACAGTGGACAACTTAGTAAAGGTTTCCCTTCATTGGAAAAATTCACTGTACGAAGTGTGAACTATGGCTGTCTCACTTCTATAAAATGCAATCGATTTATTTTTGATGTTTTGGAAAACAACAGAAATCAACTTCTTGAAGTTATGATCACTGAAGTTTGTCATCCAATTGACAAATGTAAGGCGGCATTAGGGGCTTGTCACAACTTAGTGTCCTGCAAAGTTCCTCTGGAAATGCTCCCAGCTGTAAAGGATATGAGTCAGCTGCAAAGTTTGGAATTGTATTTCATGCCATGTGATGAGCCCAAAATTGCCAAGTCATCGAAGGGAATACAAAATTTTATACAACGGTCTTCAGTTATTGAGGATATTACTGAGCTTACTCTTACTGAACCACCTCTTCACAGAAACCACAGAAATCAACGTACCCCCTACATTGACATATGCTTAGCTGTTTTGGCTAGAAAGATCAAAAGAGTAAAAGTTTTTCGTGTTTTGAATGTACGATGGATGAGTGACTTGAATCTAAAATTGTTCTTTTCAAATTTGAGACATGCAGATTCTATATCCATCATTGACAGCTTAGATACTAGTCCATTTTCAAAATGCCATGTTGAAATGCTCAGTTACTCAAAATCTTTGAAACTTCTGAAAATTGTAAATTTGAAAGTTCCATGTGTTTGTGATGCAGAGCAAATACAGGAATCTATCAAAAACTTGCAAACATGCACACCTCATCTTAAGGCGGAATTTAATATTATTGTTGTGGATCAGTCTAGTCCTCTTGGAAACAACAACAACAACAATAATAATGTTAAACCATCTCTTGGTTATTATAATGATACCTTTGATTATGATGATGATGAAGATTTCTTGATTTTAAGCTTTTTGATGGGAATCTTCTCTTAGAGCCATAACTGTTTCTGAATGACTCACCAAACTTTGTTTTGAATGTCTTGAATTTTCTTTTTATATCCTTCACAAAGTACTTTTTAATGATTCGTTGTTCTTCATTGTGAACTTCCTTTTTATTGAGTTTATTCCATTGCTTCTAATTCTGAAATTCCCTGAAACCTGAGGGAACGGCCTCACTATTTTTTCAAGATAAAAATGACACGAAGGCCTAATCTCTCAAAGTAATTTATACTTGTTTTACTCTTTGGACATTTAAAAGAATAAGACCTTGTTTTACCATGATGACTTGCATTGTTCTTTATTAATCTTTCACCTCGCCACCACATTCCCTATTTCGCCCCTCAGCCGCGCCGCCTTGGGGTTGAACAGCCTCCCGTAAGCAAATTAGTCGTCGAAAACGCAACCGCGATGGTCCCTCCCTGGCCGATGCGGCGATCGGACCGCAACACAGATAGTAGCGGCAGCGGCCCCCCGGCCGGCGCGGCGGCCTGGCCTGCCTGGCCAGCCTTATTAAAAACGGCCGTGGTCATCTGCGCCTCTGGTGCCCCAGCACCAGGTGACCGCAGCGAAGCGAATCACCTCCCCGTTGTCCCGTCGCGGCCCGGCCCGGCGCGGCCCGGTGGCCTCACACTGCCATCGCCAATCACTCCTCCGTCTCAGCGCCGCGCTGGCCGCGATACAAGTCCAGCTGACGATGTTCCGTCTGGCCACGCAGCTCGCCCCGCCCTGCCCCGCCCCTCGCGGTATGCGGGGGCGGCGCGGGCCGGGGCGGGGCGGGCCCCATCCCCAACCGGCAGTGTCTCATATCGTGGCATACTCACTCGCGCCACGCGACCCGCGCCCCGCGCCGCACCGCCAGCTCGCCCGAGTTACGCCTCTGCAAAGAAATGTTTCGCAACGCCACGGCGCGCAGAGGCGGCGGCGCGGTGGGTCGAATCCTCCCGGGACTTGGGACTCTAAACGACTTTATTCCACCTCGCCGGGTTCACCTGGCGGACCGGTGGCGCGCGGGCGCGGGCCTGGGCGGCGAGCTGGGGCCAGCGCCGTCCTCGTCCTCGTGCTCGACGGTGGCGGCCCAGGTCACGGAGGACGACGCGGAGGCGGGCGCGGGCGCCCCGACGGCGGAGCGGGACGGCCGCTCCTTGCGCCAGCGGGCGCGCTCGTTCTCCCAGGCGTTCTGCGCGTTGCGCTCCGTCTCCTCCAGGCGCTCGCGCCGCCGCTCCTCGGCCGCCTGCTCGCGGGCCGCGGGGGGCGTGTAGCTCTGCGTCAGGCAGTGGTACACGGGGCCGTCCGTCCGCATGAGCCACAGGAACACCAGGAACAGGGCCAGCATGCCTGTGGGCAGGGCCGGGCCGGGCCGGGCGCGTCCCTCTGAGGCCCTGGCCTTGTCCGGGACAGGGCAGCGGGGGCAGGCAGCTGGCTGATTCAGAAGAGCGCTTTTCTCCCTCTGTCTCTCTCGCACCTATACGGCGCGTCTCGTGAGTGTGAGAGAGACAGAGCGAGGAGAGCGCTCTTCGGAATCAGTCGGCTGGGGGCCTTCCCTCCGCCTCCGCGCTGCGCACTGGCGAGCACGAGGTGTTGCCTACCCCGCACTCGGCGGGCGCTCCGCTCACGCTCACCCACGGTCCAGGGTACAGTCACGGTCAGAAAGTAGTTCGGTCGGCTCTCGCCGCCCTCCCCGCCGCCCCCGGCCGCTGGCGGCGTGGCCGTGGTCGCGGTGCTGGGCGCACCGCCCGCGCCCCGGGCCCCGGACGCCTTCCTGCCGCGCTTGGCATCACCGGCCCCGGCCGCTGTGTGTCGGGGAGGATCAGACCAGGATCAGAGGACACCAGACTACCAGTCGACTGATTCAGAAGAGCGCTCTCCTCGCTCTGTCTCTCTCGCACTCATGCGGCGCGCCGTATAGGTTCGAGAGAGACAGAGCGAGGAGAGCACCTTTCTGAATCAGTCAGCAGACTGGTCGTGTCGTCTCTCTCAAGTCAACAATAGCTCGAGGCGAGGCGGAAGCTCGGCCCCCACGGCATGGCCCCCACCTGGCGGGGGCGATGGCGATCCCCTGCCCCTGCTCGAGCCCTTGGCCGCTGCCGCTGGGGTGGCCGCGCCCGGTGCGTCCAGGGCCCAGCCCTCGTCCTCCAGGTCGAGACCACTGATGCTCCATTCCTGTAGCGGGGTGGGAGTGGCGAGTTGACTTCCCCGCGGCCATGCGGCCAGCTGACTGGTTCTGTCTCTCTCGCACCCGTACGGCACGCCTCATGAGTGCGAGAGAGACAGAGCGAGGAGAGCGCTCTTCTGAATCGGTCGGCAGGCCGTACCGCTCGGCGCCTAGCCTACGCACCGTGGTGACGTACTCCTGCGGCAGCGCCGCGTCCTGTGCCTGCCGCTGCGCTCTCCCCGCGGGGGCGAGGGCGAGGACGCTCAGCAGGCCTGCTGGAGGAAAGACTCTTGACCGCACGAGGAGAGGAGAGGAGCACTTCAGCCGAAGGCTTTGCCCTCCCAATCTTATCTTACCGTGGATGAAAACGATTGCGCGAAGAGGAAGCATCGTTAGTTCGATTACAATTGAACAATGGCCGCTAGTCTATACATCTATCCACCACTCAGGTGGGGAAACCATGAAATTGTACCGCCCATGTAGGCAATATTAAGCGTTTGCTGGTGTACTCTGACTTTTCACGGCAGGCAACTTGATTGGGGTTCAAATTAGGGAAGTATTGAAATTTTGACTATGTATTTCCGACAACAGTTACAGAACAGAATATAGGTCAATATGGTCAACATGACGCAAGATAAATATTATGAAATGGATTGCAAATTATGCAATTAACAAATATCAAAAATACATGGTTAAGACAATACATTATTTTATCAAAAGAAATGGAGGTGGTGTCTGTACAAAAAACATTCATTGCAAACATCAAAAAAAAGTAAAGCTAGCAAAAATAGCATGATGCATGCACACAACACGGTTGTATTTCACAATCAGTCATTAGCAAAGGAAATGGGTACCAATATTTCTAGCACTCAGTAGGCACAGGGCACTTAAAGCTATTGAGAACTGAAAGATAACATTAATGAGAAAGATAGTACCCATGCATGCATTCAAAAGAGTAAATCTGAGATGAAATATATGAAATAGATACTTTGAATGTTGTTAAATAAAATTACGACAATTTAGTTCAACTCTTCAAACATCAAGATTGCAATAACATAACATGTCAACTTTAAAAATATATCACAGACAAAATCACCACAACTGAAGAGACAACTGACATTTTGAAAATTGTCACACACATACATACAATGCAATATTTGATAGATTTAGTGTAAGCCAGTAGATAACAGCTTGAATAACGTCAAGTGACAAAGCAAAAAGAAAAGCAAAATCATATACTGAATGAAATTTGATTGTTTAGGATTTGGATCCTGATTAATGGTAAGGGGATTGGGATTTTACATGTCAGTCTTGATTAACAATTATTCCAGTGTCAGATGCAATAACAGAAAACTGCAAAATTTACTTGATATTTTTGTCTGGTAAATTTAATAGACCTGCAAACTACAAGAGAACAGAGATAGCTACAAGCAAGAAACAGTGTATGATCATCCTATGAGACTTGCTTGGTACTTGCTTAGCGTAAATAGTGCTAGGTAGGACATGTCACAATTACAACCCACATTATTGCTGTGCTTTCCGATCTTGACAGGAAAAATGAACAATGTCTCCATCTGGATACAGAGCAAAGGCACTGAAAGAGTAGTCAAACATTAGTTTTTCAAAAAGCCCTCTAAATTATTATAAAGGCTGAGCATAGCATAAAAAGTACCTCTGATTTCCAAATCGCTTTTTGCAGACTGAGCAAACATTTAATTCAGTCATCCTTATACTTTGAGATTCATAATGCATTCTTTGTTCTTGGACCTAAGTAGCATGAAAGTAAGATCAATATTAACAGAATATGTTCACAAAAGCAATAATATTATGGTATAGAACATTACTTACTTGTAAGTTCTCAGCATATGTCAAACTCTTGAGGACTAGCACACGTCGTCTTTCATTTAATTGCCTTTGAAGGCTTGTTTCAAGGAAATGACGAATACGACAGATAGGTACTTTATCTGGTAAAACTTCCAATGCCTGTTTTAGAATGAAAAGAGTTAAATAATCAGTAGAGGATTTTTTTAAAAAAATATTATAACATAAAATTTGACAATAATTTGGTCAACCTGAATAGGCCGGATCTTTGATGCATTCTCTTCTAATAAACTTAAGGCAGTTTCTAGATCAGGTTTTGATGTTGCAGGAGACACAGGAACTCCCCTTAACCAACTATCGGGTGGGCTTATCAACATTTTGATCAGCAAGACATAAACCTAAAAGTTACAAACATATTAAAATTTCTAGGAAATTTAGGCAAAGTAATTTATTTATAAAATAGCTTTAATCCTTACTTCATCAGCACCCTCTCGTTGACTACTATACACATCATGACAGTACTTAATTGCTTGGTCAACATTCCCCAGCATCATAACATAAATTGATAAAACTTGCTCATGCTTCCCTAGTTTCCCAAGGATGACAGCTCTTTCTTCAAACATGCCTATTACAAAATGGAAAAACAGAGGAGGATTAATGGCATTAATTTGTAAAACAATGGAATAAATGAAGTAAAATTCATTCCTATTGAACCTGCTGATATGAAATCCCATGAATAGAATTCCCCACAGAATGCTAAAATAGAGTTTCAATGCTAAGAGAATTGCATTTAAATACTATATACTTACTGTCATAGGGAAACTGAATCAAGGCATTTTCAGGAGAATAACTGTTAGAACTTTCTAAGAAAGCCAAAAGTTTAGCTCGAACAATTTTGCCTTCAGCAGCTTTATCACTACTGAGCAGAGTTGCAACCTGTTCTCTGTATTGGTGCACCAAGGCATCATGTAAAATAGTAGATTCATCCTTCCATACATGGATGACATGCTCCTAAGTGAATAAAGTGAATAGGTTGTAATGCAAGCATTTTAAGCAATACTAAAACAATGCAATAGAATACCATAGACCTTACAAGATAAGGAATGACTAGATTTTTATGCAGACGGAGAAGAAAATCAAGAACTTTTGGGCGGGGTAGACCTTCTACCTCTGGAATATCTTCAGTGAAAATACTTAGTCCCTCTGTTGGATGCTGTTCCAAAACCCAACCGCAAAATTGAAATATCAGCTCAATATGATCTCTTCCTGAAATAATACACATTTAAAACAAAATTAATTACTGTAATTACTTAAAAAAAAAAATAGAAAAATTGACTGATTGACTGACTGACCTAGGTTTTGAAGGTACAGGACCGTTCTATAGTGTCCTTGTAAAGATGGATCTTCATGAGTTGACTGCTTCTGCAAAAGCTCCAATGCTTTCTTGTGAAGCCCTTTGGTCTGATACAGAATTATCAACTCACTATTCTTCCCATGTTTCTTGAGCATTTTTTCAGCCTCTCCCAAATGACAATGGTTGAGCCGTATAAGAGGTGCAACAAATGCATCATTTGTCTACATAAGAAAAAGACATTGATATTGTTACTGAGAGAAATGTGAAATATCGGAGATGTTAGATGTTGTATTCTTTACATTTACGATAAAATATTTGGACAGGTATACCACAGATAATTAATACATACCTGGAGGTAACATTTGAGCAAAGTAGTATCAATTATCTGGAAAAGTTGCTCAGTTGCCTTGCTGAACTTTTCATGGTTTTTACTTTCTATCTCAATATTTGTTTCTTCAACTATAGTCAATTTTCCTTTTTTTCTTATCCTGTCCCTCTCTGCTTGTTCTTTATCTCTCTTCTCTTTTTCTGCTTTCTTTAAATGTCTGACCTGAAAAAGCAACATAATGAGAGTAAATTTATAAAAAAAGCAAACAATAGTACATAATCAAAATATGTATGTAACTTCAAGCATAATCTTAACTGTACAGTAGAAAAGAGTGGAGATGCTTCTACCTTTATACTGACTTACATTTGTAAGGTATTCAATCAAAGCAAGTAGTCCACTTTCTAAGTCCATATCATCTAGTTTCACAACAGCTTCTGGTAGAGGAGTGCGGGCTTGTGAAGGCAGTAAATTAGGGAAGAGTTTGACGACGTCAGTAGGATCTACAATATAAAACAATGATGAGAAAAAAAAGAATAGTTTGTAAACTACCAATTACATTAAGCCAATTTTATACCAGTTTCAAGTTTGAAAAATTGCTCCATGGATTCCTTAAACTGCTTTTTATTAAATAAATCATATGCATACAATGTCTGAATCTGATGGACATTTTTAGCTTTTTCCTCTGATGGTTCATCAGAAATATTCTGGAAGAGAGAACATTCAGTTTTAGTAATCCAGAGACTGGATCAAGAAAAGGTGTTTACATGTGTTTGATATAAGAATGTACTCACTGCAATCTGTAGAGCAAGTTTAAATTGTTTCTGTTCCAGCAGAAAGTGAATCTGTCTGCTCCATGTAACATTTTGCAGACACCAGACGTATTCATCAGAAGCGACATAGATGAACCCTGATCTACACCTAATGATTGTCCTTGGATCCTTAAGCTTTTGCAGTTGTACAATAAGTGAGGGCTCTACTGTTCTTATTTCAAGAGAATCCGGAAAGAGTGCCACAATGTAAGGTTCATCATATACTGTTTCACAAAATACATAAATGAGCAATATGATAAAAGACTGCCAAAAACAATAACACAGAAGAAAGAATGAAGAGAATAGCAACCTAAGTCTTTTGGGACACTTTCCCACTTCATTGGCTTCAAACTGGCAGCTTCTCCATCAGTTTTGACAAAAATAGAAGAATTGTCTTTCCCTAAAATAAAATTCTCATCATTCATTCCAAGAACACTGGGAGCACGATTTCCAGGAGGGCAGAGTCGTTGCTGACTATCATCCTTTTTAAAATCTCGGTTCAGCTAAAGAAATTACACAAATGATCATTACTAGTAATGAGAAGGGCAAAATCACAGTTTCAAACTTCGAATACATACATGGTAGAGCATATACACGCTATCGCCTTTAAAACCAACACATATTGTTTCTTCGATCCATGCCAAGGCTTTAGGAGTGTCAGGCATAGTGAGTTCTTCCATTAAAGAATGAAATGACCCATTCTTCCAGTAAAAAAGTAGTAGTTTTCTTTTAACTGCTACACACAGCCGGACTATAACAGATGTTTTTCCAGACTGAGTGACAGTTCTCTGTTAACAGAGGGGAAATAAATATATTAGAATATACACCAGGCAGGCAACAGGAGTCTTACATGATCAAAATACCTAACTTACTTTAATGTCTACAGAGAATAGTGTGGCACCTTTGGTTTCAGGAACAGTACATATTGTAACAAAATTGATTGAAGCAATATCATGGACACATACAATATTATCTGTAAAAGACGGGTTAGGTTTTTTTTTAAAAAAACAAGCATGAAGTGGAAAAGGGAGAAAAATTTTAAAAGAATGTTTCTCCATAGCATTACTAATAGATTCAAAATCTATCGTGTATTTTTCCTGGAGGATTCTTCAAATATAACGCTAATTTTATTCTCATCTCATAAAAATGTTGTGAAGTAAAAACTCTGTTCAGGATCTGACCACAAAACTTGCAGATACTTTTATTTTTCCCTCTGCTGTGACAGGAGAGGTACTGCTTCAACAAAAAATAAAAATACCTGTCAAACTTATAAGGAGTTGATGTTCTTCAACAACAGCAAGCTGTTGAATAGGTTTCTTGCTAAATGATCTGTTGTAACGAAGCAGGTGTACATCATTTTTATTGTCAGAATATCGACTGGAAATGCTATACATGAGCAGGTGCCCAACTTTTGTGCCAACAAGAAGATTGTTATCTGTAAGAAAAAAAGAAATGGGATTTCAAACGTTATAGTGATAAATTCACAGGAAATAAATTCTGAATTCATTTAACAATAAAGTAAAATTTTCTCAAAGGCAGACGACGTAAACAGTGATTATTTTGGGTGGAAGGTTAAATAGTTCTGGTGACTCACCGTAAGCAGCTATACATTCGATTGGTACACTTAATTTTAGTAACTGAGAGCACTCGTATGCTTCGTACATGTTTGCAGGTACTATATAATCCAACAAAACTGATCATTATAGGCGAACATTGACCTGGCCACAAATTCCAGCCTTGTGACACTCGTGAGAGGGGGGGAGTGTTGATGTTGACGTCTCCTTAACCTCAAAATGACTGCTGGTGTAGTAAGATGTATTGCTATCGCTATTGCAGTTAGGCACAAGATGACCATTGCGGTTTCGGGTTCGAAACGAACAGGAGACGAGACGAACTAGCTTCGGCGGATACATGACCCAATGTATTCTAATTTATAATTTATTAAACAATCAAATAGATTACAAATGAAGAAAATGTAAGCACTACGCATCCGATGGTATGAAACCTTTGATACTCGCGCGAGGCTGGAGGGCATTAGCGATATCAATATTAACGCGAAGGGAACATTGTGACTTCCCTCCGCGTAGATGGCGACACGGGCGTCGGTCCCAATCATGGCGCCGGTGTCAAGTTGTGGTTTGTGTATTTATTCTGATAGTTTTGGGATATATGCCGAATATCAAAAGTTTAAAGCGCTATTCCTAATTTTTGACTATTGCCCTGTAACTGGAGAACGAGATACTGACCGTTCTGGTATCCAGTGTGCCGTTGGAATCAAGACTGTCGAGTGATGGCTGGGCGGTGTTCTCTGAGTGCCCATCCCTTTCCCTGACCTGCGGTGTGTAACCTACAATTTGTACTCGTTTCTCAGCGTATCGTATCGTTATCAGAGCCTCGACATGTTTCCGTTGATATGATTTCTAAAGATGTATAAAATTGCGTAAAGCATGTCTGCGTGGTACTAAGATGAATTTTTGCGCTTTCTGCTTCTTCAGCAATAAGAGGAACGTTTCCCAGTACAGATTTTGAGCTTTATACTTAGTATGCTCTCAGCATTTTATTCGAATCAATATGATGGTGTAGGCCAGAGCTTTTGCTTTTTGATCTAATTCATCACAATGGGAGAACTGCCCCTGTGTTACACATGGACCAAGTAGTGTACTATTAAACGTATACATTCTAAATAGTAATTGTTCCCACCCATTTACTGTGGTCCCTTAACTGACCATATGTCATTGGTAGCTGGTAGAGGCTTTTTTCCAGGTTGTTTTTCCTTGTCATGTGTTTGTACTCAGATATATCAGCTTTATGCTGCTTTTTAAGGGATCCTAATCACCGCAAACCTGTGTTCTTCACTCAGCTTTTCTGTACTTTGTGTTTGAATAAAGGTTACTCATGCAAGGCTTAGTTTCCTTTACACAATTGATTATGTTTGATATTGACTGCAGTGTGTCATCTGGTAGTCTCTCCATCCTACAGAGAAAAGTACAAAGTTATTTTTTCCAACTTTCCTGTCCAAAACATACAACAGCTATGCATGGTAAACCCATACATTGTGGTAGACACTTGTGTGACACCCTGTGTGAGATGCCTATTGTCCCTGATATGTGACACAGCTGTAGCTTATTTCATATCCACTACAAGTTCAGCATGTTAATGATGGTTTTAAAATGTTTATTATGAGGTTTGATTCTTATGCAGTCACACCATCCTAAAGATATAATTTTAGTAGTTTTCTAGTTAGTTAGTTTACAGACATATAAAAGATCTGTTATATTTATTTAAGTTTACTGGAGTAACAAGTATTATAGATATGGCAGTGCGGCAACTTCTGCATATTACCTGGCAATGTCAAATCAATAGCGCATATGTCAGAAATATTGATCAAATAAAGCCAATAATAAAAGTACACTTAGCACTACTATAAAATAAACTGTTAAAGATTTTAACTGAGTACCTCCCCAATGTTTATGCCTGACTACCTTTTCAATTCATCAACCAGGATTTTGATTTGTTTTTAATGACTATGGGTGTAGGCAATTACAAAAATCCCCTTTAAATTAAATATATTCAAATGAAATCGATTTTTCCCAGTGACGTAGTTTTATTTTATGTCCACGATAGAGGCTCAAGGTAGAGAACTTCCGGGCGCATCTTTTGCTGTGTTGGCTGCTGCCACAAAATAATTTGTCCTTGTCGCGCATAAGCTGCCATAAGCAAAGTGGGTTGCCCTTCCCTGCCCAGCGAGGCCCTCGGGGGAGGGGGGCGGGGTGGATTGGGTCGAGGACCTCGCGGGGACCTTCCCTTCCTAGCCTGGAGGGCCGCAGTGCGGTGGTCGCTGCGGCCTCCTGCTGTGCTCTGCGCAGGCTGCCGCCGGCCCAGCCCGGCCCGGCCCGGACTGGACTCGAAAGTGTGAAAGAAACTTGGGACCAGTTCGACCGGACTGTTGTTGGTTCGCCCTCTCCCTCAGCCTCCCCCCACCGCGGGGGCTCGGGTGGGGCCTGAACCCGAACCGCACGGCGCCGTGACCCGCCCCGCCCCGCCCCGCCGAGTCAATGCAGCACGCGCTGGCGCGGTACGGCGGGGACATTAATGTGAACGCCTGGGCCGGGCCGGCGCCGGCGCCGGCACCCTCACAACTTGCAGTGTAGATGGCACGGAAGGTCCCAATGGCTCTATTGCCGGGCCGGCTAGGTTAGGCCGTGCCAGTGCCGGGGCGGGGCGGGGCGGGGCGCGGCGGGGCGGGTCCAGGCGGGGGCGGGCCCGGCCCGGGCGAGGCGCCACTAGACGAGTGGAGGGCGGGGCGGGGCGGGGGTGGGCAGAGCGCCAGGCGAGGCGTGGCGCGGGAGAACCTCGTGGAGACTCGCAGGTGGCGCCGCTCCAATAGCCGCCCCGCGCCGCCCCGCGCCGCCCCGCGCCGCCCCGCGCCGCCCCGCGCCCAGACCCGGACCCGCCGCCCTACTTTACGGGGATCGGAGGGAATCTGATTGACCCACTAGGTTGGGATTTGGCAACGGCCCGCGGCCCGCCTCCGGCCCATACGGCGGGCAACCGTAATAATTTCATCTGGAAAGAGAAAATCCGGTGGGAATAAATCGAGAACAGGCCTTGTTCTTATCCCGCTGCTCCCTCCAGCCAGCCCCGGCGGGCTGAGCGCCTGCGAGGCCCGGGTAGGCAACACGCACACAGACCTGTCGTGTGTTGCCTACCCGCGGGCCCGGCGGGCTGAGCGCCTGCGAGGCCCGGGTAGGCAACACGCACACAGACCTGTCGTGTGTTGCCTACCCGCGGGCCCGGCGGGCTGAGCGCCTGCGAGGCCCGGGTAGGCAACACGCACACAGGCCTGTCGTGTGTTGCCTACCCGCTGAAGGCCAGGGTAGGCAACGCCCACAGGCTGTCGCGCCGTCACCCGCGGCGCCTGCGCGCAGGCCGGGCAGGGCAACACGCTCACAGGCCCTGTCGTGTATTTGCCCACGCAGAGCAACAGGCGGGCTGAGCGCCCAGCGAGGCCCGGGTGAGCAACACGCACACAGGCCTGTCGTGTTGCTTGCCTACCCGCCAGGCCCGGCGGGCTGAGCGCCTGCGGGCCGGGTAGGCAACACGCTCACATGCCCTGTCGTGTGTTGCCTACCCGCGGGCCCGGCGGGCTGAGCGCCTGCGAGGCCCGGGTAGGCAACACGCTCACAGGCCCTGTCGTGTGTTGCCTACCCGCGGGCCCGGCGGGCTGAGCGCCTGCGAGGCCCGGGTAGGCAACACGCACACAGGCCTGTCGTGTGTTGCCTACCCGCGGGCCCGGCGGGCTGAGCGCCTGCGAGGCCCGGGTAGGCAACACGCACACAGGCCTGTCGTGTGTTGCCTACCCGCGGGCCCCGCAGGCGCTACCGCCTTGGGAGGCCGGCGCGGCGCGCGGCAAGCTTACGCGAGGAGTTCGGGAGGGAAGACGCGTGGCGAGACAAAGGAGAAAGGAAACGGAAGATGACACGCTTTGCCCGTGTGTAAAGTGAGAATCTAGGTCACAAACACTGTAAAACCAAATTGTGATGTGACGATAAATATTGCTACGAATATTTTGTGACGAACATTTCGTCACTTGACATGAATCTTTCGTCACTTGACATGAATCTTTCGTCACTTGACATGAATCTTTCGTCACTTGACATGAATCTTTCGTCACTTGACATGAATCTTTCGTCACTTGACATGAATCTTTCGTCACTTGACATGAATCTTTCGTCAGACTGTGATGAACCTTTCAAAAGTAAAATTTAGCACTGACTTTGTCGTAATGTGACGACTTAAAATTTTACAGCGGAGATTTCTACTCTTGCTTAAGTACAATGGTCAGGCAACACTAAGACTATTGCCGTAACCACTAACTTCCACCCCTCGTTTACTTCTAAAATAACAATACGTTAGTTAGGAAACCGAAATTTATTTTGCGATTGTCCGCCCTCGCCGATCGTCCCGACGGCCGCGCCTCAATTCCTCCGGCTGTTTTTGGCAGTGTGTCAGCGGCCCGGGAGGGGCGCGCCGGCCCGGCCCGGGCGTGGGGCGTGGGCGGGAACAAAAGCAGAGGGTGCGACTGGCACGCGGGACGCTCCCCCTCGGCCGGCTGTTTAACTTGTCTCCGATGCCGCAGCACGTTTGGGGCATTTCGCATATTTTATCACTCTGCCTAGATGAGTTTTGGGCGACTAAAATGGGTGCCGAAGGGTTGTGCCTGCCTGCCTGCCTGCGGCGGGGCGGCAGGCCTAGGGCGGGCCCAGGGCGGGGCCCTCGGCAGGGAAGGGCCTCGGCCGTGCCTTATCTCGCAGTCTGCTGTATTATTTACCAGGACCCGCCCCTTTTTTCGCACCCCTCCCCGCCCCGCCCCGCCCCTCCCCGTCCCGCCCCTCCCCGCCCCGCCCCGCCCTCCAGGGCGGTCCGGTCCGGCGTGATCACGGCGCGGGCGGGGCGGGGCGGGGCCCGATAGGCAAGGGCGTTAAATTAACGCATACGATGCTTGCAGGCGGCCGCCGCTGCCCTTGATAACACGCCGGGAGCCCTGACGTACGAGACGAGGGGGGGGGGGGTCTAGCGCCGGCTAGCTCAGTTAGCTTAGGCACGCAGTGCCCACCAGATATTGTTCCGGTGTCAGCACGGGGAAAACGACGTCTTGGTTTCCAAAGCAGTTTTGGAAAAACCAAGCTGCTGTTATGGAGAAAATACACAGGGTTTCCAGGGCTGCTTGCTGCTTGAAAACCAGGACGAAGTTTTTTCCGTGAGTTTTACTATCGATGAATAAAACACTCCATTATGCAATTTTGAAGCTAGACATTTGCTGGGTTCTTCTCATTGTTCTAAAGTCATGTGTCTGCAGGACGGGTTTCGCTACTATTTGTGTGTGCGTGCGTTTTTCATTTCTCCTTCTGAAATTGATTTCGGAGTCCCGAGAGGGATTTCAGTTGCAGGGCGCGCGCAGCGCGCTGCCCGGGGAGTGCTCCGCCCCGCTCCACGCCTCCAAACGATTTTATCATTTTGGATTCGCGATGCTCACAACGGTCTGTTGATCGAGTATGGGGCACTTCCCCTCCCCCCTCCCCCCCGCCCCCGGGCCTCTCTCCCCTTTCACACCCCTTTCACTCGCAATCTCCCTCTCCCACCCGCACATGTCGTCTCGTGCCTCGCCCCCATTGCCCCCTCCCTTCCTCTCACCGCTGTGGCCACATTTCTCTTCCCGGCGGTTTGCTTTTACCAGGATGAGACTCTGCCCGCCCGCGCCCCGCGCCGCCCCGCCACACATATTCGCGGTATGCCCCCCCGGCCACTCCCCGCGCCTCCGACCCTCTCTGCTCCGGGCCGGCCTGCCGCCGGCTTGCGTTCAAAAGGAAACTTTCAATTGGACTTGACTATGCGCAACGGAGGAAAATAGAGAGAGAGAGAAAGAGAAGAGAGAGAGAAGAGAGAGAGAGAGAGAAATGGCATGGAAATGGAGCACAGATAGTGTGAGGGTGAGGACTGGGAGGGAGGGCCGACCATCCGATTAATCGATCCTATCCGCGCAGGGCGTGGCGTGGCGTGGCGTGGCGCGGCGTGGCGTGGCGTGGCGTGGCGTGGCGTGGCGCGGCGTGGCGTGGCGTGGCGTGGCGTGGCGTGGCGTGGCGTGGCGTGGCGTGGCGCGGCGTGGCGTGGCGTGGCGTGGCGTGGCGTGGCGTGGCGTGGCGTGGCGTGGCGTGGCGTGGCGTGGCGTGGCGTGGCGTGGCGTGGCGTGGCGCGGCGTGGCGTGGCGTGGCGTGGCGTGGCGTGGCGTGGCGTGGCGTGGCGTGGCGTGGCGTGGCGTGGGGGGGCGTGGCGTGGCGTGGCGTGGCGTGGCGCGGCGTGGCGTGGCGTGGCGTGGCGTGGCGTGGCGTGGCGTGGCGTGGCGTGGCGTGGCGTGGCGTGGCGTGGCGTGGCGTGGCGCCCGTGGCGGTGGCGTGGCGTGGCGTGGCGGCGGCGTGGCGTGGCGTGGCGTGGCGCGTGGCGTGGCGTGGCGTGGCGCGTGGCGTGGTGGCGCGGCGTGGTGGCGTGGCGGCGGCGTGGCGGCGTGGCGTGGCGTGGCGCGGCGTGGCGTGGCGTGGCGTGGCGTGGCGTGGCGTGGCGTGGCGTGGCGTGGCGTGGCGCGGCGTGGCGTGGCGCGGCGAGGCGGGGCGTGGCGTGGCGTGGCGTGGCGCGGCGTGGCGTGGTGGCGCGGCGTGGCGTGGCGTGGCGTGGCGCGGCGTGGCGTGCGCGCGGCGTGGCGTGGCGCGTGGCGTGGCGCGGCGCGGCGGCGTGGCGCGGCGTGGCGTGGCGCGGCGTGGCGTGGCGCGGCGTAACGCGGCGTGGCGCGGCGTGGCGCGGCGATCGCCTTCTCTCCCTCCACCTCTTATAACTAGCCAGGACCCGCGGTCCTCGAGCTGAGCTCGGAGAGCGAGGTATAATACATATTTATACATATACTATAGCTATAGCCATAGCTATAGCTGTTGCTAGTCTAGTATAGGCAATATATTTAGCTAGTATCCGGCGGTGACCGGAATTGGACCGTAAAAGTTTGCCATAGAGCTTTGCTCGCTTCGAGAGCTCAGCAACAACCACTCTTGATCGGTAACCGATACCGATTGTACGGTTTTGCACGGTTCGACCGTAGGCCAGCCCGATGCGATCCCGAATCCCTATAGCTTGTTCAACTGTCTACCCGGCCGCATACCGCGTGCTGTTGCGTGCCCCGTGCCGCGTGCACCACCCTGGCCACTGTGAAAAATACTTGTAAAGGTTACAGGAAAATTTTCCATGATAAATGTTGTAAAATTACAAGTACTTTGTATCGACTTAAAATTCATCGACGAGCAAGAATGGGCGGTCGTAAATTTACAACATATTTTTTAAATCGTGATTACGAAATATGTTGTAACTTTACGAAGATATTTGTCACAGTGGCCCCTCCGCCTCCGGTAATGAACGCGTTAGCGGCTGCTGATTGCGATCTGTCGCGGACAGAGCCTGCGGATTACTTGCTGCTCCCGCCGCTCCGCCCCGCCCCGCCCCGCCCCGCCCCGCCCCGCCCCGCCCCGCCCCGCCCCGCCCCCCACCTCGCTCCCCCGCGCCTGGCTCTTCCGTCTCGCCCGCACCCTGTCGGGACTCCATTAAGGTCTCTTCCGGTGGGGGCCGCGCAGGAGGCAGGCGGGCAGGCAGCGCCCTGGTGCTGAGGGGGCGCCTCTCAGCTGTGTGTGTGTGTGTGTGTGCGCGCGCGCGCGCGCGTGTGCGTGTGTTACCGGGGAGCCACCCAACACCGCCTCCTCCCGGAGAGAGGCCGTGGCGTGGCGTGGCGTGGCGGAGAGGAGAGGTGAGAGGCGTATTTTTATCGGGCCGGGCTGGGCCGGGGCTGGCTGGCTGGCTGCCTCGCTGGGCGGGCGGCGCGGCGCGGCAGTGCTGAGGTGCCAGGGCCCAACACAGGCGGGGCGGGGCGGGGCAGGCCTTCCTGACAACACCACATGACGTGCGCGCGGTGCTCACCGGGTAGTGCGCCCCGCCCGGCCCCGCCCCGCCCCCCGCCCCGCCACCGTGCCCCGCGGCCCGCCTCGCCGCCTCCGACTCCCATACTCCTCCCCCATCAGAAGGAAACTGCGCCGAGGCAATTTCGCGGAAGACAAATGTACCCCCTTCCCTTTGGCGCGCCCTCCGATCGGTCGGAAAAGAGTTGTGGCCTTTTGGTGCGGCCCGCTGCGAACGTAGAGGAGGGGGGGGGGGCAGGGTGCCGCGCCGCTCCGCGCGGGTCAGGAGACCGGCCGGACCGGCCGTCTTCATCTAATTGAGAGGGGCGATTTCCAGCCGTCGCCCGTTGCGAAAGAGTGGACCTGCGGAAGAGTGAGTGAGAGAGAGAGAGAGAGAGAGAGAGAGAGTGAGAGTGAGAGTGTGTGAGAGAGAGAGAGAGAGAGAGAGAGAGTGAGAGAGTGAGAGAGTGAGAGAGTGAGAGAGAGAGAGACAGACAGACAGACAGACAGACAGACAGACAGACAGACAGACAGAGGGCGCGCGCGGTGGGCCGCGCCTGTGCCTTCACTGAATAGGGCCTATGACCCTCTTTAGCCTACACTCGTGGCTCGCGCGAGGAGGTGCGTCTCCACCAGGCTGCGTGCTCCTAATAGTCCTGGGCGTTAAGGCGTCGTGGGGATGAGGAACGCCAAAGGAACGGAAGTGGGCGACCGCTTGGGCGAAGCAGCAGAAACTGATTATGCACCCCTTCCACCACAACCTACCTAACCTACACCCCCACGCCGCTCGGCGTCTCGTCCAGGGGTCCGTAACTCAACATAACTTTGCTTTGCGTTAGTTACAATATCATGACGTTTCGAATATTTTATGAAAAGTTAAAGTTACAACGATTTATCGGTTGGCGAAAATCAATCCGGTGAATATCCACCTTCTATCCGGCACAGTAAGTCCATGACTTAACGATTCGTCAGTGGCTAATTGTTAAAAGTTATAACTTTAACGGGTTAAATACCGTTATAAGCACATTCGTGTTAAGTTAAGACCCCTGGTCTCGTCGCTGTGCGGTGCGGAGCGGGGCGGGGCGGGGCGGGGCGGACCTGCCCGAGGGTCGGGTCGGGCACGTCGGGCAGCGGCGCGCCGGTCGGAAACAATGGAATCATTTGCAGTGCTGCTCTTCCTGGCTTGTCCTGATCCCGCGCTACCGCTGTTGTGCCCCTCACCCCCCGGGCTGGCTGGAGACTTGTAAATATTCATCGCGAGTGCTCCCGGCGGCTTGCCCCCTCCCGTCCGCCCCATTCTCTCCCCTCCGCCCCCTCCCCTCCCCTGCCTCCGTCTCGTCGTCGCTCTGCTAATTGAGCACCTCTGCAAACAAAACCGGCGACTCGTCGCCCGAAAACGATATCGCGCGGGGCGGGGTGAGTCGGGTGAGGCGGGGGCGGGGCGGGGTACTTCCGGCTCATTCGACCTGGGGACGGCGGCGGGGACTGTGCCGGCCGGGCGGAACTAGGGGGAGAGGTGACCTTGCGCAAAATATTGCCATAAAAATTGACCTGATAGAAATATATCTCTTTGTTAATTCGCTGGTAGCGCGCCGTTGACCAGCTTAGAGAAAGAGGCGATGGTCGATGCTCATTTACTTCCGCGCCCCTAAACCTGCCGAGCTCTGTTCCCTCCCGGACGAGAGGGTTGCCAGCGGCAAAGTAAAGTAAGTAGGGATGGCAGCACGGAAAAAACCACAGTGGAAAAAACGGTGCTGCATTTTTCGTTTCCCTGCCCTCGGAAAAATACTAAAAAATGGAAAATAACGATTTTTGACCTTTTTTGACATTTGTAGTTGTAATTTAAGAAGGATTATCTTTATGTCAAAAGAACTAGTAGTTAGTAACACTTGTTATGCAACATTTGTATCTCCGAGGCTGTGAGTGCGGCTCAGCCGGTTTTGTCACCCTATCCCCACACAAGGTTGACTCTTGGATCTGTCAGCTAGGTCTGGTCCGACTTGTGCCCCTCCCTCCTACCCTACTCCGCCCCCAACTTTGATTCTCAAAAAAGGGAAATCATTAAAATTAACACTTAAGGTGCCATCATTTTATTAATTTAATTATATATGTGAAATATATAAGAATTTAAAATACACCATTGAACAGTTACAACATAAACAAAAACAAAAATAAAAATTCTGAAATATTTTTCAGTTGAAAGTCAACACTTAAAATAAAATGTTAGAATGTAGGAACTTTTCTTTTATCTTTTATTGTTGTGAAATTGCGAGTTATTAATTTCTGAAGGCAAATAATGAAATTAAGGCAATAATCGTTATTTTCCATTTTTTTTGGTTTTTTTCGGAAAGGAACCGGAAAAAAACGGTTTTTTCCCGTCGAATTAAAAAGAGCCGGAGTGGCAGCGGCATCCCTACTAAGTAGCCGACGAGAGGTGGAGGACACGCCCGGCCCGGCGCGGCGGGAGATAAGTTCCCCTCGCTGCCGCAGTGAGCGCTGCGGCGCGGCGCGGCGCACCCGCGGCGGAAACAAGACCGATATTCTAATCTGGCGAGCGCGGCGCGGTGCGCTCAGCGCCGGCTGGCGGAAAAGGTGCGTTGCGTTGGCCATTTAACCGCAGCCTGCAGACGCTGGGAGGCGGGGGGAGGGGAGAGGAGGGGGGGGGGTTAGGATCGTCGGCGCCATTTGACCCCTATCTGCTGGCGCGCTATCTCACTTCTGTTGGCCTATATCGACCCCCCACCTCGACCCCCCACGCAGGCCGCCGGGGCTTGCCGCCGCCGGCTCTTGAGGGCATTAAGGACTTTTAAGGGTGTTTAAGGGCCTTTAGTGGTCTTGCCCAACGACCTAGCCGCTGTCGTAGGCCATCCATTTCCCCTTGCGCGCCGCGCCCCGCCCCGCCCCGCCCCGCCCCGCCCCGCAGCGACTGCCCGACAAGGGTTTGTGTCTGTGCCCATGTGTGGAGGGAGGGAAAGCGTCTTGGTGGCCAGCCGTGGAGTAACTTAATGTCACGAGGACAGCATTTGTTGTCTACCTGGATAACTCCTGGGGCATAAATTGTCAGTGTGGGTGTGTGATAACCTATTCCTGGAGTACTTCTACACTGCGGTTATGCTGGGTTGTAAAATTTGACTCCCGCATGAAACTCGTGAGTTCTGCACTCTAAAAAGCTTACGGTGAAAATTCACTATAAGCTACAGTGCTGCAGGGGTGGGTTCACCGTAGCTTACAGTTAAAATCGCCGTAAGCTTTTATTGGTGTGAGCTGCTTGACACTTTTTACTCCTGGAAAGTGTGTGCGTGTGTGTCAGCAAGCCCTCTGATGTACAGAGGTACCGACACGCCGTTGACGTTTGCTAGACCAGACCAGACCCGACCCTACTCGACGACGCAGAGGGCTCCCCTCCCCCTCCCCCTCCCCTCCTCCTCCCTCCCCTCCCCCCTCTCCCCTCCCCTCCCCCCGGCGCCCCCGGAGACACGAGCGGCACGCAGCGGCGCCGCTCCGCGCCGTGACTCAAGGCTCCCCGCGCGGCGCACGGCGTCGTGGGCCCCATGCTCTTCCCACCTCGTAACGCGCTACCCTCACCGGCCGGGATTTCGGAGCGGGCGGGCCGGGCCGGGCCAAGGGCACCAGGGCTGGGCAGGGCGGGGCGGGGCGGGGCGGGGCGGGGCTCGGGCGGCATGCATGTTTCAGGACACGCGCCCCCGCCTGGCCTCGCCCCGCCCCGCCCCGCGGCCCCTCGGGGCAGATCAGCGGCGGCCGAGGGGTGGGCCCGCGCTGATCACTCTTTATTTAAGGACTATTTCGGGCCGCAGCCATGCTGCTGCCCGCCCTGCCCCGCCCCGATCTGCCCCGCCCTGCCCCGCCCCGCCCCGCCCCGCCCCGCCCATAGCTCCGCTCGCCCATACATTATTTATGGAGGAACCTCAACCCTTGCTGCGCGGCTCTGGTCGTATAGGCCGTGCGGGGCGGGGCGCGGGCCAGGGCCACCCTGCTGGGCCCCGCGCGGCTCGCCCCGCGTCGCGCCCCTCCAGGGGATAAAATGCTGATTTAAAAAATATGGCAAAGTTTCATTCTCTTGCCTGTTACGCATATGGCAGGGGCTTGGGAATGCGAGTGTGTGTGTGTGTGTGTGTGAGAGTGAGAGAGAGAGAGAGAGAGAGAGAGAGAGAGAGAGAGAGAGAGAGAGAGAGAGAGAGAGAGAGAGAGAGAGAGAGAGAGAGAGAGAGCAGTCAGAAATGGACTGACAAACAAAGAGAAGAGGAGGCGGTGCGGATCTCTTGGCGTGCCCCGCGCGCCTGGCTTTGCACCTGAGCCACACCCCCCCCTCCCCTCCGCCTCAGCCTTCACACGTGAGGAATCCAGTTGGCAGATTTAGGGAAATCCGGCATGAAAATAACCGGCGTCCCGGAGTCTCATGTCCTGTTTCCGCTGGAATAGGAACCGAGACTAGGAAGCTGCGGAGTGACGCCGGGCGGGGCGGGGCGGGGCGGGGGCGGGGCGCTGCGGGGGCGAGGCGGGGCAGGGTGAGGCGGGCGGGGGCGAGTAGGAACCGGCTAGGTTTGGTTCATGGCGTTCCCGGAGCACTGATTCACTTACCCTGAGCCCCCCCCCCCCCTCCCACCTCGCAAATCTAAAAAAGTGCAATTAGCCTTTTTTCTCCCTTTCCTCTTCTCTCATCCCGGGGCGGAAGCCGGGTACAGCTCCCGCCTAATTATGCAAGTTAGATGCGTAACTTCCGGCTAACTTCTAAACTTGCTGAAAATAATTATTGTCTCCCAGCAGCAGAGTGTGTCTCAGGGCAGGCAGGCCCAGCGCCACGCCGCCCGGGCCCAGGCCAGGCTGACACTACTTCTCGGTGTAGTCGATTCCGGACCCCAACTTCCTGCCCAGCCGCGCCCCAACCCAGTTCCTCCCCTCGCCGCTCCCGGCCCCGCCCCGCCCCGCCCCGCCCCGCCCCGCCCCGCCCCGCCCCGCCCCGCCCCGCCCCGCCCCGCCCCGCCCCGCCCCGCCCCGCCCCGCCTGGCGCTTCTTATTCTTTTCAATAACGCTCTAATTCCGGGTCAAGGAGAAGAGGAGACTTTCCCAACACTGCCTCCTCCTTTTCCTCCTCCTCCTCCTCCTCGTCCTCCTCCCTCCTCCTCCTCTTCCTCGTCCTCGTCCTCCTCCTCCCTTTTCTTCCCTCCCTCTCTTTACGATATCCGCCAGAGTGCCGAGTGGCTTTCATCGCCATTTTTCACACCGTCGTAAACTTTTCGCACAAGCTAGCGCACTTCTCTCCTCTCGCGCACTATGAGTGGCTTCTGGTATCTTGCACCCCCGCCCCCCCCCTCCCTCCTCCATACGCACCCCCGCTAAGAAGTGGAGCAGTAAAGACCAACGCCGCACTTGTGCTGCGAGCGGAAGCATGGTGCCGCCAGCCGCCGGCACCGCCCCGGCCGCCAGCACCGCCCCGGCCGCCAGCACCGCCCCGGCCAGCCGTCAACGCCAACTTGACGTGGCAAGCGCGATTATAGTCGCGAGTGAATGTGGAGGCCCGGCCCGTAGAGCCCATCCCGGAAGCTTCTCTCGGAGAGCCTGGGCGACGCTGTTAGACACCCCGCCCCGCCCCGCCCTTCGTCCCCAGACGTCCGTCTCCGACGCCTCCGAGCCCAACTCCTGCACAAGTCCTCTTCGCCTCGCACCCGGGACGAGACGGGACCGGGTGCCCCTTACGTTGTCTCTTCTGGAAAAACTTCTCGCCGCCCGCATCGCCTCCGATGCGCGGCTCTCTAGAAGCACGGAGAGGACGAAAGGGCAGGAGGACGCCGTCGGGCGCACGGGGCGGGGCACGGTACTTCTGCGTCCTTTATTCACACTGAAAGTACTAATGCCTTAATGTCTCATGCCCCAGACGCTATTCGTACAACATTCCTTTACTCGGACTTTGTTCTGGGCAACCCCCGCTCGAGAGAGTGAGAGTGAGAGTGAGAGTGAGAGTGAGAGAGAGAGAGAGAGAGAGAGAGAGAGAGAGAGAGAGAGAGAGAGAGAGAGAGAGAGAGAGAGAGAGAGGGGGGGGAGGCGCGGGCCTTTGGCTAGCCAACCCTTCTCAAAGGAAAGTGGACTTCATAACCACTACAGAGTGAAGTGCTGCCCCTCTGCGCCCCGCTGCGCCCCGCTGTCCAGCCTCTCCCCTCCCTGTCTCGGACACGGCACGGCACGGCCCTGTAGGCCAGCGGCCCTGGTCTGACGCAGGGGGCGTAACAGACCATGTGATAACGATAAACGTTTGTCTTCGGACATGGCCAATAAAAATTGGGGAAGGGGGCGCTAGGGAGAGGGCGCTGTGCTAGGCATCCCGCCAAGCGAGCTCCTCCTTGTATCGGGACGCTGCTGCCCTAGCCCCTAACATCTCATTCTCTCCCCGGACATACATTGCAAATACCTTCTTAACTTAACTCCACTCCAGTGCCGTGCCCCTCCCCCCGCGTCTGCAGTGTCGTCTGTTCCGACGATTGCAATAAAGGCGGTTTGGCGCTGGGGCTGTGGCCGGCCGGAGGGTAGGCTCGGAGCTGTGTGGTCGCGCCGAGCCGGCGGAGGACTCGCCCCATGTCGCCTGCTCCTCATGGCCGCCGAGCTGCCCGTCCCGTGCTCCTGTTGGAGCTGCCCGTGCTCCTGTTGGAGCTGCCCGTGCTCCTGTTGGAGCTGCCCGTGCTCCTGTTGGAGCTGCCCGTGCTCCTGTTGGAGCTGCCCGTGCTCCTGTTGGAGCTGCCCGTGCTCCTGTTGGAGCTGCCCGTGCTCCTGTTGGAGCTGCCCGTGCCCGTGCTCCTGTTGGAGCTGCGCGTGCTCCTGTTGGAGCTGCCCGTGCTCCTGTTGGAGCTGCCCGTGCTGCTCTGTTGGAGCTGCCCGTGCTCTGTTGGAGCTGCCCGTGCTCCTGTTGGAGCTGCCCGTGCTCCTGTTGGAGCTGCCCGTGCTCCTGTTGGAGCTACCCTTGCTCCTGTAGCTGTGTGGTCGCGCTGGGCCGGCGGGGGCCCCGCCCCGCTCCTCATGGCCGCCGAGCTGCCCGTTCTCCTGTTGGAGCTGCCCGTTCTCCTGTTGGAGCTGCCCGTGTATAATCATGGCTGCGCGTACAGCGGAGCTGTTGCTGCGCCCCCCACCCCTCCCCTCGCAATGAAAGGGACATTGAAAGTTTCGACAGTTTCTCAATCAATTTGCGGCCCTTTGGTCTTTCCGCTCGGGAGGGGCCGGGGCCGGGGGCAGCGCTGTTGCAGGGCGAGGCGAGGCGGGGCGAGCCTTTGTGACTCTGCGGCCCGTTTGAGGACAGACCAGACAGCCGTGCAAATAACAGAAACTCGGTCCGGCCGCTCCGGGCTGTGGCCTCGCTTTGTTCAGCCGCACAGCAGCGCGAGTGCACCGGGAACACCACAGGCTACCACCCCTACCCCGCCTCGCCCCGCCCCACCCCACCCCGCCCAGCCCCGCCCCGCCGCTTAATTCCAGCGACAACAACTGACCACGCACCTCCCTCCACCCCCGCCCCCCCGCCCCGCCCCGCGCACACGACGTGATGGCGCGGACCGTTTTTGTAGCGGGTGGTGGTCACGTGGTCACGGTGAAAGGCGGCAATAACTTTTAATGAGTCCATAACTCGCTCTCCATATCCACCTTTTTGTGGTCGCCGCCGCGCCGCGCCGCGCCGGCCAGGCCGGGCTGTTATGTCCCGCCCGCGTGTGTGAAGGGGTAGGAGCGCGCGTGTGTGTGTACAATATAGGGGCAGAGAGAGAGAGAGAGAGAGAGAGAGAGAGAGAGAGAGAGAGAGGATAAGCTATTGCGTCTGCCGCCCCGCCCCGCCTCGCCCCGCAGGCTATAACGGCCCAGTCCGGTCGCCTCTCGGCTCGCCAGGCAGCTCCCATCATGTCCAAAAGCAACAGCAGTCACCTGTCGCGTCGCGTCGCGGCGGACTGATAAAAAGCACAGGCAGAATGCTTCCTCCCCCTCCCCCCTCCCCCTCTCGCGACTCGCAGCGGCTGCTATTTTTCGGGGTTCTGCGGGGATCTGTTTTAGCCGGGGGGTAAAAATCTAACAAATTATTCCTGTCGACTGAGGGGAGGGGGAGACTAGGGCGAGGCGAGTGTGATGTGACGCGGCACCGCGGCGGGAAGAATCCGATAGATAGTGGGGAGGGGTGCGTGGTACCCTGCTGTTGTGCTGGGGCCCAATGAGAGGGAGAGAGAGACGGAGAGAGAGAGAGAAGCGGAGGGGAGTACGGTCGCGACGCGTGCGTTGGCTTGGGTTCTCTCTTCGTGGGCGCGGGCACTCGCCGCCCGCACACAGCGAGCGAGCATGGCGCCGTGGCGTCATACGAGCCAGTCCCTCACCGTGCCCCGCCCCGCCCCGCCCGACTCTCTCTCTCTCTGCGCCATTGCCGCGGCTTGATGTCAGGCATGACTCTACCCCGCCCCGCCCCGGAGCGAGTGGATACAACGCGAGTTGCTCGTGAGCTATCGCCCGCCGCCCCGCCCCGCCCCGCCCCGCCCCACGTGTCTCCCGGCTCAAGACCGAGACGTGTCAATAACACGTGTCCCTGCCCTCCTCTTCCTTCTCCTTGAGTTGACACCGGCGCAGCGCGGTGCGGCGCGGCGCGTTTGGGTTTTATTTTCTTCCTTCCTCCCTGGCCGCGCACTGCGCCGCACGTATAGTTCCTCTTCAAATCTCACGGGGAGGGAGAAATGAGCCTGTCAAGAGGGCTGAAGGGCATCTCAGGAAGCTTTGAAATCCCCCACATCCCCTTCCCGCCCCCGCCCGGCCCCGGCCGGCGCTCCTGCTCCCTACGCACGGGGCGGGCGGGCGGGCCGAGCGAGGCGGGGACGGCCTGGTCCCGGTACGGCCGCCCTTCTCAAACGAACCGATAGGCCTAACATACGGCCGCATCCAGTTTTTGGGTTGGTGGCCTGCCCCTACCTCTGCCCCCGCCCCCGGTTCTGCCCCTGCCCCTACCCCTGGCCCTACCCCTGGCCCTACCCTGGCACTACCCCTTCCCCGCCCTCGGCCCTCCCCCGCCCCGCCCCCGGCCCTGCCCCCGGCCCCGCCCCCGCCCCACCGTCCCGCCGTCCGGCGTCCTCATCTCCGCCCACCTCGCGCCACGCCACGCCACGCCACGCCACGCCACGCCACGCCCTGCCTCGCCGCACCCCGCCCTCTCCGTTTTCAAGTCGTATTGGGCCAATTTATTTGCGGATCTTTGTCTTCGTCTCGCCGCCAGCTGTGAGCGCTCCATCTCGGCAGCTATCACCTCCTCCCATCTTTATTCAGAGGGGGTTGGGCGGGGATGCGGCCGGGGGGGGGGGGGGGGGGACACGTGCACCGGGGCGGGGCGGGGGCGCTGGCGACCTACTCCTTGCCGCCCAAAATATGGACACGATCTACTAGACTCCTGCGCTACCAAGGTTTTCGAGTGCGCTGAATCCGATTTTTGACTTGTTTTGGACTAAAAAGGTGCGGAACCAGGTCAAAAAGAGGGGGGAAACTCGAAATTTCGCTTGATTACTTCAAAAACATGTGTCCGGGGGTTTTCGGGGTCGCTGATTCCGTTCCCGATAGCCATTTTAACCTCACGGTGGTCTAAAAGCATCTTGGAGGACGACGTCGGCAACCTCTTGGGGTCCCCCATGGCACCCTTATAGAGGGCTTCCATTAGCCTTTAGGATGATCCGGTAGGTGTAAATGGTCATCGGAAATGGAATTAGCGACCCCCAAAACCCCGGAGACGACTTTTCTTGGAGGACGTCATCGGGGACCTCAAGAGGTCCCCGATCACGCCCCCTGCATGATCCCGGATGTCCACGAGGACACCAAAACTTGATTCCTTGACCATCAAAACCTCTGTATGCACGATTAGAACTCAGTTTGAGCACTCAGTTGAGCGCTATAAATTTTGAAACAATTTAGAGTCCTTTCGGATTTCTGTGTCCTGGAGCCCATGAAGTGAATATGCGCAATTATGCGCAGGTCTACCGTGTTCCCCACACTTCGAAGCATATAATGAACACGTCACTCGCGTGTTCCCTAGTGTTCCGGCGAAAGAAAAAGTCGTTAAGAGTAACTTCACTCTTTCCATTGAAAATCAGAAGTTTTTCGTTTCTAGAGCGATTACTATGGATGCGGGCTATAATATCGTGTACCCGGAATGTACTGTGACCTAGAGGAGCAGTGGGCAGACTTCCGAAATAGTTTGAGGCACCCCAGGACGGATTTTGGCAAGCCTCTCAAATCTCTACTATTTCTTCTATATGTCGGCGTAGCTCCAAAATGAGATGGAATAAAAGTAAATCCTCGCATATGTGGGTACTTGGGACTTGAATGAACACGTTCCGCCTACCAGAATCGCTCATCGTCATTTGAGGGTTTTTCCCCGAAAACAGGGGTCTCCAAACCACTGTGCGGGGCGGGGCGCATGACCCGGAGAATCACAGCGACTCGCGAACAAATCACATGTTGGAGGTGCCTGTACGCTGCTCCTACGGTATGGCTGCCCCGGTCTCTGTCGAGGTCTCTGTGAACAATAATAAGTATGAATAAAACGGTTTCGTGATCGAAATGAGCGAGGGGATCCAACCCCACCGCAGAGACGTTTCGCGCCCGCTCGCCATTTGCGAAATAGAAAAGTCGGGGCGGGAGACAAAAGTGCAATATACCAGAAGAGCGCCAGGCTGCGTTTCCTCTCTGATCTCTGCGTCAGCGCCATGGGTTTTCTCCTCTTTACTTTTCACCCCTCTCGCCCCCCTTCTCTCCTGTCTCTCTCTCTCTCCTTTCTGTTTCTTTTACGGAGAGAATGTGTCACACACCGCAAGAGTGCCCCTCGGGCCAAGGGACACGCCGCTGATGGGAGTGAGGCCCAGCCCGGCCCGGCCCCCAGCAGTGGCGTAGCTGCCACCCCAGGCTCTGCGCGCCGCCGGCGGTGAAATGTTTTTTCTCCCTCCTGCCCCGCCCCTCCCCCCAAAAGCTTCGGCTCCCCGGCGCAGCGCAGCGCCAGTCGCCGTCCCCGTTTGCACCCGTCGAAATGATGAGAGGTGAAAGAAAGCAAGGTGATCCCGATGTATCCCCCACGCGCCGCTAGCTCGCGCTGCCCCTCGGCAAACACGTCACGGGTACGGACCAATCACGAGTCTCCCGCCACTCGCCGGTAATGAAGCACTCCCCCATCAAACAGTCATTCCCGAGGTTCAAAAAAGGAAAGAAGACCAAAAATATATTTTTTTGCGCGCGCTTTTGTTCTCCCAGCCCTGCTCCTTCACAACCTTAAGCCCCCTTCTCCGTGTTCTTCCCCGCCCTTAATGATGTGGCTGCCGGTGATAAAACTTACATTGTGGCCTTTGTTTGTTGCAGGCCAGGCCGGGGGCGATGATCGGCGCGCCGCGGAGCTGGAGCTGGAGGGGCTCGATGCACTGGAGCTGAAGGTGCTGGGCCTGGAGGCGCTGGGCCTGGAGGAGCTGGGCCTGGAGGAGCTGGGCCTGGAGGAGCTGGGCCTGGAGGAGCTGGGCCTGGAGGAGCTGGGCCTGGAGGAGCTGGGCCTGGAGGAGCTGGGCCTGGAGGAGCTGGGCCTGGAGGAGCTGGGCCTGGAGGAGCTGGGCCTGGAGGAGCTGGGCCTGAAGAAGCTGGGCCTGGAAGAGCTGGGCCTGCAGGCGCTGGGCCTGGAGGAGCTCGGGGCGCTGGAAGCAGACTGCGGAGTGACTTCAAGTTTATGAAGCACGGCGAGAGCACGGATGGGTGGAACACTGGAGCGGTGTGGCAGCAACTCGTTTTCAACGCTTTTTTTGGATATAAATTTAATGAAATCATGTTAAAGTTTTTTACTCGTTGTTTTCAAAAGTATATACATGTTAACGTTTTGGAGCTTTGCGCTTTGCATAACTTAAGGAAGACTTATATATGTGATATATTTAACGTATTGTAACCCAGTTAACCGTTTGAATATTTGTTATGAAAATGCTATCGTATTCCTTCGCATAAGTATTACTCTATTTATTACTGGAATCATCTGTGATTGTTGTAAAGACTGTCTATCGCTTCGAACAAGCGCGCCTCTCGCGAAAACTCCTTGAGGACATGAAGTGAAAGTGAAAGCAAGACTCGAGTGACAAACTCCTTGAGGACATGAAGTGAAAGTGAAAGCAAGACTCGTGTGACAACACCTTGAGGACAAGAAGTAAAAGTGAAAGCAAAACTCAGTGACAACACCTAGAGAACAAGAAGTGAAAGTGAAAGCAAGACTCGAGTGACAACACCTAGGGGACAAGAAGTGAAAGTGAAAGCAAGACTCGAGTGACAAACTCCTTGAGGACGAGAGGTAAAAGTGAAAGCAGGACTCGAGTGACACGTGGGTGGTTGCACGTGGGCATGGAGTCGGGCCGCAGCAGCCCCGGATGCTCCGGGCGGCGGCGCTCCTCGTGGCACCAGGACCTGTCCGCGCCGCCGTCCAGGTCGCCATCGACGCCGTGCTGGAGCCCGCGCGCCACGGGCCGGCGCCTGCACGACCTGCTGGGCAGCCGCCTGCGCTCCTCGTCCTCCTCGCCGCTGCTGCGCGCCGGCGCGCCCCGCCGCCACGGCTCGTGGGCCAACCTGGAGGCGCTGCAGGGCCTGCACGACCTCGAGCACGCCGTGTTCGGCTTCGAGCCGGGCTTCGAGGCGCGCTCGAGTCGCGGCCGCCGTCGCGCGCGCGGGCAGCGTGTGCGCCGTGCCCTACGAGCTCCTGCAGAACCGGTACAGCGCGTGCCCAAACCCGCAGGGCCCCGCAGGCTCCAGCAGGAACGCCCGGGGCACCACTTCCCGACAGCGGCGCTTCCTGCCCCGCCGCCTGCGGCGCTCGTGTTCAGGGCAGGCGCCGCCGGCGTGGCGACCTGTTCCGGCCGCCCGGATGCGGGTACCTGTTCGCTTCCGGGTACCCGCCGCCGCCGCCGCCCGCCCCGACTCGTCGGACGACGCCACCCCACCCCCACGTGCGAGGAGGCGCTCTCCGAGTACTGGCGGCCCATTGACGGCTCGCGGGACCGCCCCGACTGCGACCTTCAACAGGACCCGGACCCGGACGCCGTCGACGACCCCTGGGATCTCCTCCGGTTCAAGGTGAGTCTTGAAAGTTTCCCTTCGTTTGCACACTGAGAAAAATATATCTGTAAGTTTACGACTTTTCCGTAATCTGTGATTTGCAAACGATGTTTTAACTTCACGATCGAAAGCCTATCTGTGCTCGTTTTAGAATCACAAGTCGATACCAGGTGTCTTTAAAATTTTGTAATTTTACAATATGATATCGTAGCTTTACGACATTTCTCATGGAAAAATTTTCCCGTACCTCTTACAAATATATTTCTCACAGTTTATAGTATTGTAGTCACAGGCGCCACGAGTCTGTGAAGCGCTGGTCGCAGTATCCACCGTATACTTTATTGCGTTTCATCAAAATCGGAACGAGTACGGCCGGAAACATGGTACCTGGCGTCACGTGACGATCAGTCTCTGAGGACCTGAGTATTAACACTCTTCCTGCAAGTCTTTCTGGAACTGCGAGATGCAAAGCCACTCGACTTCCTGTTTAAGATTGCCGGTCAAATTTCGGGAGGGGAGCGGAGGTCTCAGGGCGGACGGGACGGCAGGGTGGGCGGGTCCAGGCGACGCCGGGCGCCGGGCCAGGGCGAGAGCGGTGCGGAAGAGGGGAGGGCTTTGTCCGGGCCGCAGCAGCGTCGCGGCGCCCGGGCGTCGCGCAGAAGTACCCTCATTTGGAACGAAATGGAGATGCTATCACCGACTGCAACGGGACCTCTCCATCCGGTGCCCGGGGGGGAGAGGGGGGGGAGGAGGTCCCTGACCTACCCACCCTCCTGCTCTCCCCTATCACCTCCTCTTCACCCCTCCTGTCTTATTTCCAATGTGTCGCCCGGCATCGGAAGAAGCTGCTTACGCCCCAAGGAGTCCGCCAGCACTCGCTGCCCTGCCCCTGTCCCGGTACGGCCCTGGTCCCGGTCCTGGTCCTGCATGGTCCTAGGGGAGGGAAAATAAGAAACATGGCAGTAAAGATTGGGAAAATGTGGAAGGAATCTGGCTTTCATCAAATGCAGTCGGTTTTGCGGTGGCCTCCCCCTCCCTCTCTCCGCTCCCTCGCCCTCCTCTCCCCCTCGCACAGCCTCCTCCTCTCCCTTTTTCTGCCGCAAGCCAAGCCGCCCAGGAAAAAGGGAGAGGGAAGAAAAAGAGTGTCTTGTGCGTCGCGCGCGCCCTAAACGACAGAAAGGAACTCATATGACGGGCGGGTCGAGCCTGGGGCGGGGCGGGAGGGGCGGGGCGGGCGAGGGCGGGCGGGCGGGGCGGGGCGGGGCGGGGCGGGCTCGGCTCGGAATCCTTACTCCCCTTTTCATTTTCTTGGCGCAGACATTCTGGCTTCCAGAATAATGTCCACTCCGTGCAGGGGCGTGGCGTGGCGTTGGCGGCGCAGGGTGGGTTGTTGTGAGTTGCGGTCGGGCGCGGTGACGGTGGGGCGGGGCGTACCGCGGGCGTGATCAGTGGGCGTACCGCGGGCGTACCGCAGGGCATACCGCGGGGCGGTACCGCGAGATGTGCCCTCCGTTATGCCGCGGGACTGTTGCGGGCGTTCGCGTGCCTTTCGAGTAATGGTAATGATAATCATTACTGTCAAAAGTATTGCTGGCACAAAGGAAAGGTACTCGGCCTGGGAGAGGGGAGGGGGGGGGGCCTCGGCAGAACCGGACGGAACTGGAGCAAAGCTGCAGCGGCGTGCAACACGACACCCCAGCAGTCCGAGTGCGAAAAAAAGAGGAAGCATTTTTTTTTTTTTTGCTTCTTGCTGTTATTATCGAAAGTTACAGCACACAGGAAGTAGTTTTCGCGTTTACATTGAGAAGCTCCAGACAAAAAAAACCACTTGAAAAATGACATTTTTTTGGGGGGCAACTATGATATTTTATCGGTTCCTTGTATGCATACGGACTGCCGAAAAGACTTTGTTGAAATCCGACCCCTGTGGGTTTAGGTTCAAACACCCTAAAACGGCTGTTTTTGAGGGTTTGGGACTAGTTGGGATCTCGGAAACCAAGCCAAAAAGTACCCATTGTGTAATTTCTGACTCAAAAGTGCCATCTTTCAGAATCAAATAAAAATTTTTAGGTGACCTCTTCAAAAGCAGGGGTCCAAAGTTGCCAAATTTCACTTTTTTATCAAAATTCTTTTTTTTTTGTAAAATGCACTTGATGGGCCCAAAGCGCCTAAATTGTTATCTTGACCTGTTTCATCTTGAATCACATGGAACTGGCTCCATACCTGTGGGCTTAAGCTGATTTTTACACTGCACGACTCGTTGCACTGGCGTGGCTGCCTAACTACAAGGGGTTCGTGTTATTGACAAGGGAACGTTTTCCGGGTGATACACGAATTGGTTGGCATAAAGTATTTTGTGGGTGACCCCTCTGGACAAGGCCTTGGCACTCAGTGGTAGCCACTCCTGTAATGTATAGATATAGGCCTTTGAAAACTAAAAATTACCGTATCTTCTTAAAATCCAGAAAATATTTTAAACATGATTCACCAGAATGAAAAGCCGGTTTGGTGATTTAGAGATCTTCAATCTTTCTTTGTGGCTGAAAGGAAATAATGAAAAATATTTTCAGGAATGAGCCTGAGGCCATGATTCGTTCAGAAACAGTTTCATCAGTGACTGGGAGACTCCTCAACTTTCCCCTGTATTTGTTTTTCCACTATTTCCTCAGAAATCTGGTGGGGTAAGTTGAAAGTCTCCAAATCACCAAACCACTCTACTTCTGACGAATCATATCTTAAGGTCATTTTTGGTTTTTTCACTGAAAATATTTTTTTTCCACTATTTCCCTCTAAAAATACAAGGGGAAAAGTTGAAAGTCTCCAAATCACCAAACTGACTTCATTTCCTGGACGAATCATGGCCTCAAGGTCATTTTTTGGTTTTTTACTGAAAATATTTTTTCCACTATTTTCCTTTCAAAAATACAAGGCGAAAAAGTTGAAAGTCTCCAAATCACCAAACTGACTTCTATTTCTGGATTTGAATCATAGCTCAAAGGTATTTTCTGGATTTTTTTTACGAAAAAATTTTGACCATTTTTTGATTTTTAAAGGTCTATATCTACCCTTAAACTCTACGGGCAGCTACTAGTGCCAAAACCTTGTCCAGAGGGGTCACCTCACAAAATACTTTTATGCCAAATCCACCTCTACGTGTATCACCGGAACGTTCCTTGTCCGCAACGCGAACCCCTTGTAGTTAGGCAGCCACGCCAGTGCAGCTGAGTCGTGCGGTGTAAAATTACTGCTTCCGCAGGTATGGAGCCAGTTCCATGTGATTCAAGACGAAACGAGGTCAAGATAACAATTAGGCGCTTTTGGGCCCATCAAAATTGCATTTTTACAAAAAAAAGAATTTTTGTCAAAAAGGAATTTATGCAACTGACCCCATAACTTTTTTAAGGTCACCAAAAATTTTTCGGCCCGGACTTGAAAAAGATGGCACTTTTTGAGTCCCGAGTACCCCAATGGGTACTTTTTTTGGCTTTTGGTTTCAGATGATCCCAATCCGTCTCAAACCTCAAAACAGCCGTTTTTGGGGTGTTTGGATTCCCGCCAACCCACAGGGGGTCGATTTCAACAAAGTGTCTTTTCGGCAGTCCGTATGCATACAAGGAACCGATAAAATATCATAGTTGCCCCCCCAAAAAATGTCATTTTTCAAGTGGTTTTTTTTTTGTCTGGAGCTTCTCATTATATTTAGTCAAAAATGACAATGACTACCGTGGTCGTTGCTACATAATTCCGTATCCACACAAACATTCGCAAAACCTTGAGCCCGTACAGTCCGTTGTTGTCGTGAGGAGACCTCGGCGGGACCAGAACCCCATCCCTGGTGAGCCGGGCGTGGCGCAGGGTGTAGCGTATCCGAGCAGGGCCGGGGCCGGGGCCGGGGCCGGGGCCGGGGCCGGGCGCGGCGAGCGGGCCAGCGGGCGAGCCAAGTCGCTGACAGCCACAGGTTTATGGGAACTCAAACCTGCCCGGAATACACGCGATTCCACTCGTAAATATGCCAGCCACAGCGCAGCGCCGCGGCCCGGCCCGCGGCCGCATGCTGGTGACTTGGAGCGCTCGGCTCGGCTTGGCTCTGCCCGGCTCGGCTCGGCTCGGCACAGCTTGACTTGGCACCGTTCACCTCCAGCGCGCGGGGTCACCAACAGCTGGCCCGACCTGGCCCGGCCCCCTCACCTTACACGCTCGTCGCGTCTACCGCCCCACCTCACGCCCTCACCCCGCCCCACCTCACCCCGCCCCACCTCACCCCGCCCCACCTCACCCCGGTCCTCCCGCCCCGCCCCGCCCCCGCCCCGCCCCGCCCTGCACTGCCCACCGCTCCCTGCCCTGCCCCTGCCCCGCCCACACCGCCCGCACTCACGCGCCTCGTGGCCGGGGCCGGGTCGCCGCGCGGCTCAGGCTAGTAGGGCAGGAGGTCTGAGACTCGGGGATTAGCTTGATTCACGGTTTGATCCTGGTGATAGATGGCCTCGAGCAGCCGTCTGATCCCTGCACCAGAATCGTGGTGCCGCAGGCTGCCGGGCGGCTCTCCGCTCGCAACCGGCCGCTACGGGCCGGCAGCGAGAGGTGTGGGACAGAGCAGCCGGGTGTGCTTTCGGCGCTCCCTGCTCCAGAAATGTCTCGGAATATCGGAAAAAGTAAGAATGCGATTCTTTACCCGGGTGGAAAAGGCATTTGGATTCTACTACTTTCCCCCCTTTTCGTTTCGAGGGGTTATTGCAGAGCTTCGGGCGAGGGACGCGTAGGGCTATAGGAAGGACGCACGGGAGCACGGATCGCAAGGGCTGACCCTCGATCCCGGTCAGCCCCGGTCAGCCCCGGTCAGCCCCGGTCAGCCCCGGTCAGCCCCGGTCAGCCCCGGTCAGCCCCGGTCAGCCCTCGCCAAATTAAACCAAAAGTTAATTACGGCGCGTCGGTAATTTCCTGTTGAGGCAGCAGGCTAGTTAGCCTCCCTCCCCTGCCGGCCGGGCCGGCGGGTCCAATCATGTAAATTATCGTGCAGGTGTGGGTGTGTGTCTGGCGAGATGGCCACTCTGAGCCGGAGATTGCTTTCTGTGTCCCCGCCCCCGCCCCATGCGATGCGGCCAGGCGGGACAGGCCTCGTCTCGTGTCCCCTGCGAACGGGGGCCCGGCAGGCCCGCCGCTCTGGGGTGTGATCGGGTTGCCTACCCCCGCGGCGCTCGGTGAGCTAGGCTGGCCCGTCGCTCCGGGGTGTTGATCGGGTTGCCTACCCCCGCGGCGCTCGGTGAGCTAGGCTGGCCCGTCGCTCCGGGGTGTTGATCGGGTTGCCTACCCCCGCGGCGCTCGCTGAGGTAGGCTGGCCCTAGCCTCGGAGCCGAGGGACTTATCACTTGTGGCTGGAGTGTACATGAGTACGTGAGCACAGGGGTAAATATTCTAGGGCTAAAATCGTAGATTATTTTTTCGTCAATATAGGTGTAAGCTGTGAATAAGACATTTTTGAACGAAACTTCACCGGAAAAACAAAGGTTCTAAGCAACGCCTTTTCTGGGGCGCTGAAGTCAAGTGCTAAGTTTAGTGCCTTTCCTGGGGCACTAAATCTTTGTGCCTTTGCAAAGGCACTAAATTTGTGTGGAGTATACGCAGCTGGTCAGCTAAAGGTGCTAAGTCCTTACTCTTTAAAGGCATCTTAACAAAATTTAGTGCCTTTCCTAGAGCACAAAAAATCTAGTAGCCTTTGAAAGGCACTAAATCTTGTTATTGTTTCTTTGAAAGGGAAGTAAATCTTGGTAGTGCCTTTTAAAGGTAGGACTTAGCACCTTTGTTTTTCCAGTGTTTTAATAAAGTACGTATGGCTATAAACTTTAAACATTTTGTCTGCATATTATTGTCGCTGCAGTGGCCTGCAGTGATGTGTACGCGAGGTGTTTCTTTGCAATTGCGTAGGATTTGGCACGGTAATTGCATTGAGTTTGCCTACCATTTCGCCCGTAGTTGCGCCATGGCCCCTACGCGCTGGAGAGTATTACAATCCGCAACATGCTTTGTAATACGCATTCAAAAAAACAAACTGTTTTGTGAGTTCAGAGTGATGTGTGCGCAATGAACACAGGAGTGGATTAACCCTCGCTCGAGGGCGAGGTGGGCAGAGCAGCAGGCAGGCCAGGGCGGCGCCCCACTCTCGGCGGTGGGCGAGAGGAGGCGGGGGAAAAGGCGCGAGTGACAGAGAGGAGAAAAGAGGAAGGAAGAGAGGCAAAGCAGGGGAGGGAATGAAATGCGGTTGGTGCAGTGCGGTTCGGCTTCGGCTCGGCCCCCGAGGCGTGCAGGGCGGGGCAGAGTGGGGCGTCCGAGGGCCTTTCACTGCTCAACAGGGACTTAAATACTTCGTCCCGCGCACGCAAGGTGAGTGAATAGCGCATACATCTCTCCTGCCCCTGGCCCGGCCCGTCTGCG
Source organism: Frankliniella intonsa (assembly GCA_033675135.1). NCBI lineage: Eukaryota > Metazoa > Arthropoda > Insecta > Thysanoptera > Thripidae > Frankliniella > Frankliniella intonsa. The sequence goes on from CM066253.1 coordinate 550,457, forward strand.
CCGCTCGCCTGCTCCCGCCTGCCCCCGCCCGCCCCGGCCCGGCGGCGCCCTGCTGGCCGCACTCTCCCAGAACACTTATCCCCTCTGCCACTCTTTATCGATCGACTGACCCCCCTCGCAGCAGACCGGAACCTGTGAATGTACACGCATGTCCTAAGTCTTTAAGACTTTTAAAATCTTGAAAACAGCTAAATTTGGGCTAATAGTGAAAGGAGATGGGCTTCGTCTCAAAATTAACCAAATAAACTATTAAGTAAAGTCTCAAACTTTCTGCCTGCAGCGTTAGAGAAGCAGTAATGAAATAAAAATAACATATCGTGCTGTAAATAAAGGGATTATCGGTGCCACATATGAGCGGAACTTGGAGGTTTAAGTGGTTACTGCGCAGAGTTATGGTCTGCAAGCGCGGGCCTATTAGGCGCGCTTAAGGAAATGTGTAAACCACTTTGCGCTTTAGGGCCGCCTGCCCGGCCCCTTTAGTGGTCACTAAGAAAGCAAACATCTCTGTTTAGAGAGGAGCGAGAGCGGACTGCTAGAGGCGTGGTGTGTGTGTGTGTGTGTGTGTGTGTGTGTGTGTGTGTGTGTGTGTGTGTGTGTGTGTGTGTGTGTGTATGTTGTGTGTGTGTGTGTGTGTGTGTGTGTGTGCGCAGCTAGTGCGCAGGCAGATAAACGGCTGAGATATGATGGGAAGGGCGGCCGGGGCGCTGGGCTGGGCTGGGGTGGGTGAGATGGTATACGATGTTGACAGGAATCGTATGTCAACACATCGCGCGCCATTAGCCAGGGCAACGTGATAGCTGCCGGCCGGCTATCGGGCCTCATTTTATAGACGGAAGGGACAAGGGGAGGGGTCGGAGCGGGGTGGGGCGGGGCGGGGCAGGGGCGTTAACAGGGCTCTTAGCTGCGCGGCGGGGCGGGGTCGAGTCAGCGACACCCGAGTGGGCAGCCAGGTCAGGTCAAGGGCCGGAAAAAGGATTTGCACGATTTGACTGCGATGTTTAAATGCGAAAAGGCGGCATGTGTCCAGTGTGGTCCTTCAGGAAGAACAGGTGGGCCAGTGTATTTAGCAAAGAGGTGGCCATATCGCGCGCTAAATGTGCCAGAGAGAGAGAGAGGAGGGGAGGGAGAGAGGGAGAGGGGAGAGGGAGAGGACGAGGGAGAGGAAAAAGCACATGTTAAGGTATGGAGGGGAGAGTGGGAGGGGGCGTAGGGACGTGCGTGAAAAGGAGGACTAGAAGCGTAAAGGAGGTCTGCAGGAGAGGTGCAGGTGGCTCGGCCAATATCAGGTATCGTAGCTTTTTCGGGCTAGGCGGTTTGACCGCAAGTGCCGCGCCGGGCAGGGAGGCCCGGGGGCAGGGGCGAGGCGGAGCGTATGTGTAGTGGGTGTGTAGTGGCAGCGTGCCGGGAGGGGAGGAGAGGAGTGAGGGAGAGAGAGGAGAGGAGAGGAGAGAGAGGAGAGGAGAGGAGAGGAGAGGAGAGGAGAGGAGAGGAGAGGAGGAGGTCCTCTGCCGCATCTGCTGCAACCGTTCTTGCCGCAGGTGTATTTTATTTGACCTCTAAAACTTGGCGCCCTCGATATCGAACGGCCCGTATCCACGTCCCGTCCCGCTCGACCAGGCTTTCATGTCTCCCCGCCGAGGCCGCGCCGAGCCTCCTGAGGTGTCGAGAGTTGAAGTGTGAGGGTGCGCAGGGCGGGGCAAGGCGGGGCGGGCGGGCGGGGGTGGCGGGCGAGCGAAATTGGCAGCGGGCGGGCGGGTGGGCGGCAGGGCAGCGTTCCTTTTGCGCCACCGGATACCTCCCTCACACAAACGCCCCTCGCCTACCGCCCCTCCGCTCACAGGCTCCGCCAGGCCTGCGCCTACACCGGTACACAATTGCAGTGTACACCGTAGTGTACAGGGTGTTTCTTTGAATGCGTAACAGTTACTTGCGGTTCGGGTTTGCCTCTACCCCAATAGTTGTCCGTAAAACGCAATGGCCTCTGAAGCGCTGGAGAGTATGCAATCCCGCAACACTGTTACGTACACTGTTAAGCCAGTGGCCCCCTCCAAAGAACGCCAATGGTACGGGCCATTTACTTACGCCAAAATTTGGCGTAACTCTTCCTTCTTTGGACGCCAAATTGGTGTTCTTTTTTTTCGGAGAATGCCAAAGTTGGCATTAAAATGGCCAATAAATGGCGCGTTCTTTAGCGCCAAAATTTCGGCATTAAAAATGGCCACTGCGTTTATAGTGTGTATTCAAAGATACAACCGGTAACCGGTACGTCTCATCCAGTCAGCGGTGCAGAAACGCCTGCGCGTGCGCGCCGCCTGGTACAATTTTAGCATAGTACACGGAGGGCCCTCGGTGCGCAGCCCAGTTGTTGGCGACGGTCCGGTCCTCCGTTCCTGTTCCGCAACTTTTCGGTCTGCGCTGCTGGGTCACGAGGCTCGGGGCGGCAGGCCGGGCCGGAGCCGGGGCCGGAGCCGGGGCCGGGCCGTTGAGGCTGACACTCTGTGTTGCAGGGTGTCCACCAGGCACAGTTCCGGTTCCGCCCGCCCCGCCCTTCGCCGCGCCCACAAAGCTCGCCAATCCAGCGATTCCTAACTTTCTGTAGGTCGTGCCAACCTTGCCTTTTCCGATCGACCGACCCGCGGGGCTGATCCCTCCTCCTCCTGCGTTTGAAAAGTCCAACACAACAGCTTGTACTTTGTGCCCCGGCCGCGTCCCCAGTTGTACCCGGAACATGAGATAATTACCATTACCGTCGTGTTCTTTTGCGGTGGCGCCCAACGGCGCGGCGCGTCACCACGGCCCTAAGGCGGGGCGGGGCAGTGGGCGGGGCGAGGCGGGCAGGGCGGGGTGGGGCGTCCGTCCCCATCTCTCAAAGGTCATCAGAGCCTCGATCAGAGCTCAGGGCCCGGAGCTCAGATTGCCAACTCCGTGATTCATTTCTCCAGGGATCTCGGGCGAGACAGGCCTACGCCCCACCTCCTCCCTCTCTCCCACCCCTTACACACTGCACCGCCGGTATCCTTTGGCAAGAACACCCTCACGGCCCAACTCGGCCGCCGCCCCGACCTGGCCCTGCTCTGCCCCGCCCTGGGGTCCCCGCCCTGCCCCGCCCCACTCAGACCATCACACACTTTCGTGCTTGTTCGTGCCCGTGACCGCGCCCAGGCCGCTGCTCCATCATGCCCCAGTGTACCGCGGGGCGAGGCGGAGCAGGGCTGAGGGCGGGGCTGAGCGGGGCACAGGGCAAGTGGCAGGGCGGGGCCCCTGGCAGGGCGTGACCGGGAGTGGGGCCGAGGGAGAGAGGCTGCCAGTAAAGCCATTCACTCAGTAATGAGAGGCCATACGCCTCCACGGCCAGGACTGCGGTTCTGAATCTCCCCTCTCCCTCTTTATCCACTCCCGTGCCACCCTCTGGCCACGCGGCCTCCCCTACGGTTTACCGGAAGCCGCGCTCGGCATGACTTTTAGCGCCGCTCTGCTCTGCTCGGCAGCTCCGGCTCGGCTCGGCTCGGCTCGGACTCCGGCTCGGCTCGAAATCAGCTCAGCAGCTCAGCTCGGCTCGGCTCGGCTCGCTCGGCTCAACTCAGCTCAGCTTAGCTCAGCTCAGCTCAACCCAGCTCGCTCAGCTCGGCTTAGCTCGGCTCGGCTCGGCTGGCAGTAACGAATGCGACGGACTTCTCAGATAACATCGAAAACTCCTGTAACCCCAACCAAGCTGTTGCTGATCAAAGTCTGTAGGCTTCATGTTCCCAGGGCCAGGCTGGAGTCTGGTGTAAAACAGTTTTTCACGACATGCTAAGTCTATTTCCTCATGGTTTGGACAAGGCTGCATGAATTGGTATAAAACATAACCCACTCTTCTTCGCGACACTGCGAATCCAGGAATTAGCGTGGGACATTCATGTACATAGCAGGTTGCGTGGAACACTTTGTTCCACGCAAGCAACCTTTCAGATATATCGCGTATGAATGATTTCACACTTGCCGGATTCGCAGTCGATTCACAGTCCACGGTATAGTTCAGTCCTCTACTCCTTAAAATTACTCTTCACACACATCTTCTCTCTTTCTCACTGTTTTTGTCTGGCGCGGTTTGCATTTTTCAGATTACGGATTACATGACCGGAGCGCGGTGCCCACCGGGAGAGGAGGCAAAAGAAAAGGTAACCGCGGGCTACATGAAAGGCTTTCCCCGGGGTCCCACGACCCCAAACCCACATTTTTAAGCTCGTAAAAATCGCCGCTTTGGAGCCGTAGGAGCTCCCACGGTTGTTTAGCGAGGAAAGCACCAACCTTACACATAACCTAGATTACGTCCGCATGATGTTACATCGCTGTTGACGGCGGCTCCCGGCCCCGGCCTCCGCCCCGGCCCCGGCCCCGGCTCCCACTTTGTTGACCAAACCCCGGCCCCGACCCCGACCCCGGCCCCACGCCACGCAAAGCGCTTTACCCAGAGGGCAGAAGGAAACATCGCCGCGGCGAGCGAGTGCGCAGGCAGAGGCGAGCGGAGAGAGACTGCACCCAGAAAAGTGCAAGCGTGCTTGATCATGCAAAATGTATTTGGATCGATTAAAGTACTTGATGATCTTTCAGAAGTACCATGTTCTTGAGAATGTTGGGCTCAAAAACAAATTTGTTCTCAAATCGTTACCTTTCGCGCTTGAATGGAACACATGTTCTTGGTTCAAGTTCAAATTGGGCTTGGATTGAGCGCCAAATTGTACTTGATATATTCAAGTACACGCTTGAATGGGTGTGGAGGGGGAGTCTCTCTAGGCGAGAGCAACTAGTTCGGGATGAGACGCGCTCTCTCTGAGTGCACCAGTGTGACCACGGCTTGAAAACCGTTTGGAATGCATTGAATTCCTCTCCGTATGCGAAAAAAAAAGAGGGGTGCGATGGGTGTTGGGGTGCTTGATGTATTGGGAGAAGTGAGGGGTTTGGGGTTGGGGTGCCGGATAGCGGGTCTGGCGTGCAGGTCGAGCCGAGCTGAGTCGAGCCGAGCCGAGTCGAGCCGAGCCGAGCCGAGCCGAGCCGAGCCGAGCCGAGCCGAGCCGAGCCGAGCCGAGCCGAGCCGCGCAGCGCACTGCCCTTTTGTACTGCATGAAAAGACTCGCCTGCTGGGCGCTGAAAGGATCATATCCTGACTCCACCGTACGACCAGGCCCGGCGGGGCGGGGCGGGGGCGGGAGCGGGGCGGGGCGGGGGCGGAGGCGGGGCGCCGCCTGCAGCCTCATCCCCGCCTCCTGCTGTGCCGGGAAGTTACAGCCCCCCCTTCCCCGACCCGCCGCACCTCTTCCGCAGGCGGCTGCAGCTATGGCGGTGCGGTGGGGCTCTGACGACACTGCTGCGCTGCTTGGCGAAAGGCGGCGGCGGAGGGGTACCCCAACAAAAGGCAGGAATGTTTCCGTCGGCATAATCCTCCGGATATTCTCGGATGTTCTGTCGGCTCTCCGTCTGCAGGATCATCACCTAACCTATATCGGTCTGCAGTCTGTCGGAAATGTGTCGCGCAGCGCGAGGTTTACCCCGGGTCATCCTTAAGGCGCAGGGCGCGACTGGTTGCCAGCCGCGCTGGGCCGGGCCGGGCCGGGCCCCTCAGCGCTGAGGGCGGTGACGGGGGCGGGGCGGGCGGGCCGCTGATGTAAATCACGCCCGTGACGCCGACTGCACCGGGGCCTGAGCGCAGGTGGCGTGCGCAGGTGCAGGTGGCGTGCGCAGGTAGCGTGCACAGCGCAGGGGGGGCTGGGGCCAGGGCTGGGGCTGGGGCTATGGAGACTGGGGAGCTGGGGCTAGGGCTGGGGCTGGGGCTGGGGCTATGGGGCTAGGGCTATGGGGCTAGGGCTTGGGCTGGGGCTGGGGCTATAGGGCTAGGGCTGGGGCTGGGGCTATGGGGCTAGGGCTGGGGCTGGGGCTATAGGGCTAGGGCTGGGGCTGGGGCTATGGGGCTAGGGCTGGGGCTGGGGCTATAGGGCTAGGGCTGGGGCTGGGAGTGGGGCTGGGGCCGAGGCTGCTGGTTCGCCTTGAGAAGCGCTCGAGGGGCGTTCCTTTACTCCTTCGAACTACTTCAAATGCAACCGATGCGTATATGAAAAAATGTTGAAACAGTTTAAAAAAGTAATAGAGATGGATTCTGACAAACTGCGCACATAAAATTGTAACAGATGTATTTTTTGCGACCTACTCACATATTACTTGCGGACGCCTGCTCGGCTCCGAGCGCCCCAACCACTTGTACAGCCCAGGCGGACGCTACGCTATCGGCCCTTCTTCGTATATTTGCACTGTCCTCCACGCCCGGTCGCCCTGCCGCCCTGCCACCCGCCCTGCCCCGGCCCGCTCCCTGCCTGGCTGTCTTCCTGCACGGACGGCGGCCTCAAGCAATCCACCCTCCCGGGTAATCTGTTACCCGCCCCTCGTGCGGTGCGCCGCATATCTTTGGGGCTCACGCCCCGCCCGCGCCACGCCCGCCCCGCCCCGCCCAGCACCTCCCCTTGCGAACACCCCTGCGCTCACCGCGCGGCTCCCGCCCTGCCCCGCCCGCCACGCCACGCCACGCCACGGCCCGCCCACGCCGTACACACAGTATACGGCGCTCACAGCCCTGCAGCCCCAGGCCCGAGGGCTCATTGCCAAAGGGACCATCTGTTAATTAAAGCGCACTTTTGGACCGTGGTCTCGCTGCTGGCGCTGCTGATTGCGGCGCCCCGTGGGCGTGGCGGCTGGCGGGCGGCGACGCATGGTGAGCACAGAGCGCAACAGTCCGGCGTTCGTGATGTGGCGGCGAGCGCCGGAGTGCTCGGGGATCACGTGACGGTCTGATTCAAGTCATGGGGCAGGCAATTGCTCGAGCGGGTATCGACTACCGAGACGCGTTTTGCTTGGGTCGGGTATGGATGAT
>CM066253.1:558357-573357 GCA_033675135.1 Frankliniella intonsa
TAACCTACACCCCCACGCCGCTGGGCGTCTCGTCTAGGGGAGTCCGTAACTCAACATAACTTTTGCTTTTGCGTTAGTTACGCAATATCATGACGTTTCCGAATATTTTATGAAAGAAGTTCAAGTTGCACAACGATTTTATCGGTTTGGCGAAAATCAATCTCGGTGAATATCCACCTTCTATCCGGCACAGTAAGTCCATGACTTAACGTTTCGTCAGTGGCTAATTGTTAAAAGTTATAACTATAACGGGTTAAATACCGTTAGAAGCACATTTGTGTTAAGTTAGGACCCCTGGTCTCGTCGCTGTGCGGTGCGGGATGGTGCGGGGCGGTGGTGGGCTTGCCCGAGGGTCGGGTCGGGCACGTCGGGCAGCGGCGCGCCGGTCGGAAACAATGGAATCATTTGCAGTGCTGCTCTTCCTGGCTTGTCCTGATCCCGCGCTACCGCTGTTGTGCCCCTCACCCCCCGGGCTGGCTGGAGACTTGTAAATATTCATCGCGAGTGCTCCCGGCGGCTTGCCCCCTCCCCTCCGCCCCCTCCCCTCCCCTCCCTTGCCTCCGTCTCGTCGTCGCTCTGCTAATTGAGCACCTCTGCAAACAAAACCGGCGACTCGTCGCCCGAAAACGATATCGCGCGGGGCGGGGTGAGTCGGGGCGGGGGCGGGGCGGAGTACTTCCGGCTCATTCGACCTGGGGACGGCGGCGGGGACTGTGCCGGGCGGAACTAGGGGGAGAGGTGACCTTGCGCAAAATATTGCCATAAAAATTGACCTGATAGAAATATATCTCTTTGTTAATTCGCTGGTAGCGCGCCGTTGACCAGCTTAGAGAAAGAGGCGATGGTCGATGCTCATTTACTTCCGCGCCCCTAAACCTGCCGAGCTCTTCTGTTCCCTCCCGGACGAGAGGGAGTGGCAGCGGCAACCCCCCTAAGTAGCCGACGAGAGGTGGAGGGAGGACACGCCCGGCCCGGCCCGGCCCGGCGCGGCGGGAGATAAGTTCCCCTCGCTGCCGCAGTGAGCGCTGCGGCGCGGCGCGGCGCACCCGCGGCGGAAACAAGACCGATATTCTAATCTGGCGAGCGCGGCGCGGTGCGCTCAGCGCCGGCTGTATGGCGGAAAAGGTGCGTTGCGTTGGCCTTTTAACCGCGGCCTGCAGACGCTGGGAGGCGGGGAGGGGAGGGGAGGGGAGGGGAGGGGGGGAGGGGGAGGAGGAGGGGAAGGAGGGGGAGGGAGGGAGGGAGGGGAGGGAGGGGGTTAGGATCGTCGGCGCCATTTGACCCCTATCTGCTGGCGCGCTATCTCACTTCTGTTGGCCTATATCGACCCCCCACCTCGACCCCCCACGCAGGCCGCCGGGGCTTGCCGCCGCCGGCTCTTGAGGGCATTAAGGACTTTTAAGGGTGTTTAAGGGCCTTTAGTGGTCTTGCCCAACGACCTAGCCGCTGTCGTAGGCCATCCATTTCCCCTTGCGCGCCGCGCCCCGCCCCGCCCCGCCCCGCCCCGCAGCGACTGCCCGACAAGGGTTTGTGTCTGTGCCCATGTGTGGAGGGAGGGAAAGCGTCTTGGTGGCCAGCCGTGGAGTAACTTAATGTCACGAGGACAGCATTTGTTGTCTACCTGGATAACTCCTGGGGCATAAATTGTCAGTGTGGGTGTGTGATAACCTATTCCTGGAGTACGTACTTCTACACTGCGGTTATGCTGGGTTGTAATATTTGACTCCCGCATGAAACTCGTGAGTTCTGCACTTTAAAAAGCTTACGGTGAAAATTCACTATAAGATACAGTGCTGCAGGGGTGGGTTCACCGTAGCTTACAGTTACAATCAACGTAAGCTTTTATTGGTGTGAGCTGCACGACACTTTTTACTCCTGGAAAGTTTGTGTGTGTGTGTGTGTGTGTGTCTGCTGGCCCTCTGATGTACAGAGGTACCGACTCGCCGTTGACGTTTGCTAGACCAGACCAGACCCGACCCTACTCGACGACGCAGAGGGCTCCCCTCCCTCCCCTCCCCTCCCTCCTTCCTCTCCCCTCCCTCCTCTCCCCTCCCTCTCCCTCCTCCTCCCTCCCGGCGCCCCGGAGACACGAGCGGCACGCAGCGGCGCCGCTCCGCGCCGTGACTCAAGGCGTCGTGGGCCCCATGCTCTTCCCACCTCGTAACGCGCTACCCTCACCGGCCGGGATTTCGGAGCGGGCGGGCCGGGCCGGGCCAAGGGCACCAGGGCTGGGCAGGGCTCGGGCGGCATGCATGTTTCAGGACACGCGCCCCCGCCCGGCCTCGCCCCGCCCCGCCCCGCGGCCTCGGGGCAGATCAGCGGCGGCCGAGGGTGGGCCCGCGCTGATCACTCTTTATTTAAGGACTATTTCGGGCCGCAGCCATGCTGCTGCCCGCCCGGCCTTTACCGCCCCGATCTGCCCTGCCCGCCCCTGCCCCGCCCCGCCCTGCCCCCGCCCATAGCTCCGCTCGCCCATACATTATTTATGGAGGAACCTCAACCCTTGCTGCGCGGCTCTGGTCGTATAGGCCGTGCGGGGCGTGGGCGCGGGCCAGGGCCACTCCTGCTGAGGCCCCGCGCAGCTCCTCGCCCATGTCGCGCCCCTCCAGGGGATAAAATGCTGATTTAAAAAATATGGCGAAGTTTCATTCTCTTGCCTGTTACGCATATGGCAGGGGCTTGGGAATGCGAGTGTGTGCGTGTGTGTGTGTGTGTGTGTGTGTGTGTGTGTGTGTGTGTGTGTGTGTGTGTGAGAGAGAGAGAGAGAGAGAGAGAGAGAGAGAGAGAGAGAGAGAGAGAGAGAGAGAGAGAGCAGACAGAGATGGACTGACAAACAAAGACAACAGGGGGCGGTGCGAATCTCTTGGCGTGCCCCGCGCGCCTGGCTTTGCACCTGAGCCGCCGCCTCTCCCCCCCCCCCCCTCCGCCTCAGCCTTCACACGTGAGGAATCCAGTTGGCAGATTTAGGGAAATCCGGCAAGAAAATAACCGGCGTCGCGGAGGCTCGTGTCCTGTTTCCGCTGGAATAGGAACCGAGACTAGGAAGCTGCGGAGTGACGCCGGGGCGGGGCGGGAAGGGCGGGGCGCTGCGGGGGGCGAGCGGGCAGGGCAGGGTGAGGCGGGCGGGGGCGAGGAAGGAACCGGCTAGGTTTGGTTCATGGCGTTCCTGGAGCACTGATTCACTTACCCGGAGCCCCCCCCCCCCCCCCTCGCAAATCTAAAAAAGTGCAATTAGCCTTTTTTCTCCCTTTCCTCTTCTCTCATCCCGGGGCGGAAGCCGGGTACAGCTCCCGCCTAATTATGCAAGTTAGATGCGTAACTTCCGGCCAACTTCTAAACTTGCTGAAAATAATTATTGTCTCCCAGCAGCAGAGTGTGTCTCAGGGCAGGCGGGCCCAGCGCCACGCGGCCGCCCAGGCCAGGCTGACACTACTTCTCGGTGTAGTCGATTCCGGACCCCAACTTCCCGCCCAGCCGCGCCCCGCCCCAGCTCCTCCCCTCGCCGCGCCCAGCCCCGCCCCGCCCCGCCCCGCCCCGCCCCGCCCCGCGCCGCCCCGCCCCGCCCCCCCCCCCCCGGCGCCTCTTATTCTTTTCAATAACGCTCTAATTCCGGGTCAAGGAGAAGAGGAGACTTTCCCAACACTGCCTCCTCCTTTTCCTCCTCCTCCTCCTCGTCCTCCTCCCTCCTCCTCCTCTTCCTCGTCCTCCTCCCTCCTCCTCCTCTTCCTCGTCCTCGTCCTCCTCCTCCCTTTTCTTCCCTCCCTCTCTTTACGATATCCGCCAGAGTGCCGAGTGGCTTTCATCGCCATTTTTCACACCGTCGTAAACTTTTCGCACAAGCTAGCGCACTTCTCTCCTCTCGCGCACTATGAGTGGCTTCTGGTATCTTGCACCCTGCCCCCTCCCTCCTCCATACGCACCCCCGCTAAGAAGTGGAGCAGTAAAGACCAACGCCGCACTTGTGCTGCGAGCGGAAGCATGGCGCCGCCAGCCGCCGGCACCGCCCCGGCCTCGGCCCCGGCCAGCCGTCAACGCCAACTTGACGTGGCAAGCGCGATTATAGTCGCGAGTGAATGTGGAGGCCCGGCGCCGCGCGTAGAGCCCATCCCGGACGCTTCTCTCGGAGAGCCTGGGCGACGCTGTTAGACGCCCCGCCCCGCCCCGCCCCGCCCTGCCCCGCCCTTCGTCCCCAGACGTCCGTCTCCGACGCCTCCGAGCCCAACTCCTGCACAAGTCCTCTTCGCCTCGCACCCGGGACGAGACGGGACGGGGTGCCCCTTACGTTGTCTCTTCTGGAAAAACTTCTCGGCGCCCGCATCGCCCCCGATGCGCGGCTCTCTAGAAGCACGGAGAGGACGAAAAGGGGAGGAGGACGCCGTCGGGCGAACGGGGCGGGGCGGGGCACGGTACTTCTGCGTCCTTTATTCACACTGAAAGTACTAATGCGTTAATGTCTCATGCCCCGGACGCTATTCGTACATTCCTTTACTCGGACTTTGTTCTGGGCAACCCCCGCTCGAGAGAGAGAGAGAGAGAGAGAGAGAGAGAGAGAGAGAGAGAGAGAGAGAGAGAGAGAGAGAGAGAGAGAGAGAGAGAGAGAAGGGGGGGGGGGGGGGAGGCGCGGTCCTTTGGCTAGCCAACCCTTCTCAAAGGAAAGTGGACTTCATAACCACTACAGAGTGAAGTGCTGCCCCTCTGCGCTGCGCTGCGCCCCGCTGTCCAGCCTCTCCCCTCCCTGTCTCGGACACGGCACGGCCCTACAGGCCAGCGGCCCTGGTCTGACGCAGGGGGCGTAACAGACCATGTGATAACGATAAACGTTTGTCTTCGGACATGGCCAATAAAAATTGGGGAAGGGGGGGGGGGGAGAGCGCTAGGGAGAGGGCGCTGTGCTAGGCATCCCGCCAAGCGAGCTCCTCCTTGTATCGGGACGCTGCTGCCCCTAGCCCCTAACATCTCATTCTCCTCTCCCCCCCCCCCCGGACATACATTGCAAATACCTCTTAACTTACCCCACTCCACTGCCGTGCCCCCCACCCCTCCCCCCGCGTCTGCAGTGTCGTCTGTTCCGACGATTGCAATAAAAGCGGTTTGGCGCTGGGGCTGTGGCCGGCCGGAGGGTAGGCTCGTAGCTGTGTGGTCGCGCCGGGCCGGCGGGGGCCCCGCCCCGTGTCGCCTGCTCCTCATGGCCGCCGAGCTGCCCGTCCCGTGCTCCTGTTGGAGCTGCCCGTGCTCCTGTTGGAGCTGCCCGTGCTCCTGGTGGAGCTGCCCGTGCTCCTGTTGATGCTAACCGTGCTCCTGTTGGAGCTGCCCGTGCTCCTGTTGGAGCTGCCCGTGCTCCTGTTGGAGCTGCCCGTGCTCCTGTTGGAGCTGCCCGTGCTCCTGTTGGAACTGCCCCTGCTCCTGTTGGAGCTGCCCGTGCTCCTGGTGGAGCTGCCCGTGCTCCTGTTGATGCTAACCGTGCTCCTGTTGAAGCTGCCCGTTCTCCTGTTGGAACTGCCCCTGCTCCTGTTGAGCTGCCCCGTGCTCCTGTTGGAGCTGTCCGCTCTCCTGTTGCTCTGTTGGAGCTGCCCGTGCTCCTGTTGGAGCTGCCCGTTCTCCTGTTGGAACTGCCCGTGTATAATCATGGCTGCGCGTACAGCGGAGCTGTTGCTGCCCCCCCCCCCCTCCCCTCGCAATGAAAGGGACATTGAAAGTTTCGACAGTTTCTCAATCAATTTGCGGCCCTTTTGGTCTTTCCGCACGGGAGGGGCCGGGGCCGGGGGCAGCGCTGTTGGAGGGCGAGGCGAGTCGAGGCGAGCCTTTGTGACTCTGCGGCCCGTTTGAGGACAGACCAGACAGCCGTGCAAATAACAGAAACTCGGTCCGGCCGCTCCGGGCTGTGGCCTCGCTTTGTTCAGCCGCACAGCAGCACGAGTGCACCGGGAACACCACAGGCTACCACCCCCACCCCGCCCCGCCCCGCCCCGCCCCACCCCGCCCCACCCCGCCCCACCCCGCCCCGTCCTGCCGCTTAATTCCAGCGACAACAACTGACCACGCACCTCCCTCCACCCCCGCCCCGCCCCGCCCCGCCCCGCCCCGCGCACACGACGTGATGGCGCGGACCGTTTTTGTAGCGGGCGCGGCGCGGCGCCGCGGTGGTCACGTGGTCACGGTGAAAGGCGGCAATAACTTTTAATGAGTCCATAACTCGCTCTCCATATCCACCTTTTTGTGGTCGCCGCCGCGCCGCACCGCGCCGGCCAGGCCGGGCTGTTATGTCCCGCCCGCGTGTGTGAAGGGGTAGGAGCGCGCGTGTGTGTGTACAATATAGGGTCAGAGAGAGAGAGAGAGAGAGAGAGAGAGAGGGGTTAAGCTATTGCGTCTGCCGCCCCGCCCCGCCCCGCCGGCTATAACGGCCCAGTCCGGTCGCCTCTCGGCTCGCCAGGCAGCTCCCATCATGTCCAAAAGCAACAGCAGTCACCTGTCGCGTCGCGTCGCGGCGGACTGATAAAAAGCACAGGCAGAATGCTTCCTCCCCCCCCCCTCCCTCCCTCTCTCGCGACCCGCAGCGGCTGCTATTTTTCGGGGTTCTGCGGGGATCTGTTTTAGCCGGGGGGTAAAAATCTAACAAATTATTTCTGTCGACTGAGGGGAGGGGGAGACTGGGGCGTGGCGAGTGTGATGTGACGCCGCGCCGCGGCGGGAAGAATCCGATAGATAGTGGGGAGGGGTGCGTGGTACCCTGCTGTTGTGCTGGGGCCCAATGAGAGGGAGAGAGAGAGAGAGAGAGAGAAGCGGAGGGGAGTACGGTCGCGACGCGTGCGTTGGCTTGGGTTCTCTCTTCGCGGGCGCTGGCACTCCTCTGGCGCGGCGCCGCCCGCACACAGCGAGCGAGCATGGCGCCGTGGCGTCATACGAGCCAGTCCCTCACCGCACCCCGCCCCGCCCCGCCCGACTCTCTCTCTCTCTGCGCCATTGCCGCGGCTTGATGTCAGGCATGACTCTACCCCGCCCCGCCCCGGAGCGAGTGGATACAACGCGAGTTGCTCGTGAGCTATCGCCCGCCGCCCCGCCCCGCCCCGCCCCGCCCCACGTGTCTCCCGGCTCAAGACCGAGACGTGTCAATAACACGTGTCCCTGCCCTCCTCTTCCTTCTCCTTGAGTTGACACCGGCGCAGCGCGGTGCGGCGCGGCGCGTTTGGGTTTTATTTTCTTCCTCCCTGGCCGCGCGCCGCGCCGCCCCGCGCCGCACGTATAGTTCCTCCTCAAATCTCACGGGGAGGGAGAAATGAGCCTGTCAAGAGGGCTGAAGGGCATCTCAGGAAGCTTTGAAATCCCCCACATCCCCTTCCCGCCCCCGCCCGGCCCCGGCCGGCGCTCCTGCTCCCTACGCACGGGGCGGGGCGGGGCGGGGCGGGGCGGGGCCGGCCTGGTCCCGGTACGGCCGCCCTTCACAAACGAACCGATAGGCCTAACATACGGCCGCATCCAGTTTTTGGGTTGGTGGCCTGTCCCTACCTCTTTCCCCACCCCCGGTTCTGCCCCTGCCCCTACCCCAGGCCCTACACTGTTATTGGATTTCGTTATTTTACGATAAAATTCCTTACGGATAGTATTGTTATTGAAAATGACGAACACTGTTCGTCATTCCAGAAGAAGAACCGTTCGTAGCATTGGAAAACAAACTTTTCGTAATCCGGCATATAAGTTATAAGCATTCCAGAACGACAAATTTCTTAGATTCTGGATCATATACAGTGTATCACGAGCAATAGTCATTTTACATGTGTATTCGTTTTCTAAAAATAACGAAGAGTTCGTGAAAAAAAATTAAATCGTAAAGTTACGACAAAATCCCTTACAGTGTACCCCCGCCCCCGCCCCCGACCCCGCCCCCGACCCCGCCCCCGCCCCACCTTCCCGCCGTCCGGCGTCCTCCTCCCCGCCCACCTCGCGCCACGCCACGCCACGCCACGCCCTGCCTCGCCGCACCCCGCCCTCTCCGTTTTCAAGTCGTATTGGGCCAATTTATTTGCGGATCTTTGTCTTCGTCTCGCCGCCAGCTGTGAGCGCTCCATCTCGGCAGCTATCACCTCCTCCTATCTTTATTCAGAGCGGGTTGGGCGGGGCTGCGGGGGGGGGGGGGGGAACACGTGCACCGGGGCGGGTCGGGTCGGGGCGGGGCGGGGCGGGGCGGGGCGCATGACCCGGAGAATCACAGCGACTCGCGAACAAATCACATGTTCTTGATGCGTCTACCTCTACGCTGCCCCTACTGTATGCCTGTCCCGGGCCTCTGTGAACAATAATAAGTATGAATAAAACGGTTTCGTGATCGAAATGAGCGAGGGGATCCAACCCCACCGCAGAGACGTTTCGCGCCCGCTCGCCATTTGCGAAATAGAAAAGTCGGGGCGGGAGACAAAAGTGCAATATACCAGAAGAGCGCCAGGCTGCGTTTCCTCTCTGATCTCTGCGTCAGCGCCATGGGTTTTCTCCTCTTTACTTTTCACCCCTCTCGCCCCCCTTCTCTCCCTGTCTCTCTCTCTCTCCTTTCTGTTTCTTTTACGGAGAGAATGTGTCACACACCGCAAGAGTGCCCCCTCGGGCCAAGGACACGCCGCTGATGGAATGAGGCCCAGCCCCGGCCCGGCCCGGCCCCAGCAGTGGCGTAGCTGCCGCCCCGCGCCGCCCCGCGCCGCCGGCGGTGAAATGTTTTTTCTCCCTCGCCCGTCCCGCCCCGCCCCCCCTCCCCCAAAAGCTTCGGCTCCCCGGCGCAGCGCAGCGCGCCAGTCGCCGTCCCCGTTTGCACCCGTCGAAATGAAAGAGGGAAAAGAAAGCAAGGGGATCCTTGATGTATCCCCCCCCCCCCCGCCAGCTCGCGCTGCCCCTCGGCAAACACGTCACGGGTACGGACCAATCACGAGTCTCCCGCCACTCGCCGGTAATGAAGCACTCCCCCATCAAACAGTCATTCCCGAGGTTCAAAAAAGGAAACAAGACCAAAAATATATTTTTTTGCGCGCGCTTTTGTTCTCAGAGCCTTGGCTCCTTCACAACCCTAAGCCCCCTTCTCCGTGTTCTTCCCCGTCCTTAATGATGTGGCTGCCGGTGATAAAACTTACATTGTGGCCTTTGTTTGTTGCAGGTCAGGCCGGGGGCGATGATCGGCGCGCCGCGGAGCTGGAGCTGGAGGGGCTCGATGCACTGGAGCTGAAGGCGCTGGCCCTGGAGGAGCTTGGCCTGGAGGAGCTGGGCCTGGATGCACTGGAGCTGAAGGTGCTGGGCCTGGAGGAGCTGAGCCTGGAGGCGCTGGGCCTGGAGGCGCTGGGCCTGGATGCACTGGAGCTGAAGGTGCTGGGCCTGGAGGAGCTGAGCCTGGAGGCGCTGGGCCTGGAGGCGCTGGGCCTGGATGCACTGGAGCTGAAGGTGCTGGGCCTGGAGGAGCTGAGCCTGGAGGCGCTGGGCCTGGAGGCGCTGGGCCTGGAGGAGCTGGGCCTGGAGGAGCTGGGCCTGAAGAAGCTGGGCCTGAAGGAACTGGACCTGGAGGAGCTGGGCCTGGAGGAGCTCGGGGCGCTGGAAGCAGACTGCGGAGTGACTTCAAGTTTATGAAGCACGGCGAGAGCACGGATGGGTGGAACACTGGAGCGGTGTGGCAGCAACTCGTTTTCAACGCTTTTTTTAGATATAAATTTAATGAAATCATGTTAAAGTTTTTTACTCGTTGTTTTCAAAAGTATATACATGTTAACGTTTTGGAGCTTTGCGCTTTGCATAACTTAAGGAAGACTTATATATGTGATATATTTAACGTATTGTAACCCAGTTAACCGTTTGAATATTTGTTATGAAAATGCTATCGTATTCCTTCGCATAAGTATTATTCTATTTATTACTGGAATCATCTGTGATTGTTGTAAAGACTGTCTATCGCTTCGAATAAGCGCGCCTCTCGCGAAAAATCCTTGAGGACATGAAGTGAAAGTGAAAGCAAGACTCGAGTGACAAACTCCGTGAGGACGAGAAGTGAAAGTGAAAGCAAGACTCGAGTGGCAACACCTTGAGGACATGAAGTGAAAGTGAAAGCAAGACTCGTGTGAGAACACCTTGAGGACAAGAAGTAAGAGTGAAAGCAAGACTCGAGTGACAAACTCCTTGAGGACATGACGTGAAAGTGAAAGCAAGACTTGAGTGACACCACCGTGAGCACATGCAGTGAAAGTGAAAGCAAGACTCGAGTGACAAACTCCTTGGGGACGAGAAGTGAAAGTGAAAGCAGGACTCGAGTGACACGTGGGCGGGTGCACGTGGGCATGGAGTCGGGCCGCAGTAGCCCCGGGTGCGGGCGGCGGCGCTCCTCGTGGCACCAGGACCTGTCCGCGCCGCCGTCCAGGTCGCCGTCGACCCCGTGCTGGAGCCCGCGCGCCACGGGCCGGCGCCTGCACGACCTGCTGGGCAGCCGCCTGCGCTCCTCGTCCTCCTCGCCGCTGCTGCGCGCCGGAGCGCACCGCCGCCACGGCTCGTGGGCCAACCTGGAGGCGCTGCAGGGCCTGCACGACCTCGAGCACGCCGTGTTCGGCTTCGAGCCGGGCTTCGAGGCGCGCCTCGAGTCGCGGCCGCCGTCGCGCGCGGGCAGCGTGTGCGCCGTGCCCTACGAGCTCCTGCAGAACCGGTACAGCGCGTGCCCGCAGGGCCCGCAGGGCCAGCAGGCCCAGCAGGAACGCCCGGGGCACCACCCCCTCCCCGACAGCGGCGCCTCCTGCCCCGCCGCCTGCGGCTTCGTGTTCGGGGCGGGCGCCGCCGGCGTGGCGACCTGTTCCGGCTCCGGATGCGGGTACCTGTTCGCTTCCGGGTACCCGCCGCCGCCGCCGCCCGCCCCCGACTCGTCGGACGACGCCACCCCCACCCCCACGTGCGAGGAGGCGCTCTCCGAGTACTGGCGGCCCTACGACGGCTCGCGGGACCGCCCCGACTGCGACCTTCAACAGGACCCGGACCCGGACGCCGTCGACGACCCCTGGGATCTCCTCCGGTTCAAGGTGAGTCCTGAAAGTTTCCCTTCGTTTGTACACTGAGAAAAATATATCTGTAAGTTTACGACTTTTTTCGTAATTTGTGATTTACAAACGGTGTTTTAACTTCACGATCGAAAGCCTATTTGTGAATCACAAGTCGATACCAAGTGTCCTTAAAATTTTGTAATTTTACAATATGATATCGTAGCTTTACGACATTTCTCATGGAAAAATTTTCCCGTACCTCTTACAAATATATTTCTCACAGTTTATAGTATTGTAGTCACAGGCGCCACGAGTCTGTGAAGCGCTGGTCGCAGTATCCACCGTATACTTTATTGCGTTTCATCAAAATCGGAACGAGTACGGCCGGAAACCTGGGTACCTGGCGTCACGTGACGATCTGTCTCTCAGGACCTGATTAAACACTCTTACTGGGTCTGTCTGGCACTGCGAGATGCAAAGCCACTCGACTTCCTGTTTAAGATTGCCGGTCAAATTTCGGGAGGGGAGGAGGTCTCAGGGCGGACGGGACGGCAGGGTGGGCGGGTCCAGGCGACGCCGGGCGCCGGGCCAGGGCGAGAGCGGTGCGGAAGAGGGGAGGGCTTTGTCCGGGCCGCAGCGCCGCGGCGCCCGGGCGTCGCGCAGAAGTACCCTCATTTGGAACGAAATGGAGATGCTATCACCGACTGCAACGGGACCTCTCCATCCGGTGCCCGGGGAGAGGGGGGGGGGGGCAGGTCCCTGACCCACCCACCCTCCTGCTCTCCCCTATCACCTCCTCTTCACCCCTCCTGTCTTATTTCCAATGTGTCGCCCGGCATCGGAAGAAGCTGCTTACGCCCCAAGGAGTCCGCCAGCACTCGCTGCCCTGCCCTGCCCTGTCCCGGTACGGCCCTGGTCCCGGTCCTGCATGGTCCTAGGGGAGGGAAAATAAGAAACATGGCAGTAAAGATTGGGAAAATGTGGAAGGAATCTGGCTTTCATCAAATGCAGTCGGTTTTGCGGTGGCCTCCCCCTCCCTCTCTCCGCTCCCTCCCCCTCCCTCTCTCCGCTCCCTCGCCCTCCTCTCCCCCTCGCACAGCCTCCTCCTCTCCCTTTTTCTGCCGCAAGCCAAGCCGCCCAGGAAAAAAGGGAGAGGAAGAAAAAAGAGTGTCTTGTGCGTCGCGCGCGCCTAAACGACAGAAAGGAACTCATATGACGGGCGGGTCGAGCCTGGGGCGGGGCGGGGCGGGGCGGGGCGGGGCGGGGCGGGGCGGGGCGGGGCGGGGCGGGGCGGGCTCGGCTCGGAATCCTTACTCCCCTTTTCATTTTCTTGGCGCAGACATTCTGGCTTCCAGAATAATGTCCACTCCGTGCAGGGGCGTGGCGTGGCGTGGCGGCGCAGGGTGGGGTGTTGTGGAGTTGCGGTCGGGCGCGGTGACGGTGGGGCGGGGCGTACCGCGGGGCGTACGGGGCGTACCGCGGGGCGTACCGCGGGGCGTACCGCGAGATGTGCCCCTCCGTTATGCCGCGGGACTGCTGCGGGCGTTCGCGTGCCTTCGAGTAATGGTAATGATAATCATTACTGTCAAAGTATTGCTGGCACAAAGGAAAGGTACTCGGCCTGGGAGAGGGGAGGGGGGGGACTCGGCAGAACCGGACGGAACTGGAGCAAAGCTGCAGCGGCGTGCAACACGACACCCCAGCAGTCCGAGTGCGGAAAAAAGAGGAAGCATTTTTTTTTTTTGGTTCTTGCTGTTATTATCGAAAGTTACAGCAGTCAGGAAGTAGTCTTCGCGTTTACATTATTTAGTCAATAATGACAAAGACTACCGTGGTCGTTGCTACATAATTCCCTATCCACACAAACATTCGCAAAACCTTGAGCCCGTACAGTCCGTTGTTGTCGTGAGGAGACCTCGGCGGGACCAGAACCCCATCCCTGGTGAGCCGGGCGTGGCGCAGGGTGTGGCGTATCCGAGCGTGGCCGGGGCCGGGGCCGGGGCAGGGCCGGGCGCGGCGAGCGGGCCAGCGGGCGAGCCAAGTCGCTGACAGCCACAGATTTATGGGAACTCAAACCTGCCCGGAATACAAGCGATTCCACTCGTAAATATGCCAGCCACAGCGCAGCGCCGCGGCCCGGCCCGCGGCCGCATGCTGGTGACTTGGAGCGCTCGGCTCGGCTTGGCTCTGCCCGGCTCGGCTCGGCTCGGCACAGCTTGACTTGGCACCGTTCACCTCCAGCGCGCGGGGTCACCACAGCTGGCCCGACCTGGCCCGGCCCTCACCTTACACGCTCGTCCCACCCCGCCCCACCTCACCCCGCCCCACCTCACCCCGCCCCACCTCACCCCGCCCCACCTCACCCCGCCCCACCTCACCCCACCCCGCCTCACCCCACCCCACCTCACCCCACCCCACCTCACCCCGGTCCTCCTGCCCTGCCCCGCCCTGCCCCGCCCTGCCCCGCCCCGCCCCGCCCCGCCCCGCCCCGCCCCGCCCCGCCCCGCCCCGCCCCGCCCCGCCCCGCCCACACCGCCCACTACGCGCCTCGTGGCCGGGCCGGGTCGCCGCGCGGCTCAGGCTAGTAGGGCAGGAGGTCTGAGACTCGGGGATTAGCTTGATTCACGGTTTGATCCTGGTGATAGATGGCCTCGGGCAGCCGTCTAGTCCCCGCACCCCCCACCCCCCTCCTTCCCTTCACCCTCGCATTGTGCTCGCTCCCGCTCCAAATGTCTCGGAATATCGGAAAAAAGTAAGAATACGATTCTTTTGCAGGTGGAAAAGGCATTTGGATTCTACTACTTTCCCCCCTTTTCGTTTCGAGGGGTTATTGCAGAGCTTCGGGCGAGGGACGCGTAGGGCTATAGGAAGGACGCACGGGAGGACGGATCACAAGGGCTGACCCTCGATCCCGGTCAGCCCCGGTCAGCCCTCGCCAAATTAAACCAAAAGTTAATTACGGCGCGTCGGTAATTTCCTGTTCAGGCAGTAGGCTAGTTAGCCTCCCTCCCCTGCCGGCCGGGCCGGCGAGTCCAATCATGTAAATTATCGTGCAGGTGTGGGTGTGTGTCTGGCGAGATGGCCACTCTGAGCCGGAGATTGCTTCCTGTGTCCCCGCCCCCGCCCCATGCGATGCGGCCGGCGGACAGGCCTCGTCTCGTGGCCCCTGCAAACGGGGGCCCGGCAGGCCCGCCGCTCTGGGGTGTGATCGGGTTGCCTACCCCCGCGGCGCTCGGTGAGCTAGGCTGGCCCGTCGCTCCGGGGTGTTGATCGGGTTGCCTACCCCCGCGGCGCTCGGTGAGCTAGGCTGGCCCTGGCCTCGGAGCCGAGGGGCTTATCACTTGTGGCTGGAGTGAACATGAGTACTTGAGTACAGGAGTAAATCTTCTAGGGCTAAAATCGTTGTTTGTTTTTTTTTTTCGTCAATATAGGTGCAAGCTGTGAATAAGACATTCTTGAACGAAACTTCACCGGAAAAACGAAGGTGCTAAGCAACGCCTTTCCCGGGGCGCTAAAGTCAAGTGCTAAGTTTAGTGCCTTTCCTGGGGCACGAAATCTTAGTGCCTTTGAAAGGGAATTAATCTTGGTAGTGCCTTTTAAAGGTAGGACTTAGGACCTTTGTTTTTCCAGTGTTTTAATAAAGTATGGCTATAAACTTTAAACATTTTGTCTGCATATTATTGTCGCTGCACTGTTAAAACCTTACAAAGCAATGCTTCGCAATTACAAACAAAATGCTTCGCAATTGCGAAGGATTTGGCTGCTTTGTAATTCAAAGCATTTTGTTTGTATTGCAAAGCTTTTGCTTTGTAGCTTGCGAAGCATTTGCTTCGCTGCTTGCGAAGCATTTGCGAAATGCTTTGTATTACAAACAAAATGCTTTGTAATACAAAGCATCCAAATGCTTTGCAAGCTTACAAACTATTTTGTTTGTAGGGATTTAACAGTGTGTGTTAGCGCAGCGTGATGTGTACGCATGAGCACAGGAGTGATTAACCCCTCGCTCGGGGGCGAG